>JAYKAV010001245.1:640246-709618 GCA_035582835.1 Phoebastria nigripes | reverse complement strand
TTTTTTTTTTTTAAGCACTTAGATACCTTTCTCAAGACTATTACCTTAAACTTCCTTATGGACCTTACTGAACTGAATGCACTGACAACCACACCTGAGAACTGCTTACCTAGGGTTCACCTGGTGATCCTGACAGGCAGCAAGTTGAACATGAGCCAGCAAYGTGCCCTTGCCACAAAGAAGGTGAATGGTATCCTTGGGTGCATTAAACAAAGCGTTGCCAGCAGGTCGAGGGTAGCAATCCTTCCCCTCTGCTCAGCACTGGTGAGACCACACCTTGAGTGCTGGGTCCAGTTCTGGGCTCCCCAGTACAAGAGAGACATGGACATACTAGAGAGAGTCCAGTGAAGGGCCACGAAGCTGATCAAGGGGCTGGATTATCTCTTATATGAGGAAAGGCTGAGAGAGCTGGGGCTGTTCAGCCTGGAGAAGAGGAGGCTCAGTGGGATCTCATCAATGTGTATAAATACCTGAAGGGAGGGTGTACAGAAGACAAGAGCCAGGCTCTTTCCAGTAGTGCCCAGCAACTGGACAAGAGGCAATGGGCACAAACCAAAACACAGGAGGTTCCCTCTCAACATCAGGAAACACTTTTTTACTGTGAGGGTGACTGAACACTGCACAGGTTGCCCAGGGAGGTTGTGGAGTCTTCGTCCTTGGAGATACTCAAAAGCTGCCTAGATGCCCTCCAGCAAAAGGGGGTAAGGACAAGATGACCTCCAGAAGTCCCTTCCTACCTCAACCATTCTGTGATTCCCTGTGGAATAGCGTTTCTCTGGTACTGTTGTGACTCTGCAAGGACCAGGTGAATTTTTACCCTTCTTGACGCCAATGTAAACAACTGGGTTTCCTTTCTCCTAGTGTGCCTAGCCCATGCTTGTTGCCACATTGATCTCTGAAGTCAGTGTATTAYGCCTGTGTCATCTTAAAGAAATTTACAATATACTCTGATCTGATACCCATCTTGGGCAATTTAAGTGCATTAACTTATTTTAGGCCTTAAGGAAAGAAGGCAGGCATCCAGCAGAGTTTAGCAGGTCAGTTTTGGAGGTCAGAGCCCTGGAGAACRCTTCCACTTTGGAAAGGCCGGATCAGCATGCAGTAGCCATTTCACCATGCACTTGGTGCAGCCCGTTAGCAGGTCACAGATGAGGCTGTACCTTGCCCATGAGTTATGATGCTGGAGTGTAAGAGGGTACTGTAATACTATAACAGATCACAAAACAGTATCACAGTGCAAATAGAATCATAGAATCATTAAGGTTGGAAAGGACCTCTAAGATCATTGAGTCCAACCGTCAACCCAATACCTCCATGCCCACTAAACCATGTCCGTAAGTGCCACGCCTACACGTCTTTTAAATACCTCCAGGGATGGTGGCTCAATCACTTCCCTGGGCAGCCTGTTACAGTGTTTGATAACCTTTCGGTGAAGAAATTTTTCCTGATACCCGATCTAAACCTCCCCTGATGCAACTTGAGGCCATTTAATCTTGTCCTATYGCTTGTTACTTGGGGGAAGAGACCAACACCCACCTCGCTACAACCTCCTTTCAGGTAGTTGTAGAGAGCAATAAGGTCTCCCCTCAGCCTCCTTTTCTCCAGACTAAACAGTCCCAGTTCCCTCAGCCGCTCCTCATAAGACTTGTTCTCTAGACCCTTCACCAGCTTCGTTGCCCTTCTCTGGACACGCTCCAGCACCTCAATGTCCTTCTTGTAGCGAGGGGCCCAAAACTGAACACAGTATTTGAGGTGCAGCCTCACCAGTGCTGAGTATAGGGGGACGATCACTYCCCTAGTCCTGCTGGCCATGCTATTTCTGATACAGGCCAGGAYGCYATTGGCCTTCTTGGCCACCTGGGCACACTGCTGGCTCATGTTCAGCCGGCTGTCAACCAGCACCCCCGGGTCCTTTTCTGACACGCAGCTTTCCAGCCACTCTTCCCCAAGCCTGTAGTGGTTGCATGGGGTTGTTGTGGCCAAAGTGCAGGACCTGAGGCATACCCTTATGGCTTTTGAGATTTTTTTTTTTTTTTTTTTTTTTTTTAAAGGGTGGGAGTTAGGAAGAGGTAGGCAGTCATGTAAGACATTTGAGTATGCATACGTATAGATAGTTAGATAAAATCCCGATCACACAGAGTAGTAGCTTTCATTGATGCATGCTGTCCTTTTCCTCTATCAGAGACCCAGGCAGGATTTTCCTATTCTTAAGGTGCAGCTAACTGAAAACCAGCCATGGCTGACACAATCTGCTAAAATAAATTAAGATGAAATACAGATGTTAACAGGATAGGTTGTCGATCATGTGATAAGTAGGATGCATTTCTCTTCTGCTTTAAATGTATGCTTCTGAGCTGATCACCCTAGATCCTTTTCACAGTTGGAGAGAAATACCTTATTTTGTGGCATGATTTGTCCGATTGGTACAGCTGCTTTAAAATGAGCAATACCTTTGTAAGTGCCAGTTTGTATCCATTGTCTATAAAAGAAACATAGATGATTAGCTGGTATGCCATCATATAATTCTTTTCAAATAATTTCAGTTTGCATGTGCCCTTCTGAACATTTAAGCTCTTAAGAGTTGTGATTGTGAAGTAGGAACATCTGTTAATTAAAGCCCCAAACCAACCAACCAGGCAGACAACCAAATTGCAAACACTTGTGAATGTGGAGAGAGCAGCAAAGGCATGTCATAAGTGTCCCTCAAAAGCTAAAAAGATGATTTAAATTTGGGGTTTTGTCTTCAAATCTAATGGTTGGGTTAGCTGAAGTAGAAAAGAGCTCACTTACTTGTGGAAGCACCCCTCATAATAACCTGGCTGCATTTACAAATAAATAAATTCCCCTTCCCTACATTGATCGGAAAGTTGTTTCAAAGTGTTAGGGTTCAGATGGTTGGAAGCATTCTGTAATTTTCAAAATAAATCTGTTCTCCAAGTTCATACTTACTTGCCTTTTTGGCAATATTGTTTTGCTGAGGAATCCCTTTTCCCTCCTTGGTATTTATTTTGGCATATTTCAGAAGCAATATTGTTCACTTCCAGCCTTCGTTTTGCCAAGAAAAATAAGCCAAGCTGGCTATCAGCTCATAAGCTAAACAATGTGGGGGAAGGTAGTCCTTAACCATTTCTGCACCTGCTTTACTCTGCACGTCTGTTCAAACATGAGCAGGCAAAGTTTTCTCCCTCCCTCTCCCAGATAACTCCCCTGCAGTCTTTGGGACCCTGCTGGATTATGAGTTTCCTGGGGACCATGGACAACCATGACTGCTAAGAATTATAGACATGAGGGTGCCTGTCAAATGATACTACTCTTGAGACTGAGATAAGGAAGGATGTAGTGGCTGTGGTCACGTGTACAAACGGAGGAGCAGAATAGACCAGGAATGTTGACAATAAAAATTATGAGTTAAAAAATGTCTGTTAAAAATAGAGATGGGTTTAAAACTGGTTTGGGGTGAATGTTCCTGTGTCAGGAAAGATCTGTTTATTTGGATAACTGAGTATGGTTGCAAGTTTGTGTAACTAAAAAAGCTGACTAACTGCTTTAAATGAAAGCAAAATGAAGGCTGAAAGTGAACAATATTGCTTCTGAAATATGCCAAAATAAATACCAAGGAGGGAAAAGGGATCTCTCAGCAAAACGTATACATCTGTTTGCAGTGCTACTCATTTTTCATCCTGTTTAAGAGAGTTTAGTGTTTCCGTAAATTGAATATGTATGCAGCCTGGTGTTGCTGAATTGCCTGCTAGTAATAGAACCTACAATGGGTGTGGGGGAGAGAGATGACAAGGAGCAGCCTCCAAGAGACATTACCCAATTCTTCATCGCTGCGCTGGTGTGTGGAAGGTGCACGTCGCAGTGCCTGCTGCCCCAGGAAACAGCTTCTGGGGTGAATTCCTCTTTCTGTGGTAATGCCATCTTTCATTTTATTAATGCAAATTAATCACTTGTAGTCATCTCCCTTCAGGTGTCTACTGTTTCTAATTTACGTGAAAATATCTAGCCATACGCTTCCCAGTTATGTGCCACCTTGGTAATTACTCAGGTACTTGAGTAAGATCCTCGTCAGTTCTTTGAACTGAGTCATAGGGAACTATAAACTTTGCAGTTTCTTTAGCAGACAGTCTTTTTGTTAAACTTTTTATTAACGCTTCCTTTTGTGTTTTAGTGGCATATGTTATGGTAACTTGCTATGGTGTGTTAATACTGTATGGTCTTCATAAGGGATTTTTAGTTCTAACATGCTTTACATAATACAAGAACAAAAAATAGGATAATAAAAACATTGAAAGYGGTTGAACAAATGGTTTCTTTACAGTGAGATTTGTTTTCATGAATGTGTATTTCCTGAGGCAGGCTTTGAATTGCAAGGTCTTGTGTACTCTCCCAGTCCACTCCTTGCCCTTCTCCTGTCTTCCTGCACCCAGGAYGCTCCTCAGGCTCCCTGGAGGGGCTGTGATGCCTCCTCCCACCGCACCCTCCTCACCCCTATGCCCTCAGTTAATCTGTTTCTGATAAAGCTTGAGCTGAAACCGTAGCTTGATATATACCCTAAGCACAATATGGTAACACTGTGGCTTAAAAAAAAAGTCACCATTTCCATGCTACCCCTGCTCTTGCACAAGTGTTGGTTTAGCAATCTGG
Organism: Phoebastria nigripes; assembly: GCA_035582835.1. NCBI lineage: Eukaryota > Metazoa > Chordata > Aves > Procellariiformes > Diomedeidae > Phoebastria > Phoebastria nigripes. The sequence goes on along the minus strand of JAYKAV010001245.1, from coordinate 704,971 downwards.
TTTGTAACTGAGCTGCTTCCTGCCCCCTCGCCCCACCCAAGACAAAAAGAAAGAAAAAAAAGTTGTCCTTGGGCTAATTCTCTGGTCAAACACTTGCTCTGGCTGGAGGGAAGGGCAGTGTGAGCATGGCTTCGTGGAGGGTGGACTGCAGGATTTTCTCCCTGTGGGATGCTGGCTYTACTGTTTTGAACGGGCCAGTTTACAGACGTTGCGTCCACTTGTATCTTTTGCTGATGGGAGCCTTGTAGAGAGAAGCAGAGCAATGGGCTATAGATGGGCATCTCTGCAGGCATCCCATCCTGATTCGCTTCCCTCCTCAAATCCATGAAATGAATGAACGGTTAAGGCATATTTTTTCCACCAAGTTTTGCTTGATTCCAGACCATTTTCTTGTCTCACTGGTGACTTCAAATGTGGTGTGAATACTAAGGTTTATTGTAGCTTTCATTCTCTAGCAAAAAAAGTAAATAGGAAATGTTAGAGAACGAGGCATTGCTTTCTGGCTGTGTGTGGTGACCACCACCTGAGCGCCTGCTCTGCCACAGAGGGTGCTGGCTTGCACAAGTGATTTAATTTCTGTGTGTCTGTTCCACAAAGCAAAACGTGGCTGTTTCTGGAGTTATGCTGGGAAGCCCTAAACTCTCATCCAGAATAGCTTTTATGTACCCAGACAGCTTGTGTACATGCCTGCAGAGCACGAGTGGTGTGCTGCTGGGGATTCTGGAACAAAGAGGAATACAGGGCAAAACCTGTGGGTTTCTTTTTTTTTTTGCTTGTGTTCTTCCAGTATAGCTCTTCCTTATTTGATGATGCGAGCGTGGTTAAAAGTAAACATTTGCCTCTGTGAGTAACTTTGGCTTTGGCCATTTTATTTGAAACTATCCTCTCCCTTCCTTCCTAAAAAGTTGATTTTTATGGGTAATGTGCATGTTTTGGAAGGAACCATAATATACACAGTTTACAAGAGGAGACTATTTACCCTCTTAAAACATAGAGGAGAGTGAGTGTGACTCTTCAACAGATTTCAGCCATTGGAAGTGAATTATTGTATTTTTCTTTCCCCCTCCAGGATCTTGAGTAGCAGGATGGAAGAACTCTAACTGATGGAGAGACAGACAACACACCCTTTCAGCATGGAGACCGTTCCRGTTGATGTGGAACTTGATAGAAATTCAGTGAGTAACTTAAATGTGGCTTCATGTAATCAGATGAATGTGAAGATGCTTTTGCAGGGAGAGGATTAAACGGCTTGAATCTGTTCTAGTTTTGTTTGAATTGATACTTTTCTGGTGAATGCATTTGGAATATCATGTACTACCACCCATCATTTGCTAGATTCTCATGGCAAGAGAATGGATGTCAAGAAACATTCAGTTCTTGGATTTGATCTTTGGTGTCTGAGTYCCAAAAGAAAAAGGTATTCCTCTCAGTCTTACTAATTGGCACTTCGCTAGTTAGTGACTGTGGACAAAAGAAAAAAATAATGTATTTCTTGGTGGAATGAGGAGCAGAAGAGGCAGGAGGAGTGATAATTATATGTTATCAGGGTCATTTCAGGTGTAAGAGTTGATAATCTGTGCTAATTATAAAATTTCTGAAGCAGTGAAAATACCAGCTCCTTCCTTCTAAGTACAATTTAAAAACAGGAAAGGCTAGTGGGTACTATGACACTTAATCATCATCATAATGTTGAAATTATTTAAGAATTTAATTTTTCCATAAGCTGTGTTATATGGAAGCACTCTTAATAGCTGAAGCAGGAAATGTTTTTTAGTTTCCAAAGCTGCTTTCTGATACAAAGCACTGCCTCCCAAAGGCAAAATAGGATATTTTTTCTGTAACTGAGGTGAAGGTCAAGTTTAACACCTCATTAGTGACCAACTTCATTTGTGATGGTTCAACTACTGCATGGAGCTATTAATTTGATCGAGTGTTTTATTACTTGTGTTTTTATCTTAAGTGATGAATTTGGAGACAAACTGTTTTGCAGTGCATTAAGAAAATCCTTGGCTTTTTTCTGTAATAAACACATTCATTGATTTGTTGCAGGGCCAATGCATCTATATCCCAGGCGCAACATACTATGAGTATCATCTGTCAACTGTGCAATAGGATTTTTTTTTTTTAGAAAAACCCTGTCAATTCAGTTGCTGTGCTCCTTGTTTCCTAAAATACAAAAAATTTACCAGTTTACAAAAAACTTGAAAGTAACTTGAAATGTGCTAGTTTTCTTTTTGTGACGTGCCTTCACAATAGCATGATTTTAAGAAGGTATCTTGAAATGAGGCTCTATATTTTTTACCAAGTCTGCTTCAGAAGAATGCTGAGTGTARGGATAGATTTGCCTTTCATCCTATGTGCTTAGGCACCTGAAGTATCATCTCAGAATAATTTTTTTTTAACTGATGGTATACTGTGATTGGCTACTCTAAGCATTTCTTACCAAAATATAATTTAGTGGGGTAATTGTCTATCTTAATTGCAGTTACAATGTGAAGTTTTGTGTGTTGCACTACAGCTGTTAAAAACATTTTTGAAAGCTTATTTGGGAATCTAATATACTTGGTCTGGTGTACACCATAGTAAAAAATTGAAACTGACATATTGGAAAAAAAAAAAAGCATCTCTTTTAAGAGAAATTGGACCTAGTAATTTTGAAGACCTTGAGTGTATACAAATCCTGACACTTCCCAGAATTTTAAATTTTTTGAGGGGTCATGTTTGAGATTGTTCAGTATTCCAGACTTTTAGCTGCAATCTGAATTCTTTTTTGTAAGTTCCATTTGTCTGATTAAAATTCATGAAATGCATGAGTTGCAAACATGCACGAAGAACGCTGATCAACATTTTGCTACACGGTTTAAGTAATTTGGGGGGTTTCTAGGAGGTACCTGAAAAAGCCCTTTTTAGAGGTGTCATCTTTCTAATGTGTTTTTGGCTTGCGTGTAAAAGAAAAACAGAGGAGGAGATCACAGAACTTAATATTGTGGGCTTTTCTTTCCAGAATCAGTCTAGGGAGAAAAGTCTTACATGAAATGCTTTTCCTGTCTAATAATTAGGTTTATATGCACTGTATCTGAACACAAATTTTATGACAGCTCGGCAAACTATTTTTGTAGTCTGGCACCATTAAAGCAGTGCAAAATACTAGACACTTTGGTTTGAATTCTTGTTTGAGAACAGGTTTTGCCTATTTTTCTATAAAATCATAATTTAATTTAAACAAGTCTCACTGGCCCAGAACTCAGAACATTACATGGGAATGTTTGGTGTAAACCATTCTTTTTCTAAATGATTTTTTTAGAAAGCTTTCTAGTCTGCTCTAATTTTTACCAAAACATGTATTTCATAAATACGTTGCCTTTTATATAACTTTTACAGTCAGTCCTTGCCATTTAAATACATCAGCAGACATAAAAGTACCTTTTTTCCTCGAAGCATAGAATAGAGGTCCTTTTTACTGATCAGCTTTGCGGGTTGGGTTAGTGGTCCTGAATTTAAATGYAACATGATTAATCTTAGTGATTTACACGTATTAGAGACTGCTTTCAGGAAAAGTCTGTCTTCAGCAGGGTGAAAAATCTAACTTGGCTTTAAAACGTGCATTTAAAATCTATTAAGAATTTAGCTGTAGGTTTAGATTGTAAATCTAGTAAGTACTTTTAGCAAACTTATCTTTTGTAGTGTGAGATTTAGACATGCTAGCATGACATATGTTTTTGCTTTTACCCTAATCTTCAGCAGGAAAAGGATTTTGTTTCATAGGACAAGTTGGTAGATATAATTTTAGGTTTAGTAGCAGTTGTTATAAGCTTTATTTCTGAGAAATGAATGTCTAAAAATAGTACTTTTCTGAAGCACAGAGCTGCTTTTGTATGAAAACAGAATTGTGGCTGCTGTCTCATGTGTTGGTTTTATTCGTTAGTCTTAATCTAAAACTTTACTGGGAGGAGGGCTAGGTTTTGTATGTTTTGGTAGTAACATTTTTAACTAAATGTGCCTCAGCAGAAGCTAAATCAGTCACGTGGTGTTGAGAACCTCCCTTGTCAAAGGACTTGTTCTGTAATCTGTAATCAAAGTCATCAATTAAATAAATGTGAAAATGAGGGTAGGCTGTGTCTCTGGAAATAAGTGTATGTTTCTCTTAATTTTGTATATTTAGAATAAAAATTGGGGGAGATGGTGGACAGGAATGCCCTGAGGACATTCTTTTCAGAGAAAACATTGAAGTAGTAAAACTGTCATGTTTTGTTCCCTTAGGGGTTTGAATCCCCGATCTGCAGTGATACGAATTGCAGGTGATAGAGGTGCAATAGGCTATTGGAACCTGAAGATGTCTCTTTGGCTGAAATAGTCTCATTTCAATATCTTAACATCTTGCATCAATATTTAGAAATATATATTCTGCAGGTTTTAGGTAAATAGACAGGCCCAAATAGTTCTAATGAAGAGAGGGGGTTGACCAGCAACGGAGGCAATTTGGTGTGTAAACAGAATGTCTGTTGGAGAAGATCAGGGACAGAGTTAGACAGGCTTGTGTTTCAGCCTCTGGGGTAGGAGCTGTTTGTACCAGTTCATGGGATTAACCATGCAGTGCTAAAATATTTACATAAAAAGCCCCTGCATCGTCTCGGGTGACGGGTTACCCTGCTCTGTGGTGTCATGTTGTATCTTGGTCAAGGCTGCTTGAGAGGCAGGCAGTGAGACAGGAGCTGCTGCCGTGCTTTTTCACTCTGTTTCCTCAACGCGTAAGTATGCACTGCGAGTGACCATGCTGTCTGAGTCTCAGAAACTTCTGATCCTATATGTCTGTTAACAATTTATTTTTCCAGTTCTCTTCTCTTACTTTCCGACTTTTAGTGTGAAATAAAGCAGAGCAGTGCGGAATAGTGGTGTTCCCAGTCCTTCAGTCGGTTGCTAGATCTCTGTACGGTTACTGCAGGCTCCTTTATCTTGCTCTCGTATCAGTCACTATTCTCTTGAATCTAAAACCAGCATAGGATAATACAGTTCCAGTCGGAACATAAATTGTTTCCTAGTCTGCAGTATGTTACCTGTACATTAAAAAGAAACACTTTGCCTTGAAAACCGTTGAATTCTTGAATGTGTTTCACGTATTAGTACCTAAACGTGGCTGATAAAGTTCATGGGTTCCCTTAGCAGTGTTTCACTCTTTGACCTAAATTTAGCCTCTGACAGGGATAGATGGTTGTTTACCAAATGCACTTACAATTTATTTCAGCTTTTCTTGTTTAATCAAGTCCTCTTCCAGAAAGTGCAAAATTACGAAAGAAGGGTAATCAAAATTATGAAAGAGGGTAATCCCTCACCTTTCCAATGATGTGTACTGCAATTGCTGTATTCTCATTGCAGTACTTTACATTTGCATGTTGCAGTGTCAATTTAACACCCCTAGGCAGCTGTGAGGGATAAAAATCCGTGTTTTGAGATCAGAAGTGCAAGACAAGACTCCTGCTTGCTAAGATTTTTGTTTTTCTTTTTTACATTTCCTGCTGTTTAGTCCTGATAACAGAGAGGCAAGATTGGATCCTGTTTAAAGCAGGGCAAGGATTTCTCTCCTTTCTGGAGCAGAAGTTTTTTGTTTGGGATATAGAAGATACAGCACATTTGGATTTATTTTATTTTTAAGGAGGAAACGTTCATGCTGATCAGTATGCTTGTTTTCTTCTCCTTTTCTGTTATTCGTGGGTTTCAAAGGCAGTAAATCCTTTAAGACGTAAGTGGAATTTACCGTACATCTGCACACGGCTGAGCACAGTGGGATCTTAGCGCTGATTGTGGCCTTGGGTAGTCATGATTTATAAAAGATTCCAGATCAAATGTCAGAAAGGAGTACAGACTATTACTATGTAATTACTGTCCTGTAGTGCCTATATTTGATGCATTCAGTGGGACAGAGATAATTTTTTGTACAACTTGATTCTTTGGAAATACTTTGATAGAAAATGTCCTCTTAAATTTAAAACTGCACTGCTTGTCTTGCATCCTAAGCAATTTAAGGTGTTACCTGTATTTGTAGCTGAACTGAATCTGTGGCTTCTATGTTCGTGTTTGTGTGCAAAAGCACTTAGGCTTGGATCTGGCATTAGTGGGTGTTTGCACATTACTGATGGCTTAGAAGTTTTTGTCTTTCCAAAACACCTGTCCGGAAGTGGAGTGGTTTTGGAAACAAATTTTGTGTTATTTCAGATTTCTTCAGAGCTTTAGTCTTCTGAAAACATTCCAGCTAAAAATTTCTTAAAATATATTGTGTGTCAAGTCATATCAGCACTAAATTGCTGATGGAGAGGTTCCACTCAGAATTAGCAGTTGGGGCAGTTGCTGTTTACTAACCATATACGATGATGGCTTCTAATAATGGCTTCTCTATAAGCATATTTGTCAGTTTTGTTGCTTCAACTTTTCTGAACTGCTAAGTCTCTTGAGGTCTTGCCTTTGGTATTGAGGTGCATGTTGTATTTTAGTTATGAACTAACACTGTTTTCATTGTCCTTCTTTCCCGCTGCTGCTGCTTTTGTGCACTTGCTTCTTCCTGGCCTGGATTTTTTTGTTTGCTGTTCTTCGTTCTTCAATTGTATGTGTACACAGCATCATGGTGATAACAGAGACTCTCATGGACCATCAAGTAAGTGACTCCCTCTCCTATAGTATGTTTGCACATATGTTCATAATAATTAGCATATATCTTTGCACATAGGCTGTTGGGCTAAATACTAGGTTTTCTTCTGTATTGTAATTGAGAAGCTGAAGTACAATGAAAATTTACTGTTGGAAAAGTATTTTACCTGGCATACTGCTCATCTAACTGTTTCCCTACATTAACCTTCTTTTTTTTTTAGTGGGAAAAGTTTATTCTTCACCTCTCCCAGTCATGGCTAGAAAAAAAAAAATCTTTTAAATTACTTACCTGGAAGAGAAAAAAATACATTTATCAGTTTGAAATGAAACCTTCAAATGTTATTGTAGTATAGATAATAAAGACATGGAAATAATGGTTCAGAAACAGTTTTATTTTTGCGCTTGTCTGTTTATAGTGCTATATGGCTCACTTAATTTCAATAAATTTACATCTTCAGAAATGAACAGGTGTATATACTGTAATACTCAAATAAGGATTGGATCTGGTGTGGTGATAGGGAAAACTTCAGTGTGTGTATGTATGTGCGTACGTGCAGCCAGAGACATTAGTGCCATTGTTTCATGGGCGTTAGTATGATCGTATGATTGGCAGAATAATTTTGCCTGGGATTAAGAGTTTGCATATGTGGGGAAGGGAAAGATGCAGGCACAAATTCTTTCTTTTTGGTGAGAAATCTGTGCAGAAGCCATGGTCTTAGCTGATACTGCTTATTTTAGACATTCAAGAATAATGCGGAATTGAATTATAATAAACCTTTTCCTATATCTGATGTCCTTGTGCTATTTTCAAGAGTGTAGGCACTTTACATGCTCATTATAGAAACAGAAGAACTGGGAATCTGCCACTTCAGATTTTTTTTTTTTTTTTTTCATAGCTTTATCTGATGAAATAAATTGGCTGTAAAGACCCCAATTTGTGTTTCTTCTGATGCATGAATCTTACTGACAAACTATGTATTAGTAATTTTATGGCCAGTATGAGGAAGTTGAACAAAGTATGTATTATCAACTCTAATAGTTCTGTTGGTATTGAAATGTGCCTTCCAAAGAGTCGCAAGAAGGCTTTGATATTTACTAAGTGATGTTTCTTCTCTAAAATAACCCTCTGCTCATCTTTAAGGAGATAGATGGTATGGGTTTAAACTCACTCAGGTAAAGGAGGGGATGAATGGAGATCATCTTTCTCTTGGATGAGTGCTCTGAAGCCTGAGTGAAAGTCTAAAAATAAATCACCACTTTAAGGCCTTTGAGTGGAAGGAATGGTTGGCAATGCTAATGTATGTCTTGTCAGACACGTTGAGCATATGCCTACCAAATCCGTCTTTCAAGTTGTGGAGATGGCATGTGAAACCTAAGAAGAATTAGAATCATAGAATTGTTTGGGTTGGAAGGGACCTTTGAAGATCATCTAGTCCAACCACCCTGCCATGGGCAGGGACATCGTTCACTAGGCCAGGTTGCTCAAAGCCCTGTCCAGCCTGACCTTGAACACTTCCAAGGATGGGGCATCCACAACTTCTTTGGACAACCTGTTCCAGTGTCTCGCCACCCTCATTGTAAAAAATTTATTTCGTATGTCCAATCTAAATCTATCCTCTTTCAGTTTAAAACCGTTGTTCCTTGTCCTGTCACTACAGGCCTTGGTAAAAAGTCTTTCTCTATCTTTCTTATAAGCCCCCTTTATATATTAAAAGGCTGCAATAAGGTCTCCCTGGAGCCTTCTCTTCTCCAGGCTGAACAACCCCAACTCTTTCACCTTTCTTCATAGGAGAGGTGTTCCAGCCCTCTGATCATTTCCATAGGTGAGGCGTTCCCCAGGAACATTTTAAAAAAAAAATCGTATTTTGGTTGTCCTCACCAAAACTCACTAGAAAGTGTGAGTGCTTTGAAGATTAGTCAGAAACTGAGTGTGGTTTTTGAGGTACGCTGCAGGTACATGGGGACACGAGTCCGAAACTGTAAGTTTCAGTTTAGTATTTTGGGCAAATAAGAAAACATGTTTGACTAGGAACATCGTTTATTCATTCATGCTAACTTTTATTTCACAAGGAGCAAGGTCACTAAAGTAAATGACCATTGCCCTCTTTCAGTATAACTGTTTGTTTTATTCTGTGAATGTAATGAAATTCCAGGATAAAATCATTCTGTGCTTCAAATGATTTCAAAATTAACTATAGGGCCATCAAACGTTGTCAGTAAATGGATGACTTTACATATGTACCATACATTTTTATAGTGTTTATAAAATCAATCCACCAGAAACTATAAACAGCAGCCAAAGAGCCTCTACAAATTGCTGAGTTATCTATTAATATGTACTAATTAAATCTACTCTCTTAAAAATATCTGCTTCCGAGTGGCAGGTGTTTGATTTAATGGCATCAGGTTTGTTACTACCATACCTTTTCCCCCTCCTCTCTCCTTTCCAGTTACTTTTTCCTTTTCATTGTAATAGCTTTCGTTGTTTCCATCTCTGGCTTTTAAAGTTCCAGAGCTCCTGCTGTAAGATGCTTAACGCATATCTTTACAGAGCTCATTAACTGCCTGAAGGTCCTGCTGATTTTACAGTTGTGATTACACAGGCACCTGTAAAAATCAGGTCATTAGTCAGCCTTTTAGAGAAAAAAGATTAAAGCCTCTTAGTAATCTTATTCACTCTCCCCTGCTCAAAGCAACAGGTATGTTCTGCCTTGCCTTGTCTTCCCCCTCACCCCAAAGCAAACGTCTGAGCATGAGGATGAGGCATTTTGAAGGAGGGGGACAACTTCTTCCTAGTGGCTGCTACAGTGTGGATAGACATTTATGTTCTTAACTGATTTATTTCCATTTGTTTAGTACTTTTATAATGCTTTGTATAAAAAGGAGTTTTTAAAACTCTCCTGCTAATCATCCTTCAGCTTTATAGATTGAATTTCTCAAAAGCCCACTTGATTTAAGAAGCGCATCTTGAATCCCCAGGCATGCAAAGTGCTTACCACAAGGTATTTTAGGTGATACATAAACTGTGTTTTGTAGGAAAGGAGCCTTTCTGACACTGCTAGCAGTCTTTGCAGGACCCAAATTGAGTCTGCAGACTTAACAAAGGAACATGAATTTAATAGTGAACTTGAAGCTTGTAACCCTGTGGGTGTTACTGAGTTAACATCACTGAGTTCAGTTCATGCTTTGGTAAAACTTGTGTGCAGAGCTCGCTTACGCTCCAAATTACTGGCCAGTACCGCCTGAGAAATGATTGCGTCTCGACAGCTTAAAAAAACTTTGGAATTTCCAAAGCTTAAAGCTTAAAAAAAAAAACTAGCGGTGCTGCACGCTGCCTGTTCAGAAATGAGCCTTCTGCACAGGTCACTCGAGGAAGGGTTGTTAGTGCAATTCCTGCTGCAGAGCAGGTCTCCGACATGGCTGGCAGCGCGGCAGGCGAGGCACCCACCCATGGAGTGCCTACCCGCGGGGTGCCCACTGAGCCGGAGCGCTGCCCACGGCGGGGGGCTGGCCGGGGGCACCTGCGGGAGGGGCTGTGAAATCCCCTTCCTGTGGAGCTAAATGGCCAGTGGCTCTTCGAGAGCAGCGTTCAGCTAGTTGATTGAAAGTTGGTGGTACTTCAGTGCACCTTAAACATTTTTAAAACAAATGAGAAGGGACCCATTTTGTGCAAGCCTGTGAAGCAGCTGTTTTCTAGGCCCCCTTTTATTTTTCAGTTCAGATACTGGACCTTTTGTGGTGCAGTCCCTTCCCAAGACTTCAGCAACTCCCTTGCTGCCCCCCTTTTCCCTTACTTGTAGCTGCAGGAAAATAAAAAGCTAGTTTGATGGTACTACAAGAAGAGCAAAGTCAGTCACTACTTTGAAGTATTGGCCTTCTGACACTGACAGACTTGAACTCTGAACTGGTAAAATGAGCTCTTTACCTCTTTACCTCCCTTGTCCTTCTCCTCACGTATTTTTCCTGAGCAGCAGTCTGCATAGGGTATAGTTTGTCTGGAGCAGAGCTTTAGATGGTTTATCTGATGTAGGAAAATAGTACAGGTGGGTATCCTGGCGTCCTTCATACTGCCTTGTGTTTATGCTAGGCTTTGCTGAAAAAATGTTTCTGTTACTGTAATAATAGTAGAAATAAAGCTACAAGGAGGGCCTCTGTACTTTGCAGATTCCATCCAGAGAATGGAACTTGTTTGTTTAGACTAGATCTTCTGCTGAACTTTTAAAACTGTATGAGGAAAGCTTGGGAACTCTTAAAATGAGCCGCATCGTAAGTTGCAATCTTGTAGGCAGGCTCTTTCGTAAGCATCTTTTGTTTCCCCCTCTGATCTCTTTTTATCAGTATATCTACTTCCGCAGGACAGGTGTTACTGAGTCAGCCATTCTTCCACTATCAAAAAAGGTACAGTTTTGTTGTGTACAGCTTAAGGAAATGTACAGGCACCATAAACAGGATGGCTGGCCAGGTGATCTTACAAATAGCTAGAAGGCATCAAACAAGTCTTTCAGACTGATAAGTTTCAAGGAGAGTAAGTCTTCTGCTTTAAACCTTTCCCTTGACGGAGTGTATACGTGATCTTTATTAGTAAGACTTGTTTCTTGTGATGTACGTACATACGTTCATCTTAGCTTTCTGGGATGGCACAGCCGTTTCCTGGGTTGGCTGTGTTGTGGCCAGTTAAACCAAGAACTATCACAAAAGTGGCGAAGAAAGCAGCATTTCAGAAGTTAAGTAACAGCTCAGTGCTGTATCTGTATTCAGTACCAGCCTTTCCTTCCTCCTCCTAGTTTTTGTTTTCACCTTCTGCCTCATATCTTAGACCAGTCTTGTCGGCTCCTTTCTGCTGTCCCCTCCAAAGCAAATCTCTAGTTTGAAATCCTCATTTTCTAGAATGAAAAATTGCGCAAGACAGCATTTGAATACCAGTTTCATAAATAGCAGTGAAGTTGTTAATAGAAATCTATGCACAAGCACATATATCATTGAATGAGCATCCATTTTGTATTTCAGCAGTGGTAACAAACAGCGATGAATCACAGCTTTTAACTCCAGGAAAAATGAGCCAGCGCCAGGGGAAAGAAGCCTATTTTACTCCAACCAAAGAGTTACTCCAACCATCTCTCAGCCCAGGAACTGCCCACAGTCATGGTAAGACAAAGCTATTTTTTGCAGAAGTTTTAAAGAACTTAAATGCTGACATTAATTATCTGCTCCAAATGTTGGTTCAAAACCACTGCCTTTTAGAAGAAAGAGGTAAGGAAGAAGGCATATTGAAATGTTGTATGTAATTCTTTGTATCCTTATGTGTTATTCTGAAAGAGAAGAAAATGCATGGTGCACTAGTTTATTAAAGCATGCTATGATTTGTGGGAAAACAGTCCACGTGATGGTAAATCATTACCTGTGTGTAATCCTGTAACCAATGGTCATGTTAATGTCTCAGGTATTTAAGTTGTGTCTTTACGCAGAAGTGTTATGATACATCACCTAAGCCTGGAACCTTTGTGTAAAGATTTTTTTTAACAATTACTTCTACTGAAAGATCCTTCTCTTTAGGAAAGGGGAAAAAAAGTCTCAGCACTACTTTTTTCCAGCTTTCAAACAGTGCCTCTGCCTTGCTAAACCTGTTGAAAACAAACTCTCAGTGGATCCATGTGAACTGTTTGGATGCAAAGTGAAACTCCTTGGTAGACCTGACATGTTGATAGTCTGTTTAAAAAAAAACAAACAAACAAAAACCAAAACAAAAACAAAAAACAAGCCATAGTTGCTCTCCTTATGCTTATTTGCATTTGAAACTGCTTGTGTTGTCCTATTGACTAGGACTATCGTTAGACATGTTTGTTATGGTGTGTGGAGTCCTTAGTGAAAACTTCAGGCTTTTTTTATTAATATTCTCTCTCCTTTTACTCTCGGCAGCTGTGCTAGTCATCTATGCTTCCTTTAGGTCTTGCCATGAGTAGTGTTCCTGAGATTTTTTTGTTGCTATGGGCCTCCCTAACTCTCACAGTTTGCTTTGTCAAAGTAATGATATTAGTCTGTCAGAGTAATAAAGGCAGTTTCTCAGGTAACTTTGAAAAATTTTCCTGTTTTCCCATTCAGTACTGTTCAGATAAAAAGAAAAAAACTTTGAAACCAAAGATAGTTGTTACCATGTTGAATCTGGTAGTCTTTTAGTATATTTTAAGAATTATTATGGTAGTATTTTCAGTGCTACCCACAGCTAGCTCTGATATATTTTCTAAAAGCTGCTGTTATGTCACTGGAACAGCACTTGATGTTCTTTGGCTTGTGTTGTGTATAGTCTGGAATTATTTTCTGTAGAATATACATATATAACTTGTGTGTAATTTTTATTATGTTTAAAGAAACTTTTGGTTATTTTCTCTGTGTAGTGTGTTGTATCCCGTACTAGACAAATGTTGTAGTTATATAAGTGTATTTGAATATTGTAGTAAATTCTTTCTTTTAACATTGCTATTCCCACTAATTTATAAAGGCAAACTGTTGTGCTTTGTTAAGGGCTTTCTTTTACTCATAGGAAAGTCATTAAAACAGGCTTGAAAAGCACTAAGATTTGATTGTGCTACGTCAAACTCCTTGCAGACATTAAGTCTTCTCTTCTGATTTTTTTTCCTCTGATTATTTCAGAGCTTATATAAGTGATTTTAAGCTGGTTAAATGTATCTGTGCCTTTTTTAGCATCAGTCATCACTGACTTAGTCTTCCAGGAGCGCTACTAGAAGTGAGCCTGTAGTTTCATCAACCAATGAATTTGGCTTGCAGTCAGTTTCAGTAGTGAAAAGTTATGATGTGGGCTAGGCTTCAACAACCTTTAATTACTAACTTCTAGCCTATCTGCAACTTGGGAGGTGTAGGTTTGATTTTTATGGAGGTGGTTGACCCACATTTAGAAGTTGGGTGGTTATTCTGTGGTAGTTATTCCTACAAGGAAATTACAGTGCTGGTGAAAATGTGAGCTTATTACATAGGGAACAAGATATGCTGTGCAAGCCTGAAAAATATGAAGTAGAACAGAGTGTAAAGTGATGGAGTACTTGAGGCTGACTGTTGTAACTGAAATCCAATTAACAAAGGTCTTTACAATATACCTGTAGTATTGTATGATAAGAATATGCAGAAATATAGGAAATGTTTAGATACAGTATTTAAAGGCATTTACTATGAACTAAATGGAGATACTTTTAGTCACTGGCACCTGAATGCATCCTTAGGAGATGGGTAATGTAAATAAACAATTCAAAAATGTGCTAGGCACAGGATAAAAGAGAATCAAAACAGAAAAATGTATGATACAGTCTACAAAGAACTGATTAAATGTATATAAAAGGGAGCTGTGACATGGGTACTTGGCTCTTGCTGCTGGACAGTTGGATGTTGTTGGATGCTATTTGGCCACCATTACCTAAATTATGTTTCCTGCTGCCTGAATAAAAGAGCCTGTGTGGCAAAGCCAGTTTTGTATAGAGCTTGTGGTTAAAAATAAATGAGTTGGAATGAAAAGAAACCTGTGAAGAGGCAGTCCTTGGAGCAAGCAGCTCTTTGGTGTTGGTGGGGAAACACCACCACGTGTGCCGGATTCTTTGGCCAGCCAGCAGCAGTCCAGGGAGAGGCATGCTCAGTGCCCATCACTTGGAAAATCTACTGGAACAAGCTTAATTTGTGTCTTCTGCTTGTGTTTTAAGTAAGATCCTAATTACAAGTATGAGGAATATGGTTAAAAGTAGATGATAATTTGAGTCTTAATATGAGGGAGTGGAGGTAAACATTTAACATCTGCTTGGTCCRTTGGCTTCCTCTTTGGAACCAAGGGTGAACCATGTAACGTGTCATTGTGAAGTTTTAAGTGGTATGTATTTCATGATTTTAAGTGCTCCTGTGTATAAATACTGGGTTTTAATTTGTGTGACCATAGCTCTGGATTTCAGAAAGCTTCTATTTTCCTGTACTTGGTTTCTTAGTTTAAAATATGACTTCTTCCTTCCTTGCTCCTTTCACTCTTGTGAGATGGAACTTAGTATGTCGCTGAGCCAGAGATGGGGGTCTTCTTTTTGGAGCCCAGTACAGATCTGTTTTACRAATGTAGAGTACAGCTTGATCTGGCAGCATTGTCTAGTAATTGTTCAGCAAAAGCCTATTTACACTGTCATTTCTGCATAATGTTTGCAGGAAGAATTTGCACCTTCTTATTTTACATAATGTTTTTAACACTTTTGAAGATAYGCTGACCTTCCTACTTTTCCAAGCCTTGAACATTCTAAATGATCGTTCTTTTTTTTTTTGCTAAATATTTTATTTAGAATTGTCAGACTTGGAATTGGACCTAAATAATTCAGTAGCCTTTTGATGGAAACTTTAATGGGTTTGGGGAGTTAGCTTTTGCTGTAAAGCTTTGCTTATGTTTGTGGGATGGTGTGGTTTTAGGCTCTAGTGAGGTAGCGTGGCCTTTCCAACTCACCAAGACCATGTTTTTGTAAGTGTAGTGCATATAGATGTTAGGACTGCTAAAACACCTTTCAATTCTAGCAGTTGACACATAGATTGAACAATGTTAATTTACCTCATTTTCTGTGTTTGCATTCTATGGTTGAAAATGTTATTAACCATTAATGGGCAAACAACTAAACTTTTATCAAGCTTATTTTTGGGTTTTTACTTTTTTTAACCAAAAGGAATCATTGACARAACTGTTTTTATTACAGTTAAAAATTGAACATGAAAAATATCGAGTCCAAGACTGCATTTTCAAAAGCTGTAGAGCAGAACTCTGCTTGCTGATGTAAGCTGTTTATGTTGTTACACAAATTATCCCTGGTAAATTGGATTCTTGTAAATCTTGTTAACTCAGACTTACATCGGGATACTGCTTTATTTGTTTGATAAATAAATTGATTAATATAGAAATAGTGATCACTTAAAATTTATTAAAAATCAGAAGTCTCCTCWGAGAGGTTTTTTAGTATTTTCTAACTTATAAGTATGCTGTTAAAACATATTTTAAACTTTTTATGAAAACAGCATAGATGCTTAAATAATAATAAGCTGTACTTGTGGTAAAGAGAGAAATCTAGCTAAGATAGTAGTATTAAAAATTCTGTAATAGCATGTTTGAAAATGTCTGACTTTTCTTTTTTTGCCAGTATTTATATTGTCTGTTTATGGCTTTATTTAATGAGAGTTTGTGCTGCTGTTCTTTGTGTGCCTTTGAGTGTACGTTACAAAGTATACATGATGAAATGCTTTTCTAGTTTTTCACTTGCTAGTAATTTACATATGTGTTTATTTGCTCGGGAGATAATCTCTGGGTTTATTTTTTAAGAGTGTGAGGAGGTGAAAATCCACATGAAGAAGAATGCAAAATTCACAACATTAATTATAGAAAGATTTTGCCATTTTAGGTTTTTGTGGCTTTGAATGAGGACTCTAATTTGCAGGTGTCACTAATGGGAGCATCATCCATACTTAAACAGGAACAAATAGCAGTGGTGCTTGTGTTGACAGTATTGTATTTGATACTTTAAGGCTGGCAACTCAGCAGATAACACATTAACATTTTGGAGCTCCAGTTTCTGTATTTCATGTGGAGAACAGTGACCTGTGCAGACAAGCTTCCTGGCTTCTGAACTTGACTGCATCAGCCCTCAGTATTTTTCCTATCTTTATCCAAAGCATTGATGAGATGCAGATGGGTTGAAAATGTGAGTAGTATCTGGGAAAAGTGTGTTAGGATGATAAAGATTAAGGAGGAGATATTTTACAGTAATGTAAATCTTTGAGCTAAATTAACAGCATCTTGCTGCTGTCTGTTTTGTTTTGTTTTGTTTAAGTCAGCTTGTCAAGTAAAGGTAAGCAGCGAAAATGTGTGTCCAGAAGGAGCTTGAGCTGAACCAAGAAACAGGATCTGCCCTTCCTTTCCAGTAGAGTAGTAGCAGCTGTTAATTCAGTTTGCAATATGATGAAAATGTATTCTGTGTTGCATGACTGAGAAACAGAAGTGGCTTAGGTGCAGGGAGGTGGATTGACAGTGGAAGCAGAATTATAGGTCTGCCAATAATGGTGATGATCACAATGGATAGAAAGCAGGAGGGAAGCTGCTTTTGGTGGAGAGTAGGGGTATTTTTGGCTGTGCTGAGCTTGTATGAAAGGCTGTTTGCTCCACAGTAGACATCTAAAGGACATGCTATGATTTTAATCCGTAGGACGCTGCATTTGGGGAGAAAATACAAATTTAACTATTTTTGCATGTGAGACAAGGTAGAGAGTGAAAAATAGATGTTTTCAAGCGGTAGGCCCTAAAAACCACTTATTAACTACTGAAGGGATGAGATGCCTTCAGCATGATGGGATGATAATGACCAAGAAAATGCAAGACTTGGACATTGCTGTCTACATGAGACAGCTGACAAGTTAGAGGTGATTTGTTGTAGACCTGTACAACTTGCAGCCTTTAAAAAGCGTTTGTTTCAGGTGTTTGGCTCAGTTGACAGCAATGGCAGCACATTTTGTTTGGGTGGTAAGAAATATCTGGAGCTCCTGACTCGTCATCCCTGTTCTGGCTCACTGGTGGTCAGTGTGCAAGAAGCTCTGGAGATGTAGCACACATCTTCTTTTACCAGCTGTTAGGGACAGGAGGGATTATTGTGGTCCAGTGGAAGGAAAGATACAGCCCCGTGTCAGTGAACTCGAAGCCTTTTCAAAGTATTAGCAACTCTTCCCGAGATGGGCACTTGGCTTCAGTGGTTTGGCCAAGTTTCTGCCAGGAGGTCGTGAGATCCTGTTCGTTCGTGTGGGTGCATGAGACTGAAGCTGCAGCGGAGAGGCGCTGCGTTGGAGCTGGAGAGAGAAATCCTGCATGCCTGTGGTTATAGCAGATGCATGCATCGAGCACGGGGGAGGCTGTAACTCCACTGGTAGAATACTGATCACTGCTTAAATGCCAGCTCCTGCTTTTCTTTCAACTAGCACTTTTAGTGTGTTAATGTTTCTTTTTGATAATGGTATTTGGCTGGCAGATGGTAAAATCTTGCCAATCTATCTGGTTCCAGATCAAGCTGTTTCCTGGGTAGTTGGGTTATATCTAATCTTTGATAATGATTTCTATTTTTCTTCTCATTTTTCCTTTGACTTTACTTTCTACCTCTAGACAGACTTAGTCATGGAAGTAACTTCATGCAATCTCCTGTTTCCCTCCACTATATCTGTCCTTTGAATAGAGAAGCTGAAGAATGGCTAAATAATTTATTATCTTGATACAGTAAGAGCAACTTCTTACTAAGCCTGTCATGCTTTTTTACCTCACTTCATCTTTCCATAAGTCTGTCTTACTGTCTCAGCACTTGAGAAGAAACTGCTAGAGGGCTTGTTGAGGCTCTCCGACAAGCTTATTTTTTAACACTTCCATATTAACCGTAAATACTACTTCTGAAGTCCAGCACCTTCTCTGTAGAGTAAGTGTGTCTAATGTCTTAGAAAAATGTTAACACTTTTGCTTTCTCTGCCACGTGGGAATTCTGTCTAAAACCTTGTAAGCCGTTGCACTTGGGGAGTCTTGGTGTCTCTTGCGATGTTCTTGGGAGGTGTTTTAATTTGTCTTACCTTGTCTTTTGATGATGAGGAAGTATTTTGTAATCAGCAGTGTATAGGAGCCATGTGGATTGGTTGTTCTTTAGGTAGTGTTGGATTAATACCTCTTGTACTGCTGCAGGGACCTGACCCCAGTGACACGGGTGGTCACTTTTAAGTTTTATGATGGAGCGTACCTCATGGAGGTGAAGCCCCAGTTCTGCAAAATTGTGCGACTTATTTGGAATAGCTTTAGTGATGCTTGTCTCAAACAGGGTGTGAGTGAGGTTCTAGTCACAGTAATCAAGGAAGGAGTTTGACCCCTAAATAATCCGGTTTTAGCTTGCGTTACCAGACTGAATTTCTTGTGAAATGTTTTAAGTTCTGCTGTGTGTGGTTAGTCTCCTGAATCTATTATTTTGACCTCCTGCTTTCTTACTGTAATGCATACTCTGGCACATTCCTCTCTGCAAGTCATTGTGTGTTTATTAAAACTTGCCATTTCTGAAATGCCACTCCACCCAGTATTTGTGGCTTGGGTAAATTGCGTGTACTCCTTTCTGTGTGGGTTATAGCTTTATGACAGCATGGTACTGGGTTTGAAAGGCACAGCAGGGCTGATTACCGTGAAACTTCTCGAGCAAGTTCTCTTTCTCCATGACAATCTCTGCAGAGCTGGCCTGCTTGAACCTGAACTGTGACCTTGAGAATTTCATAAGGGCTGAGATGAAAACTGTTGAAACCTGAGCAGTGAGCAAGCCTATTTACTTTGGGTGGGAGGAGCTGAGCAGGAGTGTTAGCAAGCGAGGAGGTGCAGCCAAGTACAGTGGCCAACAGGGCTCTGGGAGCTTTGGTGTTCATTCATAACCGCTCTCAGGCGTGCCTCTGGAATTACTCCTCAGCTAAACTGCACTCGACTTGGAAATACCAGAGAACAGAAGAATATTTGGTGAAAGAAACTTACCACTGTAAACTACTGACACAACTTGGAGCCTCATGGTTCAGATGTCTTTTTTCTGAATCAAATACTGGTGTCTGAAGGCAAGTATATCTTTAATACCCTTTTTGTTAAATAGGAGGAAAACACCTTCACTTAAAGTCCATGTGCAAAAATCAAGTGTTGGATAAAACTCATTTATAGGTATGATCCTATAGCAGTTTCCTTCTTCTGTTTTCGGCATGCTGCACAGAGCGTGTGTATGCTGCATGTAGAGAACTATTTATGACCTTTTCTTTTGTTGGACCGGGGGGGAGAATTCTACTGGAAAAAGTAGCGTTGTCGAGATGTCAGGGCAAATTATTGTCAGACTTGAAAGGCAAGTCTAAAAAGCTTCTGTCTTCTCTGCTACACCATCAGTTTTCCTTCCTCCTTCTTCTCCCTTTAGCTTTCACAGAGTTTGGTTTTAAGAAGGTTTTGGGTTTTCCTTGTATACCTCTAAGGGGAAAAGGAATATTTTTTTAATTTGCATCACTAGATATACTCTTAGTTGTACTATTGCATCAGTATCAGTTTGTGT
Organism: Phoebastria nigripes; assembly: GCA_035582835.1. NCBI lineage: Eukaryota > Metazoa > Chordata > Aves > Procellariiformes > Diomedeidae > Phoebastria > Phoebastria nigripes. Next base: position 685,235 of record JAYKAV010001245.1, on the reverse strand, counting down.
AATGTGTTCATTATTTTAAGCTTCTAAAATCTATATAAAAAGGATTATTATATTTAAAATTCCTCAGTTGGATAGTTCAGAATATATTTGATTTGAGTTCAATTTCCATGCTTGGAATTCATACCTGTACAGTTCAGAGAGGTCTTTTTTGATAAGCCTATAGTTTTTTCAGCTGTAAATATTTTTCAGTTGGAGAAATGTTTTAAAACTAAACCTAGGCTTTGTCAAAAGTGTTCATGTGCTGTTGGAATTGCTCATGTCTTCTATTTGCCTTTGTTTTGTATTCTGAGATTTAAGTTTTGCCCCAGGCAATATCCTGGGAGAACGTCTTAAGCACGGGATTATGATTTGTTTTTCAGCCAGCATTTACTACTGAAGAAGCCCTGATTGAGTACCTGATATGAGAAATGCATTCTGTCCTTTAGTAAATGTATACAACACATAATAAGTTTTCCTCCTCTAAAGAGATGTTCAACAGATTGACTGAGAATGGATTCTTCCCCCCGACCCGAGATAGATGAACTAAATATTTCAGTCATGTTTTTTTCTTCTTCCTACTGATTTAGGTATTATATAAAACAGAGAAACCAGGAGACATTTTCTCCCTTTCAGTGGCATGTTTAGTCTAGTGCCTGCTTTCATGAAGTACTTAACTTTTGTTATAAGGAATCTTATTTTTTCGTGTACAGATACACTGTGGCACACACCTGATGCATTTAGGCCAGAGTGCAGATACTTTCCTGTTTATGCAGGCTTTTCAGCTATGTCTGACTTCTGCAGCTGGACTTAGCTGTAGTTCTATTTGTGAGTATTTTGAAACTATGTAAACTTCCAAGCTGTGTATGTTAGTGCATTTTCTAAGTATATAATTATTAAGGCACTGGGAACTGATGTCAAAAGGATAGAAGGCTTCCTGGGATGTTAGTCTAATGTCACCTAATGAATGATACTAATTCTGGTTTTATCAGTAGATTGGCCTATTCTGTCTGAATTTATTTCTGGGGAGGGGAGAAGAGGAAAAAGAATTTACTTTTTCTGTGTCTAATATGTGGTGGCTAATGAAGTGCACCTTTCCATTGTCGTGTACAGAACATGCAAATAAAAGGACTTCCAACTACTTAAAAGTACCTCTGTGTCCTTTCAGGAATCAAATTTATTGAAAGGAATTAAAAGGGTTTTTAAGAACTTTGGGCGCTGAGTTTGTGGAGAGCTGAAACCCCTTTAATATCACAGGCTGATGCTCAAGAGTTACAATAAACTTTAGCCTAGAATCACACCATGGAGAAGAATGCTCATTTTTATTAAATGTTACAGAATCCTTTTGATCTAACAGCCTTTCAGTTGTGTGTCAGCTGTCCCTCCAGCAACGTCTACTGCTTTGAAGTAGTTGAAGCAAATCAGCATGTGTATACAAGTATTAGCAGGCATAATAAATCACAAGCTGTTGAAAAATTGGAGAACTAGTGAATTTTTACGGCCAAACCATGTAATTAGCTGTTTTAACACTGCAGGTTTAAGTGAAATATGAAGATGACTTGGAGGGGGGAGGGAGATGAAGGAGGAAGCTTAAATTAGATTTTTTTCTTTTCCCCCTCTTTTGCGGTGGTGCGACAGTCATATTTTGGCAAAAGGCACAGCGCCTGCCTCTCCTATGCAGCTGTTGAGAGGAAGGAAGCTATTAAAGGAGAAGGTACTTAGTCAGAATACCCAGCTAACGGCTTCCTTGGTTGGGAGATAGCTTCAGAGAGGGGAAATGTAACATTATCCTTATTGAAATTCTTAATTTTGTCTACCCAAAGATTTCAATTTCACTTCTAAATGGAGAAAAGGGCATAGGAAGGAGAAAGAGGTTTTTAATCTGTTCTCGTTTACAGTTTGGCTACATGAACAGTGTCAAAGGACCTTAGAGGGCATAGAGACAAATAAGGGAAAAACCTTCAGGATTACATTGTTTCCTTAAACCCCTGGGTGTCTAGCCACTTTTTAGTAAAATGAACATAAGGTGACAGAGAAGGCTGTTGTGGCAGAACCTGGTAGGCTGGCAGAGTCATACTTAGTAGTGGCTCCAGAACTGGCTGGCACAGTGGCTGGAGGCAGATGCAGACAAAGGGTTGTGGGTGGCTGGTGGTGGAGCCTCCGGATGGTCTGTGCAACCCTGCCGTTACGGTACAGGACACGGAAACGTCCTGATACCAGTGTCAGAAGAGCGTTCCCGGGCAGGGTCATAGCCCTGACTCTGAAACACGAGATAACAGACCCATTAACTGGGCAAGATAGGTCTGTAATGAGAGGATACAGTTCCGTCTGTGTGTAAGCGGAGTTTTTCTACTGCAGCTTTCTCTTGATTTTAATTAGAAAAAAATAAAATGCATATTCTGAAGAGATTTGGACCAAGGTAGTTTGCTCTGTTTTGTAGTTAAGACGACAGATTTGGAGAAGTGATGTGGAGCTGTGTTTATTTAAAAAAAAAGTGGTGTTCTCCCTCCTTGCATTTCCTCCTCATTGCCCACCATTCCGCTCCTTAAGTTTTTCAGCTGCTCTCTCTGTTCCTTCCGGGACATCTGGACAAGGACTGCTTCAGCTGAGGGAAGTATGAGACACAGTAATGGATAAATGGAGACAGGCCCGAACACAAGACGTGCTCATCCAGTTTCTCCCCCTCCCCGTGCCCAAGTGAATAGAGTTTTTCACTTCTTGTACAAAAGGATTGAAGGTTACGTATCACATATAATGGTTTCTATTGATGGCTCATACTTGTTTTTTTCAGTTACATCTTTTTTTCTTGGCATATATTGGGACGTTAGTCTGTTAAGAGGCGTGAAGAAATTCTAGTGATTCATAGGATCCTGGAAGCTACTATATTTCATTATCAGAAAAATTATTTTCAGTGTTTTCTGTATGAGTCTTAGTGTATGTATCTATAGGTACTAATGCACATACACTCAGCACAGTTAAAACCTTTCATAGGGGTTATAAAGTACTTCAGTCTACTGTATTACTCTTGAGCCAACGTGAACTGAAATTACTGAGCCACACATAGTAAGTACATTTCTTTGCATAAGCAGCTGGAGCAAACAGTATTATCTGAGGATTAGTCAAATTCACATCTCCATTGATTTAATTTGTGGGATGTGTTTCACATCCCACAAGAAGAGGAGATCTCTAGTATGGAGTAAGGGAGAGCGCAAGTTCTTATTTTCAAGCCAATTCTTAGTGTCTTATTTTTCTGCTTTCCAGCAAACAGAGTAGGTTTCAAGACGTATTTTGTCGGAAATAAGGTGTGATGGGGAAAATGAGATCAGCAGAGAAGCACCAGACAGGAACAAAATTCCACATATGGAAGAGGGTGGCCATGCATGCCAGTTGTCAGGGCAAAGAAGCAGCCATCTAATGAGCAGTGGATGAAGGAGGTTAGGGAGAGCTTATTTGACTTTATTCTGGTAGCTATCAGCAAGAGCAGTTTGGATCAGCTGATTTCTAGTCTTGAAGCAGAATTTACTGGGATTTTTTTTTTATGTTTAAAATTTAAGTTGGTGCATTTAAGTGTTTTATTCATTGCATAAAATATTTGGGGCATTAATAATAAAAAACCCTTTTTGTGGAGCTTATTTTGTGCAACTCTCCCAGAAGTCAGGCTGGTTTGTATATATAAATATGGCAGAGTCTTAGAGAAGAAAAAGCTATCACCTCACCTTTGAAATAAAAATTAGAAATAAAGATGTAGAAGCCATGGCAATCAGCTGATGAAAACTAGCTAGGTAAGTGCCTAAACAGGAAAGTTCAACATGGCTGCGTAGCGCAAAACATCGATCAGCTCCCTTTTCAGATTCTCGTAGGGTACCATGATATCAAATCGGGAAGCCACATAGCTCACAAGTTGTGCTTTGTGCAATATAAATTTGGGACTTGAAAGACTAACAGGAAAAAGAATTGATTTAATGAATCCTTAAAACCTAAATAGCACCATTTTTGTGTGCTTAGAAAGCAGAGATGAGTAAGACCAAAACTGAGATGTAAAAAATGAGATGCGGTGTATTTGTGGAAAAGAGGAGCTGAAGCAAAGCCATTCTGCTTTAAGTGTCCTAATGGGTTTAATGAGAGGAGTATAGTGTTGCTTGGCTTGCTGCTGATTTGGCAGCTTCTGTCTCTTCACTGCATTTTTCATGTGTGCCCTTCGTTTGTTTCTTTTTTTTCCCTTTTGTATCTTACTCATCAGAATGTGAGGTAAAAGGCTGTTACTGCAACACTCTTGTTCCAACCAGCTAATGCTAACCAGCTTTCACAGAGAACATAATCCTTACACAAACACCTTAACTCATGAAGGAAGAGGGTCCAGTGCGACGTAGGTTTTCTTCATGTGCTGGGATTTCATCTGTGTTTTCTCCAAGAGCTGATGGCCGAAAGCTTGTCCGGAATGCTTCATTTGGAGGATATAACGAACTCTCTCCTGCTTTACCAGGTTTGTTTTGGTCTTGCATTTCTTAAAATGTACAGAAGAGAATATAATTTCAGCCTCAGATTTTTCAGCTTGAATGAAAGTAATGTACTGAGATGTTGGTAGAAATCAGAAACAATATTACTTGTATGCATTTAGATAACAGCTCTTTGTAGTGACAAGATTTGCAGATAGGCAAGCAAGTAAGTTAGCTTACATCGCAGCAAATCTCTCTTTAAAAGGCATTTGTGTGTTTGGTACTGACTGGAATATTTGTTTTGGTTGCTTGGGCTTTTATGACTGAAATTCTGTGATGTGGTTTATAAATGCCTGCCTGCCTTGTACTTTCAGCTCCCCCCACACACAATGGACTTGCTTTAAAATAGTAAGGTACAGCAGAAGGTTTTAATTTGGCTACAGCTACTGAAGAATCTGCATGCTTGTCGTCAGTGGTTTGACATAAAATGTCAAGATAGAATGAGCTAAGGCTAAAAGCATAGCCTTGCTAAACTCTGTGGTGCAAGATTTTTAAGACATTTAACACCAGAAAGGGCTTGAATCTCCTTTTGCTCAGATTTGTTGTCTCCTGAAAATCAGTACTGGAATATTGAAATGAGTTTCTAGAGTTTCATTGTCCATAATGTGCACTTCTGATATAGGTACCTGAATTTCAGCAGTTTACTTCAGGAAACTTCGATGCTTGAAAATGTGTTACAAGGTCACCTCTTCCTGAAAGGGGACATTGTAGAAATTGTACATCTTACCAGAATTACTCTGTGTGTGTGATTTGTCTTGTGTATGTGCACATATGGGCTTTGTTGTGTAGTCCCATGGGGCCAAAATGCTGGGGGCGGGGGGAGGGGAAATAAAATAGTTTTCACTTCTTATTGTATGCCTTCTGCAGAATGGCTCACTGAATTTGTAAGCCCTGGCTCTGAAGCCATGGAAAAGAGTTGGGGTGCAGAGCATAGGGGAGGTTGCAGGCTGGCGATAAGGGAGCTCTCTGCATCGCTGGCCGGTGCTGGCTTGCAGAATCACTGGAGCAGCATGTTCAGCCGCAGGCAGGTGGGGGCAGTTGCTTGGGACACCACGTTCTATTAAACTTCATGTTTTACCCTATAACATTTCTTTTCATTCTGCTTCAGGAAATGATTAGCCTTCTACCAAGAATCTAACACTGAGTTTTATTCAAGCTGCTCAGGAAATAAAGATCTTAAAGCTTGAAAGCATGGAGTTGGCAACTAGACAGATCCTCCCTACCTTTAAAATAAATGTGTGTAGTCTGGTAATTACTGAAACAAAAAGGGATTGATTTCCTATTTGCTTCCTTCCTGTATAGAATTCTACATTAAAGCTGATCGCTATCCGTAAGTGGACAATGAATGACTTCTTAAAATGCAGAACAAATGGAAAACAGTTTTTAATGAAAAAAATCAAGTGTAAACATATATCTAAAAAATGTTTTCTCTTTTGGAATCTTCCATATATCTGAAGACTTTAAACAATGTTAATATGCTGGAAGGTATACTCTTTCAGTTTGGTTTAAGCAAGGAGTAGTTATTGCCTATCTAAAAGATACTCACGTATAGTTACAGTGAGGACAATCTTTGGTTGTTATTGTTTATTTTATATCGTGTTGTCAAAAGAAAATGTGACTGTGAGAAAATACATAAAAGCACTTTGCTTGCTTTTCTGATTACTTCAGTTTCAAAATCCATGGAGGAATCTGAATTAGTTCATATGGGATTTTATTCTTGAAACTGGTTGTCAGCAAGCCTTTGAAAATCAGTCAGTTAAAAAGACTATTGTCTCCTGTGTTCAATTCTTTAAAAAGGTTTTCCCTTTTTTTTTCTGCCATGTTTATTGTGTAACACCAGTATTGATATCTCCCACTAAATATAGCTCATAGTTCTTCCAGAAGCATATAGTTTTTCAGCTCAATTATTCTCTCTTCACAACTGCACATGCACAGCAGTAATCAAATCAGGCTGTTCCTTGCTTTTCATTTGGAAGTCAGTAATATTGTTGCTTGGCTTGCTATTTGTGATCTTTTCATGCATTGCATTGCTTTTTTACTGGTTCTTCTCTTTGTTGGAAAAAAGCCTCCAGTGGATGGTAATTCCTTCTTTTTGGATAAAATAGATCTGACATTAAGAAGTAACATGTTTTTTCTGATGTATTTTTCTCAGGTATCATAATTGCAGATGGTATTTGTTGAGAGGTACAAAACCAGTATTTGAGATGTAGGAGATGTTATGTGGTTGGTTTTGGTTTTTCCCTTTCCTCAAGATTGATTGAAGGGACAGATTGCTGGTGCAACTTTAAAGAACGATACCTGTGTTATGCTTAAAAATTGAAATCTCTTAACTAAATAGTTTTGTTTTAAAATGTACCCTACCACAGACTTTATCCTAAAGATTCTTTAACGCTAATCTTACAATGTATATACTCTTCATTTTTTGTCGAAGATGATGTTTTGGAGGATATTTTTCTTTTGGTATTGACTGTGTATTCCAGCTCAGTCTCTAAAGAAGCGCTGTTTGATTTTGTTTCATTGACGTCTTGTGTGTATAGAGTTCTGGTTGTTCCAGTTGCATGCAGTTGTCAGGTTCTTGCATCTATCTAAAAGCTCATAATGAGTTTTCACGAAGATTTCTGCCTTCAGGTTTTGCAAGGGCTTGCCGAGTGCTCACAGTAGGAACGTACTAATGGACACTTTCCCTTGGCTTCTAAGGTCATACCATGAACTGTGGCTGACTGGGGTTGGGATCAGCTTTCAGGGCCCATGGGGCCTGTGATGTTAAGACAGGGAAGGTCACACTGGGAGAAAGTCTGTTAGGACATAGCRTTGCTCTGAACATAATCCCTGATGTCCAGAACTGCTTTAGAGGCTACAGTAGTAGAGCTTGTGTTTAAAATAAAAATAATTTTTTTTAAATCTGCAAGTCTTACGTAATAGTGGGAGCTCAATCTGCAGCTCTGAAGGTTGATTCAAACGGCACTTGCTCGCTGTCTCCTAACTCTGAAGATTGCTTTCAGGATTTTAGGTAGAAAATGATACACAAATTCAAGAGATTTAATAGAGAGGAAGTTACAGAAAGGGACTGCATCCTCAACACCTGAATTTCTACATTGTGAAATGTGAGCTCAGGTTATCTTGTTAAAGAGTTCCTGATTGAATTACAGGATGGGAAACAGCAAGTAAGCTAAAATACGAAGCCCAAAACCACTGCTGATTAAACACTGAAAAACTTGAAACACATTCTCTTGATTACACCCTGCCTCTCATACCCTGGCAGTCTCTGCTCCAGACACTGATTCAATGACTTTTGTGGTGCAATTTTCAGTACCTCTGGGGTGAACAAAACTACAAAAAGCGGTAACACAAAGCATCATTCAGAGGCGCAGCTTTCTTGGCTTTGCTGTTGTCTTTGTCAGAAATCCATAGAGAAATTTGTTCTTCATAACTGGTAGCAGGAAGGGAGAAAACAGTATTTCTTATTGTTGATTCTGTGAATATAATTGTTCTGTTGTTGTTGTTTCTTTGACCAAGTATTTCCAGGGCAAAGTGTATATCGTCCTCAGCTTGGGCCCACGTGTAGCTTTTTGTGATGTTTCAGTACAAATTTTCCTGCATGTATTAGTATCAAACTGTTCTTGTCTGAAGAAGTAAGACTGCTTATGGTATTGAGGTCTCTCAATCTTAAGAGAGGCTCCCTGGAAAACACATCCTTACAGAAGGTGAGGCTGTGTCTGGATCAGCACCTGAATTATGATTTATTTTTTTAACATACATTTTAGCACGTGGGGAGAAAAGCCTTCTGTCTGTATTCTGAGTGAGCTTATCCCTTCTACAGAGAGGGAGGTTACAAGTAGGATGGTGTGGGATGTGAAGCTGACTGGTTGGGTTTCCTCACAGACCAAGACAGAGCAGTGCAAGGTGTTCCGGGATCTGCATCACCCTGACTTGGGTTCGCAAGCAAACCCCTTAGACAGCCCTTTGCTGCACATGTGAGTAAGGAAGGGAACAGTGAGTGTGGTGGTGTGTTTATAAATCAGTAAGCACACACACCTCTTGGGCTCRAGATACTGGAAGCAAGGAGGTGAAGTTCAGGGAAACGCAACTGAGCTTTGGTCTTCGTGTCTGATTCTCTGGGACACAGTACTTCATTCTGTTTTCATTGGTGATGCCAATGGAAAGCTTGTTTATGAAAATAAAAACATATGTATATAAGATAAGGATATGTAAAGCCCATAAAGCTGTTGTGCTTCAGAAAGCAAGCTATGAATTATAGCTTCTCTTCTGTAAGAACAATCCTGAGTTAGCACTTCCTCGTTGATTCCCATCACTAAGTCTTCTGTATGTGCCTATAAATAAATAAGTAAAAACTGGAAAGCTGTTAGAAAATKCCTGCATTACATTTTCAGTGGAACTTCGTTCCTAATGAGGGATTTCTTTTGGCTGTGGGGGTGAGGAGAAAACCTCATTACTGTGGTTCTGGTGTGTGTTTGACTGCCTAAGACTGGCATCAAATCTAATAACTTCTCAGTGAACTAAGGCAGGTCTGTCCTCCAAGGCCTGAAGCAACCTTTGTGTTGTTTCAGCACCTGATGACTGGTGCTGTAGAAAATGTGCTTTTGTATTTGGAAATGTACAGGAAATGTGGCTTCTGGCCTCTGGATTGTGAGATGCCTTTTTGGGGTTTTTCTGTGTTCCCTAGTACTACAAATCTTCTGCCTGTCTAGGTACTTCTTCCTTGTGGTCAAGTAGTCTTCTGCATTATAGGTTTTCACTAGCCGAACAAACCCATCACGGATGTGTTGGAAGAATTTCAAAAGAGTGGGTTTAATGAACTGTGCACAGAGGGGCTTCTGTGAAGACATGTTAAGGTTTTTTTCTGTAAAGGCATGTAAGGTTTTCTTTGTGTAAACATGAAATGAAATATCATTGTATTGCAGTATGTAATTTTTAAAAATCTGGTCTTAAAAAAGAATCTCTGCAAAAGGTAATAAATATAAACAAAAAACCCCAAAAGACTGATTACCAGACCAAAACTAAAAAGAATCTCAGATTTCTCATGTAACCTGAAAACCAACTTAATGCCTCTATAACGTAGTGAAACTTCCCAAGATGTGCATTTGTGATAGATGAATCAGTCCTGTCCTAGAGTTTCTGGGTATTGTAAGTTGTGGAAGGGTGAAGATACTAATGTAAAAAAAACAATTACAAAAAATCCTACACTGAACAATCTACTCAACACTGCTACAGAGAGTTAATAAAAATTCTTTTAAAGCTCATAAAGTCTCCCCACACATACACACACTCCCCTGAAGAATGTGAAATCAAACTGTTTGTCTGAWAAATCTTCTCATTTTAGAGATCCACGTACCAATTTCTATTTCAAAGTTCGGAACATGTTCAAACGGAAGCTCAGAAGAGCTTTTGGTGTCTGTTTATGCAATTTATCTGCTGATGTAGTGCCCTCTGGTGGGCCGGAGCGCCAGGGTACCACTGCCAGAGCCACGCAAGGCTTTTCAGCTGTGTGGATTATTCCTGAAATTCATGTATGACTTCGTATTTATCTGCCTTCTATCTGGAGGGCACGCGAATGATGGCATTTTTACTTACTCAGATAAATGCATTGCGCTATTTGTTTTATTCCTGTTTATAAAAGCTTTATGTTACCATAAACCTCTTCAAAGAAAGTGGATCACTGAGATGTTCTGTCTCATAACCAGAGTAGATTATTTTTCCTTAAGAGGATGCTAGGTTCTCAGTATATGTTCTGTGGCATGTAGCAGCTGCGCAGCAGCACTAATGCCAGTTGTGACCCCTTCCCTTGTCACACATACAATGGCTAAGCCATGTCTCGCTTTGCTTTTTGGATACTGGGAAAGCGTGGGGTTTGTACTGTGAGTCACTCACAGAAGATAAATGTGGGATTTCGACGACTGTTTTAATATAAAGCCTTGTAGTTACACTTATGCAGTGTCAAGTTAAAAGTATAAATTCAGGGCTAACATAAGCAACCTTTTTTGTTTTCTTGCAAAAAACTGACTGGCGATCTTAATCAGTGTTTTAGATATGCTTTCACGTAGGTGGTATTTAACAATTATTTCTAGCTGCAGCAATGAACAAACCAAAAAAGGCTTTATTAGTGTTCTGCTCTGTGCATGCATGTATGCAGATAGGGGAGAATGAGAAGATAAAAGGACAAAGGTTTGCACACCATATTTACGATTTGTCAGGTTATTGGATTGGGTGCAGCACTGTCCAAATACAGTGGACCGTTCTCGCCTCTTAGTGGCTATTAAATTAGTTTCTGTTGTAGTAGCTGGTATGTTTTTAACTGATGTGATGGACTGGTATGTATACGTTGTTTAAAAATCCAATTTGCTTCCACTTTTTTATGCTGAAACACAATTTGCAAATTTATTTCAAAGGCTAGCTCATATAAAATGTTATGTCTTCAAATCATTTGCAACAATGCTGTCTTTTCTTGAAGGTTTTGACAAAGGGAAGGACGATGTGTCACAAAGCAAAGAGGATACAGCACATTCTATGTCAAAAAGCAAGGTAAGGAAAGCAGCCTCCTAATCTGGCTTAAAAATGTCAGTATGCAAAGGAGTTGAGTGCATTTTTAATTAAATGCAAATGTTTTTAACTTCCGTTGTAGATAATCTTGAAGATTACTCTTCAGATTTAGCAATAGACAAAGTTTAAAGGGAATTTCTTAATATAGTTCTCAAGATGACATCACATGAAAATCTACAGTTCAAATTAGTGAAAGTGAAATGTGGAATCTTCTCGTTGTCATCTTGGGGTGGGATGTTGCCTCGCCAAATGTAACGATGGATGGAGGCCAAGTCTTGCTATGGAACAGAATTTAAAATCCTTTTAAGCTGTAGGTGCAGATGCTGTTCACTGAGCTGTAGCAAATCTTCGCATAAGAATGTTAAGAAAACTGTCATTGGAAAAGGTTTAGTTTAATGGCTTAAATTGCCAGAGTAAAACATAGTTAAGTGTAATCTGTTGTCCTGTCTGTTGCAAAGGCTTCTGTACCTCAGAATTCAAGTATAAAGGCCCATTTTGCTGAGGCAATGAGAGTGCAAAGGAAAGCATGCTCAGTAGAACATTAAACTAGATATAATTGCTATGCATGTTTATGCTTTCTGGTAGTCTGGATAATAGAAATAGAAAAGGCAGGAGCCAGGCAAATTCGTAGCCATCATTGTGTAGTCCCAAGATGGAGAAGGCTCACTGAGATGCAGTGAAAATTGATAATGTCCAAAGTGGAGTTGGGAGATGGACACTGCAGTCACCAAAACCATAGCATCTTGGGGTGGCTAAACTTTAAAAAGGAAGAAAACACGAACTACCTGAGCAACCAAAAAGACTCTTTTTATGTAGTGATCCCAGGTCTTTTCTCTCCAGAGCTGTGTTTTGTTCTGATCGCAATTATTTACATGAATCATTTACAATAGCATTCTTATTCAGAATAAAATGTTCTTTTCTGATGGTATAGAAATAGTATGCACATGATGAGAGATTTGTGTAAAAAGTCATTGTAGTAGTGTAGAGGAAAATCTACTATAGCTATCTTTTCCTTTCCCAAATCCTTTTAAACTTGTAGATTGCAGTTATAGAAGCTGTCAGTTTTAGGACATCGTATAGGTCGCTCTGATGATACCCTCTTTATTTGTTGGCCTATTGTAACTCTTAAAGTGTGTGAACATTTTGGTCAGCAAAAGTGCCTGGCATGTCAATGCACTAAATTTTTATCTAGGGATTTTTATGTATTAAGAATGTGGAATTCCAGAAAAAAATATTTTCAGTTGGGTGTCTCATAAAACCGGTGTCTCTTTCTCTTCAAGAAATTAAAGATTAAAGAGAAGAGGGAAAGACTGCATTTTGCGGAGGGAGAGGTTGTGTGTGGTTTGATCACTGAATGGAGTAGCTAAGTTCACTTGTTTTTCTTATTTAGGCATCACTACAGGATAGAGTTTAAAGGCTTTAAATTACCCACCTGTGTGGTTTTCTGTATTCTGCTAGGATGTCCACTGTTTTTTACAGAGGCAAACGTGGTAACAGACACTTAAACAGATGGTCAGGGCACAGCAGGCATGGGAAGGCTGGGAAGGCAAGGACCTGAGCTTGAACACCGCTAGCTCCCAAGGGACATGGGGGAGATGCCTGCTTCTCACCGCTTTCACACACAGCTCTCTCCATAGGGCTCTGCGGCAAGGTTAGCGCTGCAGTCGGTCAGAGCTGGCCCTGGGCGCAGGCAGCCGCACCCCTAGGAGGCAGAGGGATTGCGCTCGAGGTCTTGACACAAATTTTTCTGTGATATTTCATGTGTCAGAGCCTGAAAGAGAAACGTTAAAGAGATATCGAAGGAAATCAAAATGACTTAAAGATTATAGTAGCATTTCCCTGCTTAAATAGTGTCATCAGAATTGCACTGGCATGAGCAGGTTAGTTTCTGCAGCTGATGCTGCAGTTCTGTGGTGTGTAGCTAAGCATTTCAAGCTGTTGGTGTCTTACATCTCACTTGGAATCAGAAAACTTCACATCTCTCAGCTTTACTGCATCCTAGAGCCTCACTTGTCAGGGAGATCAAGGAAGCATACTTTACCATCCGGCTTGCTTCTGATCAAAATATTTATGTTGGTCCAGAACCTCTAAATCATTTTTTACTTGGAAATCAAGTTAATACTGTCTCTTTTAACTTGGATTTATTTTAGACTCTATTAATCATTTATCTTTGACTATCCAGTTTGGTTTTTCTCTTCCTTGTATTTATTTTTCTTGGTTCTTGTCTTTCTAGGATCATAAGTCTTTGTGTGCTTTGCCATTACTTTTGTTTGTGTCTTTCTACTATCAAAATGAGACCAATATTCCTACTTCTAATACATATTTTTCTTCATCCGTATTTTTGCAATTATTTGGGGCTTGATAAGACTAGTGGTTCCTTTATAACCCACAAATAAACTTCAGGCTAACAGAAGATGGTAACTGTCTGTCACAGCTGTGGAGGTGAAGTAGCAGCCCTTCTTTTTAAGTAAGGATGGAAAAGCAGTTATGAGACTTGCCCAGAATCTGGTACTGAATGTACCTTGCTGGGAGTTGCAGTAGGCTCTCTTAAAATGTTTTCTTCTTTTAAATTTTGATCCCATCCACTTTGTGTGGATGTAACACTGAGAAAGTTACTAGCTTAAAAATATACGAATCACTGATCTGTCTCGTAATCCGTTGGACAGGTAAATATGGTCCTTTACTCCGTGTCATATTAGTGAGCTTTAAAACTGAGATACTGAGAAAATGAGTTTTTGTAACCTGTGATACTTGCTGGTTTGGGGCTTTTACATGCATGACCTTTAGATTGCATTAGCTTTCTGTTAGTGAGCAACTAGAATATTTATGAATGTTTTACTTAAGTTGCTCCATTATAGCTTGCATAACGAGTTCATTACCTCTTCTTATGTGACAGTGATAAGCATTTTTCCCTCTTCTGTTATTACATTTAAAGTACTGTATTTCCTTTAACTTCTAGACAGAGGAATTAAATTTCAAGTTGTATGCTTGTCTTGAAGCTAAATTTTGAGTGTTAAGAACATATCTTTAATACAAAATGAAGAGGTTTCCTTCATTTTTCCAAGATGTATATGGAAGTTAGAGAACATTTACTTATCGTTGAAATGATCTTGAGATAAAATTACTTTTTGCCAGTTATTGCACATATCTTTTTGACACTAGCTATCTAAGTAGACTCCTGTAAAGTCTTAGTTCTGAATTAAAGGCATCAAAGTAGGATCAAAGTTAAATTGCTTTGTTCCACTTGTAAATCTTTAATTTTTATTTCTTTGGTTTGAGCAACTTGTATGTTAAGAAAAAGAGTGCTCAAGTGCTCTGTTTTTATTATTGCAGTAAGTTTTCTCAAAGCTTGCATATTTTTTGACTGTCGTTCTATAGTATTCCAAAATAGAAATTCGGTGAATAGACTGCATTGTAGTTTGAGATTTCAAATGACTAGTCAGAAATGTTGAATAGCTTGAGAAGCAGTTCTCATAAACTGTCCTTGAATTTACACAATTTAGAAGGTTACATTGATTTTTCTTTTTTTTTTTTTTTTTTTTTTTTTTTGTTGACTAGGCAGGAATTTTGGGTCCATCAGGCTTACATTTCAGTGCACAAAGAAATGCAACTCTTTGTAATTTATCTGAAGTTTATATATAGTGGATACCTACTCAGTGTTCTCTGACTTGCAGTGGGAATGACATGATAACTCTGTGATACACTCCTCRTTTGTTTGGGGTTTTTTGGTGTTTTGTTGGTTTTGTTTGTTTGTTTGTTTGTTTTTTAAAAAGCTCTGTATCCCAGGATGAATCTTTGGTGGCTCTAGTTCCCTTTCAACTTGCAGGCAACAGATGCCAAGGAATAAACTTTGAACCTTACAAGATGTGGGGAGAGGTGGGAGGGAGAAATCATGTGGTGCTGAGGCAGCATATTGTCCTGCCATGAACAAGGACTTGGGTTTCATGAACAAACCTGAGTCTCATTCCCCTGTCTGTCGCCACTGTGAGCTTCTCAAAGATGACTTGCAAAAAGTAATCAGAGCGTGGGATGAGGGAGGAAGGAGCAGAACGAGTGCCATTGGTGGTCAGCTGTACTCTGATAATTTATAGAGCACTGAATCCTAGATTGAAGAGGCTGTATTTTCCTTCATGGGTCACGGGGTAAGTGCCTCTATAGCAATCCATTCAGAGGAGCTGTCAAGTTATGAATGAAGATGTTGGGATTCATGTGTCATGGGAACATGGGAATGACTCCTATGTTTAAACACTGGGATACTCCTAAAACCTTCTCTCTCTGCTAAAATAATGCCTAACTAGTCAAGACATATCAAGTAACAGGCTACATGGGCTAAATATTTACTGTATATAGTTCAGCTTCTTCTGGAGGAATCTCAGACTTCTTTCCCATAAAACCCTTACGAAAAAAGACTCCATAAATAGGTGGTGAACAGCTCATGTTACAAGTTGTGGTTTGTTGGTTGTGGTTGGGTTTTTGGTTTTTTTGGGGTTTTTTTTGGGTTTTTTTTTGTTTTGTTTTTTTTCCCCTAAGTGGGAGAAACAGTAGAGAAGTGAGTGGGGATGGGAACCTTACAAACATAACTGTGCACTTCAAACACTTTGTAAAGTGCCTGCAACAGTAATATATCCTTGTATCTATCATTGTCATTTGTTTATTATGCGTTTTGTGAATTTCAGTCTGAATCCAAGCTTTTCAATGGCTCTGAGAAGGACATCTCTATATCTTCAAGCAAACTTACAAAAAAAGAATCTCTCAAGGTGAATTAATTTCCAAGTAACTCTTCACGGACTATAAATGCATTCACATAGTTTTACCATATTCTCTAATGAGAAGACAAAAATGCCAAGTAGTGATGAGACCTATGGAATATTTAAGTATTGTGAGAAGTTGTGGTGTTGATTCTCTTCAAATCTTATTGTACTGTTACTTAAGTATGGGCTTCTATAATGCAGTCTTTAAGATGTCACAAGATTATAGGATAACTCAGAAGATTATAGGATAATTCAGGTTGGCAGGGACCTCAGGACATCTACATGCAATTAAATGACAAATTGAACTATCAAAGTTACAATTTGCATGCAGTACCTGTGGTTTTTCTACTGCCGTCTTCCCACTGTGTTGTAGCAAGACCAAACTCCACTGTTTGGCAGATATCATGTCAGGAGAAACGTAAAATTATTTGCCTCTAAAAGAGAGAGATACATTGCTGCAAATTTCTGCTGGGGTGGGAAAGTAACTGGTGTGTAAAGACTACTGATCAGATAATGTACCTGTCAATCTGAATCTAGCCCAAATTTGCTTTTGTACTTTACACCAGGAAAGGGAGGGAGGGAAGGGCTTTGGTTGGTTGGTTGTTTTTCCCCCTGTGATTCTAACACGCGTTTCAAAGTCCTCAGTCTTAAAAGCAAATTGCAGAAGAATCTGAAATTGGTTACATCACAGCTGCTCTTGAAACAGAGCATGAAATATTTGACTTCAAGGTGTGAACAACTACTGTGTTTTAAAGCTAGTTCTCTGTATCTGTATTGTAAATTGAATTTAGCAGGTTTTTCCTCAGCTTGTATTGATAGATGTCTTTTTGTGCTCTGATTACTGGCTTATGGCTGTGGCATTGTAAATATTTTTATTATTATTTACAGGTTCAAAAGAAAAATTACAGAGAAGAAAAGAAGAGAGCTACAAAAGAATTACTTAGCACTATCACAGACCCATCAGTTATTGTTATGGCTGACTGGTTGAAGGTCAGAATCCAAGTGTGAAACCTGAGTTGAAGATGTAGCAGCTGCTTGCTGCTTTCTGGCCAGAACAGAAAAGGCTCAATCTTTTACTTGCTGTTAATGTTTTTCTACAAGCGCAGCAGCCACTAATTGCATCCTAGGGTCTCAAATCCTAGGGGAATAATAGAGGAACCTAGCTCCCACTTACTGCAGTCACCATAGTCACATGCATCTTGTGTGTATAGCCATTAACTTCAGATGAGTTGGCTTTATGATTCTTATTTTGTCCTTTTCATTTTACACTTTGAATTGAAGCTCTGTTACGTCCATAACAACAGTGAAAATGGTTCAGTCATATTAGATACCTGAATACAGATTTCTTTGTGTATTTCTGGTAATTTTCCTTTCCTCTCTTAAGAACTAACTGTCCTCTAACACCGGTATAAAAGGTGAGGAATTAATTTCTCAAAGATAGCAGTGTCATCAACAGTAGTGCAGTTTATATATTTGTATATAATTCTTTAAATTTGTAAATGTATTCCTTGGAAATTGTACAAGAAAAAAGATCTGTTACCCATTTTTATAGTTAGCTCCAAACAATACCTTGTCTGGAAAAAGTTTCTCCAGTTTTTGCAAAAATCAATGTAAACAGGCTAAAACATTGCTCAGAGGTCAAGCTGGCATTCAGTCCTACAGACACAGAAGTAATTAAAATCCAGAGTTGACAGAATTGATGCAAGCAGTCTAATGAGATGTGCAAATTCAGAGACTTGAAAGGCTCTTACATTTCACATATGGGTTGAAGCTAACAGCTGTTATAAGAGGTTTTATCTAAAAAATTCAAACGTATCTGAGTTATTTTGTGAATATCCTGTTTTTCTTATCAGACGTCTGTCCTGTTTTCAGAGGAGCTCTGTTTCCAAAGATTATCCTATCTTCATGCTAATGATAAAATATGTTCCAGATAGGAAAATTCATGAAGGTTTCAGATGGATTGTCATGCTTCCCATATCTGGATGTGTGTATACCCATTTGTAGAATAAGTATTCATCAAGAAGGAATAGAAGAGTGAGCATTGAACTTGTATTGTCTTTGAAAAACCTGGATAAACTTTTGATAGACCTGATAAACTTTGCTTGAAATAAAAACTAATAAATAATTTCAATTTTAATTTTCATTTTAAGGGGGATGGTTTTAGTATTGCCTTCACTGAGATATAACTGTAACTATTTATCTTCTAGATTCGTGGTACCTTGAAAAGCTGGACCAAACTGTGGTGTGTACTGAAACCAGGAGTGTTGCTTGTTTACAAAACCCCCAAAAATGGCCAGTGGGTAGGAACAGTGCTCCTGAACGCTTGTGAACTCATTGAGAGGCCTTCTAAAAAAGATGGCTTTTGTTTCAAACTTTTTCATCCTTTGGAGCAGTCCATATGGGCTATAAAGGTTAGTGGTAGCATATATGGTTCTTAACGGATTATTAGCATTAGCCAGCTATGAGTAAAGACAACCTTAATGAAAAGCTGAACTGCATTTTCTGTTACAACTTTAATGGTTTGTTCATTCTGAATATAAGCCTTCAACATCTAGTCCTCTTCATCACAAAAAGTATTTGATTTATGCTGCTCTGTATACTTAAGTAGCTTCAGAAGTGTGGTGTGCAGAGGGAAGCCATTAAAAAGGTTAATGCCATCACTGGCAATCATGTAAGCGGAGGGAATGAGTGTRTAACGTTGTATTTTACATCAGTCGAATCTGAGAAATTAAAGAGGGAAGTGATTTGCCAAAACGAAAGAGTTCAAATGTGTTATAAACATTTCTTGGCTTCCAGCCCTATATTTGTGTAATAAAATGTCAGCCTAGTTCAATTTGCTTTAAGAGTAGAAATTCAAATGACTTCCTTATGCAATAATAGCTTATATTGCAACTTGTTAGCAAATTGTGTTCCTTTTTGGCTACAATTTTAGGAAGATGAAGGTTTTCCTTCAGTTCTGATGTCTGTTTGCTTTGTCATACATGGCATAATATTGTGAGCAGCTCTTATCTGTAAGTGTTGAAAAGCACAGTGTGTTCTGCACAGCAAAGGTTTATTTCGATTTCTCGTAAGAATCTTTAATGTTTGCTATTACTCATTGTTTATACTCTAGTAAACAAACTATTGTAGTCCTTGTTTCGTGTTTGCATATGGAGAGGGGGTGCGGAAGCACAGCACAAGTGAACATATTTACCTCCTGAAATGACATCTTGCTTCAGATGGAATTACTGTACAATATTAGGAGCCTTGTCATAATAAATTAATTATGCCCTTTGCAACACACATCTTAAGATAGCTACTAATTGTGAGATTGTATCTTCTGAATCTTAAATTGATAGAGATGTACTGTCACATCTGTAGAATATGCTGCATTGATTTTGTCTTCCTTATCTCAGACTGGGAAGTCAGTCAGCTAATATAATTCCTGATGTTTGTTTGTGGTCTTTCTGAATTGTTATCATTATCAATGTTATCTAAATTTACCAAACTTAGATCAAATCTTTTGTAGTTGCTTTTGAATGATTTTATTTTAATATTGCTTAGGAGGACTCTTCACTAATTAGTGGTGATCTCACATTTGCAGAACACAAAGTTCCTATCCTTTTTCAAAGCTATAGGGTTTGGTGTTAATGTGCTTTAATTATTTATGATCATGTATACATACATTGCAAAGTGGTGGCCTGTCTGCAGAAGATCACAAATCAGTCTTATATTTCTTTATTGCTTGGCAATGAGAAATGGATTTGTTTGTTTTTTTAACTAGATATTTAGAATTTAGAGGACATGCCCCACCAGATTTTTACTTTTTTAAGGTAGGTCAAATTTTGAACCTGAACAAGTTGATATTGTCCATTCTAAATGTGCTGAGAGCTGGAGTGGCGTTTGTTCATTTTGGTATGGCTATTTGCAGTTGAGAATTACCGGATTTAATTATATGAAAGGCCTTGAAGTTTGAAACCTTTTTCTGCGTTGTTTACCCAGTCAATTATAATGTCCTAGTTAAAGATTTATTGTCATGAGGCAAACTTTCATAAGCGTAATAGCAATTGACTGATTTACAGCGTAGATTTACCAGAACGAGCCTGAAGTCTAAGGCAAAATGAGCCTTGTTTGCAGTCAGTGCAGGAAGATGACATTGCAAGAAACATTTACACAGGTGTGAGTACTGCAGGAGATTTTCTCACTTGAACACACTTCCCATAGTATGTCCTTCTGGCAGACTGCAAATTCTCTTCTGCAGTAGTTTGTGGCCAGTCACTTCACACGCTCCCTTAAGCCTGTTGGTGTGGTCTTTGATGTTCCTCCTGTACTCTCAGGTAGCTGATGCACTGTACCTTGTTCTGTCTTCCTCATGTGCCCGGTCCTGATGCCATTTCAGTTTTCTAAAATTCATAACTAGAAAAGTTACTGCAAATAATTTTTCATGAGTAAATTTAGTCAAGTGTGACTGCTTATCAGTTTCTATTGCTTTCTCTGAATGTTCATGGCATTTGAGTTTTATTGGCATGAATATCCTGTAGGAAGTAAACTTCAAAGTTTTTTCAATCTAGTGGAATTTTTAACTTGCCCATTACCTTTTATTGGGGTAGTTGTACCATCATTCTGTCAGGAACAGAGACAGTTCAAATAAAGTCACCTCACAAATGGAAACTAATGTGTCTCTTGTACAGAACACTAACATACTGAAAATTGATTTTGAAACCATAATGGGTGGTGTCAAAGAAAGATGTCCAGTGCAGTTACTCCAAAATAAGTAAACCTACTTAAATGTTCACTGCAAATTATTCATTCGGTTTTAATCAGTGTATTGTTAAAGCACCTAGAGGAGTATAGCTTTCTTGCATTAAAAAAAAAAAAACAAACCAAACACCAAACCCACACTTCATCTCTAAATTATAGTTGTTTGGTACAGAGTAAGTAGTGTACCCTCCATGCCCACAGTATAACCCTAAAGGGAAGATCTCACGGGCAGAGGTGGGCCCTTAGTCCGTGTCCTGTGACCTGAGAGTTTCGAGGACTTGCGATGGCTGACATCTTTGCACAGCGCTGGTGCACCCATGGTGCCGCGGTCCCCTCTGTGCAGCACCCAGCACCTCTCCCACCCGTGGCACTGCCCTGTACCGTGGTGTTCTCCCCTCCCCAGGGGCCTGGTGAGAGTGAGACCTCTTCCCTGCCTGCCCACCCTCGGGATGAGGGTTGCTCATGCATGGGATTGTCCCACCTGGTTCTCATAACTCGCTAACTCCTAATCCCTGTGTTGCCGCTTCACCGAAGACTTTTCGTAGGCGCACCTTTCTGCTCGCTTGGAGGGGGACTGAGGTTTAGAATCATGTTTCTAACACCCAAGTTGCTGTTACTCCGTACTGACTGTTCAGAAGTTTCTGAACATCATTTACACCAGCACTAGCTTGCCTGTATTGGTATTTAAGTGCCACCAAGACTCCTCGTTACTCGCGCCTCGCCCTCAGAAATGTTCTGGCTGTTTCATCTGCTTGCTTCTAAAATATCTGCCTTTATCTGCTTTTGCTCAAAACTTCTGCTGGCTTTCCAATTCCCTCTTCTAAGCCTTGTACTGGCTTTTCATTAGGCTTCTGTCTGGGGAAAAACAATCCAGACCAAAATGTGTTAACTCATCAGTTAGGTAGGCTTAACCCAGCTTTCAGCGATAGCTTCCAGTATGTTTAATACAGCCCTCTTTGCCTACCAGTTGTCTTAAAGTTACCACAGGTAAACTTTTTTTGAAGGGGCTTTAAAATGGTTGTTTAACATTTTATTCCAAAATGAAGCTCAACAGAATTGGAAAGGTCTTTTGGATCTTTTTTTTTCTTTTAATTTGGAATGTGGAGAACTTCATAGTGAAAATTAAACTTTGGCATTTGACATCCTCTGTGTGTCTTTTAGTTGAACATAATGTCATGGTGTCCTGCTGATACCCTTTATAGAGAGACTTAAGCATCTAAATGTCTTTTATGGACCTGGGCATCATCTTTTTTTTTTTGTTATTTAAATTCCAAGCCTACAGTTAGGCACCTAAATATTGTGTGGAATTGACTACTGGATAGGTAGAGAAGATGAAGGAGAAGGAGGGAGGGAGAAAGGATGAGTGGGTTCTTATAGCAATACGTAGTGTTTGGGTGGGAGGAGTTATTTCCATTTTATTTAAATATCAGTTGACTCATCTGTCTTCGGAAGACAGGCAAAAATTATGCAGTTCTGGAGCATAGGATGCTGCTGAGACACCAAACACATTGTCCTGTAAAATAAGCATGAAGTGGATCACTGAAGAGGGCCTCCCATTCTCTGCAGGGGTTTGGCTTGCCCTTGTGTGTGTCTGTGCTATGAACCGTAGCATCCTCGTAGGAATTGAGAGGAACCTTTGCTCTCATCAAGAACGAATGGGACTGGAGGGGGAAGAGCCAGTTGCTGTACAAATGTGGGGTCTTCTACTAGGCAGCACTTGTAAATCAACTCTCTTAAAAGACATGTCTTTTATTTTGCTTGCTTTTAATCTTACCTCTTCAGCTGAAATATTGAGCTGAAGAGGAATGGCTTTTCCCATGTGATCTCTCTACACCCATCTGCAGGAATCCCCGGACAGCGAGGTTGAATCCCGCATGGTGTACCTTTTGATGCTTTTGTCGTCTTGCTATAAGTAGCATCAGCAGAGCATTTCCAAGTTACTATGCCAAGTCTGATTTACAAAAAAAAAAAAAAACACCACCAAAAATTATTTGAATCCCAAAGACCGTTCTTTTTAAAGTGGGGTTGAATTGGGAGCTATTCTTTGAATGAAGTCTTTGAAGAAGAAATCCAGTTAAAGAGGGCTGTCCATCTTTCCATTCATGTCTTCATTAGATGTTGCTGAGTGACAGTAAATAGCCCTGCAGTGTGTCAGCTTGTTATTACATTGAATGGTAAACTGTAAAACTGAATTAAAATATCTGATGCTGTTGCTTGTTTTGTGTATTTCAAGGGTCCCAAAGGCGAAGCAGTTGGTTCTATAACTCAGCCATTGCCCAGCAGTTATTTGATCATCCGAGCCGCTTCAGAATCAGATGGTAAATAGATATTTCAGTGTTTTTCTGCAGTGACAGCAGTTAGTTATTAGAAAGAGATGGCGTCAGTTGTCTTACCATGTCTATTACAGCACTGTGATTGCAGTTTAATCATTGTTAAGGTTCTCCCTTAACTTAGTGCATTCAATTGTGTTGATACTAGTAGTTTTTCATGGTTGTTAAAGGAAAATTTTGACCTGAAGAAACTGTCATTGAACTCTTTGCAGTTGCCAGCGTTGGTTGGGTAGAGGAGGGGGGAAGGTTTATTTCAGATTTAACTATACTAATGTATGTCTAAATACTCAAGCTAGTGCCTTTCTAAAGCGCTAGTGTGGACATACTTTCTTTCTAATGAAAGCATTTGTATATTATAAAGTGCAGCAGTTGCACAGAGTTCTAGTAGTAAAAATTCCCTCAAAATACAGTTTTGTAACACCCTTCATCACTGGGAAGTTGGTGGTCAATATCAATGCAACCATCTTCAAAGGTCACAATGTGGAAACAAAATTTAAGACTGTTGTGTAACCTTTCTAGCAGCTGCTTTCCTTCGACTGGTTAATTAAGCATACCCCTGCAGACTTTAAAAATAGGACTCTCTTTGCCTTCTATATTGAAAAATGGATTAGATACAGGGAAATGAAGAAATAAGGAGTGGAAAGAACACACAAATTTGTTCAGTTACTTTTTGCCAAAAAAAAATTAGAATGTCTGCTATTTTATATTGAAATGGCATTTATATGCTATCATTATAGCTCCTTTTCCACATTGTTATTGTATTACATGAGTAAATTTTGCCGACTGATGCAGTTACTTAGTCTTCAAAACTAGAGCAGGGCTGCAGGCAACTTTGGAGTAATTCAGCAGTCAGGGCCTGGATGGAACCATACTTGCATTAAGGAAGAAATGCTGGAATATGCTCTAACAGAATCATGATTTACCTTGCTTGTCCTACCCTGAAGCATCCCTTGTACCAGAGCTGGGTAGTTGTGAGGTTTTTTTATGTCCCCACCAAATTATAAAATGCATGTAACATGGAACAACTCTGAAGTATGTCTTCAAAGGTAATGTAAGCAGACCCAAAAGGATTGTGAAATTAGGAAATGGAAGTTGTATAGTTCAGTTAAATCCTTAATTTTTAGTCTAATAATAAATTTGTCTTTAGGCAGGTGTTGGATGGATGCTTTGGAGCTGGCACTGAAATGTTCAAGTCTGCTTAAACGTACAATGATTAGAGAAGGTAAAGAACATGATTTGAACTCTTCAGCAGACAGTACTCATGTCTCTCTCTATGGTCTGCTTCGTGCTAACAACTTGCACGGTGGAGAAAACTTACCGTAAGTGAATTAATTACTAAACCTGATTGTCCTTTTGGCAGAACCTTCTAGTGATAACTTCTCCACACGGAGAATCTCTCTCTAAGGTTGCAGTTCTTTTTGCTCCTGTGTTTTATATTGTATGTGGATAAAACGAAAAAATCTTTTTTCAAGCAAAGTGGGTACAGAGGAAAATTGGGCCCAAGGAACTCAAAGTTGAGTATCACATCAGTAAGTTTAAGTTATCAGTTAAACTGTTAAAGTTTTAATTTTTTGTATCTTGAAGTTGGTCTCTCTTGTTAGCTTCACCTGAAAATAAGAAGTTCAGTACCTGGGACAAAAGTTGGTAGATGTGAATACAAGTTGCTGTTCTTTGGTTAAAGAAATTACTAATCCTATTGTTACTTAAATGGTTTCAGCATGTCTCAGCTTTGAATCATCAGATGGATGAATAATGATTCAGTCACCCTATTATTATATCAAATTAAATGCACAAAAGTTGAAATTTTCTGGTATCACCTGGTATCTAATGTCTGAGTGCCCTTGAGTAACTCCCTGTTTATTTCAATAAATACTTTCAGCCAGATTTTTGGGAGCATAAGCTTTAGTGGAAATATGTTATTAAACAGGCATGGTGAATGAATGGTGTTTTCAAATACTTCAATTGTGGTACCAAACTGCATTAGAAAATATAAAATATTTAGTCCTTTATTTGAAATAATTGGGACTGAAGCTTGTGCTATGCACAGTTTCTCTCAGTAATCTTCCACCAATTCGATGTACTTTCAAGTGGACATAAATTTATTTCAAATAATCCCTTATAATCCCTTCCACCCATGAAGATTTAGCTGCCCATCTGTCTTTTCTGGGTGGGCAGGAATTTTGTACTGCTGTTAAGAGTACGCTCCTGTATTTGAGACAGAAGACCTGGACTGGGAGAAATGCAATTCTTTCTGGCATAGATAGTCTGAGAAAAGCACAGAAAAGGCAAATTATTGCCCCCAGCCCAGATTCAAGGCCCTATCCAGATGATCAAGCAGGCTCAGCTACAGTTTTGCTTGTTCCATTATCTCATGGAAACAATAAAACTGCTGTGTACAATTCAGCTTGAGATCTGTACTCATGAATAGTAGTTTAATATCAGCAGCTGGCCCAGATTACAATCACAGCAATTAGCTACAACTGTTAAGTCTAATTAAGACTAATGGTTTAATTAAGTAGATCTTTGGATATAGCATATTCTAAGAGTATGTGCTTAACTATCTAAGCAACAAAACCTACAGGCCTAGTTTTAATGGGGTTGGCAGGAGAGGGAGAAGAAAGGTGAAAGCAATTTTAGCTTCAACTGAGCACTAGGTTTTTTAAGTACATTAATAGCAAGGGGAGGTCCAAGGAAAACATTGGACTGATACTTGTTGAAGACAGTCACCTGAAAAATAAGGATGAAGAAAAAGTGGAGACATTCAATGCTTTTTTTGCCTCAGTCTTTAATAATGCTGGTAGACCTTGGGCTGTCCGGTCCTCTGAGTTGGAGGACCGCGAGTGCGGGAACAGTGACTTTCCATTTGTGGTCACTGAGATTGTAAGAGACCAGCTGTATCAGCTGAATGTTCCTAAGTCCATGGAGCCTGATGGGATTCATCCCAGAGTACTGAAGGAGCTAGTGGATGTTACGGTAGGACCCCTCTCAATCATCTACTAAAGGTCTTGGGAGTCTGGGGAGGTCTTCGCTGACTGGAAGCTAGCCAATGTTATTCCAATTTACAAGAATGGCGTAAGGGAATACCCAGGGAACTACGGACCTGTTAGTCTAACCTCAGTACCTGGAAAATTATGGAGAAGATCATACTGGGAGCTATTGAAAGACATTTAAAGAACAGTGCAGTCATCGGGCACAGTCAACATGGGTTCACAAAGGGAAAGTCCTGTTTAACTAATTTGATATCCTTCTATGATAAGGTCACCCGCCTAGTCGATGAAGGGAGGGTGGTGGATGTAGTTTTTCTGGATTTTATTAAGGCTTTTGATACTCCCTCACAGCATCCTTCTGGACAAGTTGTCCAGCTGTGAGATGAGCAGGTTCATGATTTGCTGGGTGAAGAACTGGCTGAATGACAGGGCTCAAAGGGATGTAGTGAATGGGGCTACACCTGGCTGACGACCAGTCACCAGCGGTGTTCATCAGGGCTCAATCCTAGGGCCTGTTCCGTTCAGTATTTTTATGAATGATCTGGATGCAGGAGTTGCATGCACCTTTAGCGAGTTTGTTGACAATACCAAACTGAGAGGTGCTGTTGACTCTCTCGAGGGATGAGAGGCCTTGCAGAGGGATCTAGACAGATTGGAGCATTGGGCAATCATCAATGGCATGAAATTTAACAAGAACAAATGCCGACTTCTGCACCTGGGAGAGAGTAACACCGGACACAAGTATAAATTGGGAGAGGAGTGGCTGGAGAGCAGCCCTGCAGAAAGGGATCTGGGGGTGCTGGTTGACAGCAGGGTCCATATGAGTCAGCAGTGTGTCCGGCAGCCAAGAGGGCAAACCACATCCTGGGGTGCATCAAACGCAGTCACACAAACACATGGTCAAAAGAGGAGATTATCCCGCTGTATTCAGCATTKGTGCRGCCTCACCTTGAGTACTGTGTGCAGTTCTGGGCCCCACCATTTAAGAAGGACGTGAAGGTCCTTGAATGTGTCCAGAGGAGGGCAACAAAGCTGGTTGCTGGGCTGGAAGGCATGTCCTATGAGGAGCGGCTAAGGACTTTGGGCTTGTCTAGTTCAGAGAAAAGGAGGCTGAGGGGCGACCTCATTGCTCTCTAGAGCTTCCTGAGGAGGGGAAGTGGAGGTGGAGGTGCTGATCTCTTCTCCCTGGTATCTAGTGATAGGATGCGTGGGAATGGTTCAAAGCTGTGTCAAGGGAGGTTTAGACTGGACATCAGGAAGCATTTCTTTACCGAGAGGGTGGTCAAACGCTGGAACAGGCTTCCTAGAGAGGTGGTCGATGCCCCAAGCCTGTCAGTGTTTAAGAGGCATTTAGACGATGCTCTTAACAGCATGCTTTAACTGTTGGTCAGCCCTGAGGTGGTCAGGCAGTTGGACTAGAAGACCGTTGTAGGTTCCTTCCAACTGAACTATTTTAAACTTGGTGTGTTTGACAGTTCAGTAAGAGTACATCCTATATGTTTTCAGTGAAGCTAGTTTGAYGTTGCTGCCAGATCAGGCTTGATATTGGCACTTTTAGTGTGTATTTTGTTAAGATCCTGGTTTGGAAACATGAAATTATTGTGTGAAGTTGAAGATTCATTTAGCCTTTATTTTTTGTAGGTTAAATGACAGTGAAATTGAAAGGCATCATTTTAAAGATCAAGATATGTACTCTGACAAATCTGATAAGGAAAATGACCATGACCACGAGGAATCTGATAATGATGGATTGGGGAAAAGCGAAGAAAGTGATAGCGACACATCGGAGCGACAGGATGATTCTTACGTCGATCCAGAACCAATTGATATCAAGGAAACTACTTATTTAGAACAGAGTCATGAAGAACTTGGGGAGGTAAAAGTGCTGTTGATGTAGTGAGCAAGCAGCTTCTCCAAATAGGAAGCTGATATTTCAGGGGTCAGACTACGCTTGAAAGCTGACTTGCAGGATTGGCTTTCATATTTTCAGCAATAATGGGGGGAAAAAGTTGTGTTCACCCATGTTCTGCTCTGCATTGCCATTCTTGTGCTCGTGTCTGAGATTTTAACAGAGATAATGAGATTATCTGGAATATTGCTTAAACAGAAGGTGCTCAGTTTGAAACGGCCACCTGCAGCAGAAGTTGACTGTCTACGCATCCTTTTGTTGTTATTTCTATTTGGTTTTTATTAACTTACTCCTGTTTTTTTCTTCCAAGTAAAAATCTTTTAAGCTGAAGATTTTAATGCAAGCTGACACTTCTGTTTTGCTACTGCAAGAGAGGAGTTAAGCAGCCGTGGGGTCTGCAGAATTCAGTGGAAGGCTTGCTGTGTTTCTGATGTCACCTTGCATTCTAATATGATGCCCCAGAGCTGCCATTCCACTTCTGCAGGTTGTCTTATGTATCTACACAGGCAAATACGACAGGGATTTGTATGTTTTACTTGCTATAAAGATACTGAAAAACTTAGTAACAGAAATTGAGATGAGCTTTTTCACAGATCTCCCCTTTCTTCTCAAGTGCTACCTATGAGATTTTCGTTTCATACCTATGGAACATAAATACTTTGTGCTTTATTGCTTTCTAGTATTGTTTCTAGAAGAAGCAGTAGTTTAGGAAAAGTTGAGGAGTTTAAGTTTACAATAAATTCTTGAGTATGCGTTTTAGAACTGTTCTGGAAAGAGGGATGCTTTTCCTACTATCTTTGCTTTTGATTTCAGAAACTTTAAGGAAGAATATCTCCCCTCTTCTTGGACAGAAAGGAGCATATTGGGGTGTGGCGGTTGGTTTTGCTTGCTTACCCCTAAGTAGTGGTTTTCTTTAAGGGAAATCACTGATACTGTTGGCTAGTCAAGGCAGTGAAAAGCATAAATGTGGCAGMTTTCATGGTGGGGAAAAGCTGATACAATGAACAGCCCTTTGCTATGTAAGTCCTGCACGTGAGAACACAGGGTAATGTACTTCATGCCTAGGAAAGGACTAAGGGAGGATTTCGGAACAACATTCTACCTCAAATTTTTCTGTTTTAGGGCTGATGAAAAAAAAAATGCAGTTTTTAATGGTGAATAGTATATCTATCATACTTCATTAAAGATGTATCATAAGTGTATTTAGAGAAACTTGATTTTTCTCCCATAGTTGCTTCAGCTTCTCTGAGTCGTTCATTTTAAGTATCCGTTTTCCATTCTCATTGCATCCTTAGAATGTGTTGACCTGTCTTCTGGAGGATTATTTTCTTTCTCCTTTCTGTAAGCGGTTTTTTGTTCATCCTAGGCAGGGGAGGCTGCTCAGACAGAAGTAGTATCAGAAGAAAACAAAAGTCTGATCTGGACACTGCTGAAGCAAGTCCGGCCAGGAATGGACTTGTCCAAGGTTGTACTGCCTACGTTTATCTTGGAACCTCGTTCTTTCCTGGACAAGCTGTCTGATTACTACTATCATGCAGACTTTCTGTCCGAGTGAGTCAATCCTATCTCTGGTTTTCGTTCTTTTCATTTTTTAAACTAAAATGGGATAACAGTGTATACTGAAACGTTTGATCCGGTCTACTTAAACATCATATACTGCTTAGAGTTTGAATGTTTGTCTGACAATGTATCAGTCATCAGATACCCTTGTTTTCTGAAAGCTAACTGCCTGAGAACTCATATGGTACGTCTTGAAGTGTGGTCCCTCTTAGTAATAGCAATTGTGTTGCAGACATTTCTGGTTTAGCTTTTGGAGACTGATTAGAAGACTTCTCAAAATTGGTTTAATTATTTTTCTCTAGGAGTCATATTTAAAATGGTAAAACAGTACCAGTTAATCTTTTAAATACAGTGTTAAGTTCCATTCAGATTTATAGTTGCCTGCTTAAATGTAGCTGATAAATTAAAGACTGTAAATTGAAATATTATTCAACAATAAGTTCTGTACATGAGTAGGCCAGTTCTCTAAAGTAGTACCTTTATAAATGGAAGAACTTCAGTGGGGGTGGAACAGGATTTAATGTTACAAAGAACAGACTCAATTATGGAAATACCATTTCTGATTTTTTGTTTGATTTCCATTTTCAGACAATTATTTGAAAACTTTGAATTTGATGCAATCAGGCTGAAAGTTTTACAGTTCTGCAAATCACAAAACCTTTGTTTTAGTCAACTCCTAGATACAAGATATATCACAACGATTGATAGCATAACTGAAACTATTGATATTTGATCTGTGTGTTCTGTTTGTTTCACAGAGCTGCTCTTGAAGAGAATGCTTACAACCGCATGAAAAAAGTAGTGAAGTGGTATTTGTCAGGATTCTACAAAAAGCCAAAGGTGTCCTCTCGCATATTATTTTGTCTTTACTTCAGTCATTGTGTCTAGTTTGAGGGTTTAGGGATGTGCTGTAGTAAGTTTTTGTTTTTAAATTATATTGTTATGCATTGTTTTAAAAGCAAGGTTAAGTATTCATTATTTACACAAATACATTGTGGACCTTTTTGGTCCCTAGCCATGCTTGAAATAGGCTATATTCAATTGTTTTTTTTTTCCCTTGGACTAGAAGTTGAACTAAACATTTTGTGATAAAGTTGAGCCAGTTCTATGTTTACCATTCTTCAGTGATAACATGCTGCAGTTGGAGGAGTAATATTTCCGCTACTTCATTTAGCTTTACACTAAATATTCTTTATAGTCATGTTGGTTGGAAACAGTATTGAAGGAATAAAGTACTTACTACCTGACTTCAGACAAAAGGTCTGTAATAATTCTCCTACAAAATTTTTTATATTCTATTTGTCCTTATGTGTAGCCTGGAATAGTTTAGCAGATATACTAAATCTATGCCGATTTCCGTAGAATGAAGAGCAGAGTAACTGAGCATAATATTCAAATGATGAAATCAAGTACAATGTGCTTCAGCATATATATTATGATTTTGTGTGTGTGTGTGTCTGTCTTTATCAGTCTGTCACTGAAGATATTTTGTAAGTTCTGTACCTGCATTGTATGGTTACTCTCTGTTCTGTTTCTGTTTAGGGACTAAAAAAGCCATACAATCCTATACTTGGTGAGACTTTCCGCTGCATGTGGATTCATCCAAGGACGAATAGCAAGACTTTTTACATTGCAGAACAGGTAGCTGCAATAACCAGCACAAATATGTTGAAGAAAAATAAATATATCGCATTTTTGTGCTAGATAAACGATGTGGCAGTTTCAGAAAATGTATTTAAGTGTATGAATAGTATCCTAAAAGCTCTCCTGATGAGCGTAGGTTCTTTTAGAGATGTCTCTTTTAGTGTGTCTTCCTAGAAAGACAGAGAAAGGTGTTTCCATCATTTCTGTTTCCTCTTCCTCCAGTAAAAGTCAGGTGCTAATTTTCTTAACTCTTGAAATTCAGTAAGAATGTTTGCTTGATCTTTATCTTTAAAGATTATAGTCACATTTTACATATATTAACTGTATTCTGTTATGTGCAGCTTGAATTTTGCATTCTGTCATTATTAGCTCAAGGTTTATGCTATGTTACATGTTGTTTTTTTTTTTTAAACGTGCTTTTTTTCAACAGGTATCCCATCATCCTCCAATATCTGCCTTCTATGTTAGCAACCGCAAGGATGGTTTTTGCCTTAGTGGTAGCATTCTGGCCAAATCCAAATTCTATGGTAAATAATGGGGTTTTTTTGGTTGTACCTTTATTGAGGAGTGTAAAATCGGTGCAAATGAGCTGTGTTTTGTGGATGAAAGAAGGCTGTTAGAAGAATCAGGGGTTTGATCATTGTATTATCCTTTCTTACAAATTTCTGCTACTGGTCTATGGAACATTAATTTCTATTTTTGGAGTATTTAGATTTTTAATTGGAGATGATGTCATTATAGTGGCTTCACTAGATAGGATAGATTGCAATGCTAAGTATACTGATGTTCTTAATTTTATTGGTCAGTTATTAGGAAATGTTGACTGTGGTCTTGCAGGGTGAGAAATGTGATTTTCTGTCTTTGAATTTCAGGGAATTCGTTGTCTGCCATACTAGATGGAGAAGGACGGCTAACATTCCTAAATAGGGGAGAAGATTATGTAATGACAATGCCATATGCTCATTGTAAAGGTAGTGGGTTTTTTTCATTCTCTAGATGGCAAAGTTATGAGAACAGAAGTTTATTATTCTAAATAGTTCATTATTCTAAATAGTATACTGTGCTGGATTCAAGCTTGTCATCTGAGAAGAGTGTTCTGAACATTGGCAACATTGGTGGCTCTAGGCTTCCACATATTTTATCAGGAGAAAAATACATCTATTGTTTAAGCAATGATCTATTTTTTTGGCACAGAAAAAGTTTTTTGGGTTTTTTTTTTTCATGAATAGTAAGAGCATATATATAACTATCTGTCATTACATGACAGTAATTTAGTGTTTGAGCTGCTTTTTTTAAAGAACAGTTTTGAGCTTTTCCAATATTTTCCTCCTGTAAATATAAAAGGCATGTAGTATCTACACCTCACTGTGTGATCTGAGTGTAAATCATGACCATTTGTCTTTAGTTTCACTATGGGAAACCAGTCAGTAGTTTGTAAAGCTTTCTGGAAGGTCAGCGATAGTATAAAATACATTGCAGAGTTGCTGATTTTTAAACTGTTACTTATTCAGGTATACCTACCGATATATTCTCTGCTAGAGTTCTCTTTCAGAAGCCTTATAGTCAGCAACTATAATATTTTCCTCATTTGAGATGTATGGAAATGAATTAGCAGAATTAGATAATTTGACATTAGTTTGGTAGGCTCTTCTCTTTCCATTGTTTATGGATGTTTTTAATACTTTGTTGGATTTTTTTTTTTTTATGGCTTTGGTGACAAAAATAATAATTAAAAAGCATATAACATACATACATTCAAGTCAAACAGGAAGAAGGAGAACTAGTGTGACTAATAAAGCTGATAGAGAGGGAGAAAGGTAGAAGAATATGCAGGGAAGGAGAATGTGCGTGGTGAAAAAAACATACTTGCACATGCATCCACTGTATGTAAAATATATTCAGTGTTAAAAAAGCTGGATTGCAGAGGGAAAGACAGTAATCATGGGAAAGAAAGTGTACTCAGCATTGTCAACCTTGTACTTCCAAAAGTCTTTGGAGAGGTGCTCAGTGTTGTCTTATATTGGTTGTCCATGATTGTCTTTACCTGTGGTCTGACTGTACATACTGCTTCTGCTCAAGTGAAGTTTTTCTTTGCTCTCTTTGTCATCGAGTTATTTTCCTGTCTTTATTTAACCTCAAAAGCTTCCCTCCTCCAATCATCTCCAATAAGACTAAATACCACCCTTGCTAGGGCCAGCAACATACACTGCCAAAGATATGTCTTAATAAACTGTTTTTCCTGCTTATCTGTAATTCACTTAGATCTTTTTGTTTCTGTTTGGGTTATCTTATTTGGCAGAAAGATCATGCTTATTGTTAGGAAAGATCATCTGAAAAAGATGATTTTTCCTCTGGCACAGACATGTTTACTCTAGGAATTGTGCCCAAATAACTTAGGTTTTTTTGTCTTGTTCAGTTATAAACATTCATTTTAGCTGTTTTTTTTCTGTTGCAGGAATTCTTTATGGCACAATGACCTTAGAGCTTGGGGGAACAGTCAACATCACCTGTGAGAAAACTGGCTACAGTGCAACAATTGAATTCAAACTCAAGGTTAGTAAATGCTGTGAGTGGGCACAAGAAGGAGAATGAGCATAATGATAATTAAAATAAAAAATATTAGGTCACTCCTTAGATATGATGTGATGTAATATGGAATTGTCTTTTTGTCTTTTTGGAAATGGAAGAATTTTCTTTTTAACTGCTACATATCCAGCTATGTGTATCTAGTGAATAGTGATATTAAAAAAAAAAAAAAAAAAAAAAAAAAAAAAAAAAAAAAAAAAAAAAAAAAAAAAGAGGGAATTATATTGTCATCTCTTTTTTTAATGTATTTTTCTGGGTCCAGAGGTTTTGACTGAAACTTACAGTGCTGTCTTCATCTTTGGGGATAAGAGACACAAACATATTGCTAGTTGTGTGCATCTTAAAAACAGCTCTAGTGGGGAAAAAGCAGCTGTCTGTCTTACCTCCAGCAGTGGCAACAGTGTGTGCCTAGGAAAGTGTAAAAAAGGGGAAGTGTTTAGTGATTTGATCAGTGGTTCGGGTATTTTGTGTATTGTTGTTAATACACCTTGGTGATTTTTAATTCTCTAAAAATGTTCAGGGTCTTTTTAAACTCCTGGAGAGCCATTGGAGGAGAACTCAGACCCAGGTTCCCCTCTTCCATCCTGGGTAAAATTTAAGTTGCTCATGATACCTGGAATAAAGATGATGCAAAGGCTTTGGCTAACATTTATATCAGCCTAGTGCCCAGTGCTAAGCAACAGTTTACACGAACTATTCTAGGCAGCTGTGCTTGCTGTAGGAGCACCGCTCCACTCACAAAAGCTAAACAAAGGTTTCTAAACTACTTAGAGATGGCTTACACTTCTGAAAAATACATTTGCCATCTTTGAGGCAGAAGCTAATTTAAAGCTGAACAAACAGTTGTTAAGGAGAAGTGTGCATGTGGAGCGGGAAACTGTATTCAGTTGAAATTATAGGGTAAACATAAAAGTTAGGCTGTGTTAATTGATATTTTGCCTCATCAGCCCACAGGATACATGTGCAGACTGTCAAAAAAGCCAAAGAAAATCCCTGGCAATCATTTTTGTTGTTGCTTCTGCAAGAGTTAATCTCTAGTAACAAATGGTCCTTGGCAAAGTGGTGAAATTAGTGTAGCAAATTACTGTTTCCTCCAAGATATCATTGTGTCACGGTTTTCTGCATTATTTTCTGTTTTCTTTCCGCATTTTTTAGAAAATGCTTTTGCTCAGCAAATCTTTTATGAAAATACAGCATGAGAGAACAACTCACTGTGGTTTTAGACTTGTTTTGGGGATTAAATAGGCAGAAGTTATGATATCAAAAGCCATCAGGGCTGTTTACATCACATTTCATAAATGTACTTTTTTCCTTAACACTAAACATAAATGCAAAAATAATTTGCTATTAAAACAAACAAGAAAGCATTTCTTTTTGTTTTGCAGCCTTTTTTGGGTAACAACGACAGTGTTAACCAAATATCAGGCAAAATTAAGCTTGGCAAAGAAGTTCTGGCTATTTTGGAGGGTCACTGGGTAAGTAGTAAGTGATGGTATTTTATAAATTCTGGCTGATAGTTGAGACAGGTGAAAATAGCACTTAGTTACAAAAAAGACTCAAGTTTAAGAAAAAAGAGTTGATTACCACTTTTATAGAAAGTATCTCTTTATAGACTGACAGTTCTCAAGAAAGTATAGAATCAACATAGTGTTATTTGGAACTGTTAAAAGGTGGAAAAGTTGTGTATGTTTGAGTAGTTCATGAAGAAAATACATTTCAGCTTGTGAAATGTTTTTAGTGTATGTGTTAGTGCTATGAAGAATTGTTATGGCACCAGCGTGAAATGTTTAAACTTGTTTCAGTTCTGGTGAGATGACACGGGCACCGCTGGTTTTTGGATGTGGTAATGGTTCCATTGCATCTCTGTTCCAAGTTAGAACTAGCACAGAGTGCAGAAACTGAATTTTAAAGTTAGCATATCTAATTATTCTTAACTACGTGCATCCAAAAGAAAAGAAATTCTCGTTACAAAAAAAATTGCTTGTTCCTCCCTTTTGTATTATTTTGGCACTCTTTGAGATTATTACAATTAAGGTAACTGAATTATATATGTTACAGGACAGTGAAGTTACTATTAGTGACAAGAAGACAGATGTTTCAGAGACTTTCTGGAACCCAACATCTGATATCAAGCAGCGTAGATTACCTAGATACACAGTGAAGTTTGAAGAGCAAGATGACTTTGAGTCAGAGAAGTAAGTTCACTTTAGAACCATGTGTAATTATTTTGACAAAATAAAACTCATCATCTTCTCCAAATTATGATTGCGTTCTTTCCCATGTTTGCTGATATTGGCCTGTAAAACAAGAAAGCAACACCGTTAAATACAAGGTCATTATTTACAAACCTTACAATCATGGAAAGTCTTGATGGAAATGTAGATAAAACATATATTACAACATGGTAATATTCTGTTTAGAGGTTGGTCCGTTTACTTAGTCTGTGATTAAGGAAATGTTTGCAATTATTTCTGTCAACCTGATTGTAACTCTCTATATTGCTCGTTTGTCAGGCTTTGGCAACAAGTGACAAGAGCAATAAATAATAAAGACCAAACAGAAGCTACTCAAGAGAAATACGTTCTGGAAGAAGCTCAGAGAAAGAGTGCCAAAGAGAGGAAACTTAAGGGTGAAGAGTGGACCTGCAAGCTGTTTGATCAGGATTCAGTCACGGGAGAATGGCACTACAAATATGCCGAGTGAGTTCTGAAGTGCTTGTAACAAAAACTGCTTGTTAAATGCTTGGTAGTGTTGCTGAGCCTCTTCCTGTGGTTTCAGGAGCAAAAGAACTCAGATATATAGCTGAGTTCAAACTCGTGAAATATGGAATGCTACTTGATATTCTTATTTATGTATTTTAATTAAAATGCATAATTTTTTAGCTGAACTTGGTTGCCCCTTTTAGTGTTGAAAAGGCAGTGGTTGCTAATGCAGAAAACCATGTTTCATGTAAACATTGCAATGGGCTTTTTCTGTTTTTATCTTCATGGTTATGTGCCTCTACAAATCCGTTCTATGTTCTAGAGTTTCTTGGGCATGGCACTTAGGGCTGCATTGTGCTCCTTTTCCCATCCCCCAGACTGACCAGAGCAGCTACACAGATCTTCCCAGACTGGAAAATATGGTACATATGGGCATACCAACTGGAAATCAGAAAATCTAATGTCTGGAAGTCAGAAAAGCCTGTGCTTAGTTGAACTGAGCTATTTAATTTGTTATATGTTAGAATAACTCTGAGAATAACAGGTTTACAGCAGTGGTTAATGCTGGGACCAGGTGGCTCTGCTCAGTTGTCAAATATGCCCTGCGCACTTGAGTGTCTGTGATCTCTTTGTGTCATGATCTGGATCAGAAGATGAAGATGTAGCTGTCTCCCTGACTGCTGGGCTGCATTCTGTGTTCTCACCAACGCTTGCAAGAGTCAGATTGGAGCTGAGCCCTTTACTAGTGATGGTTTTCACAGAACACCCACATTCTACTGATTCTTTTTCAATATCCAGCACGCTTCTATATTGCAGGGATTGTAAAAGTAAAATGTCCAAAGATGATACACTCTGAGTTAAGTAATTCTGAAGCCACGGATCCTGGAAGTATATTCCCATGGTTAAACCTGGGAACCCTTCACCTTTCTGTAGAAGAGTCACAATATTAGGGCAGTGGCCTAAGTGTATGTATAGGGAAGAGTACAAGAATCCTGAGTACTCTTCATGTCTCCAGCAAATTTGCAACTCGGAGGTTTCCTGGAACCAAGCAGGGATTCTGTGTATTTAGCAACTCTCAATAGATTTCTTTTCCATGAATTTCCTCTTAAGTCTGTGCAGACTTTTACCACCCAAAACATCCTGCAGCAGGGAATTCCCCAACTAGACTAAATGCTCCGTGAAACACCTTCTCTTGGTTTGAACCTTCTAGTGTTGTTGATGCCTCTTCCTGTTGGAAGAGTTCTGAATAGTCCAGCTGAATTGACTGCCCATGCTGTTGAACCCTGTGTAAAACCATCAGGAAAAGTACTGCACTTTAAATCTGTTAGACTATCCCCTGCAGCTTTAAGACCTATCTTGTTAATCTGCATTGTTTCTTGTCTCCTTGATGCCTTGTGGTTCAAGGATGTGCCACGGAAATTTTACTGTGTGCTAGAAAGCAGTCTGTGCTGTCAGCAGTCCCTGGAATAAACTTCTGTCTCCTTTTACGCAATAATGCCAGCTCGCTACCTAGTCCATGTAGAGAGCAATCTTTTATGCTTACTGTGAAAGCTGTGGCATTTGTTAAAGTATCTGGATTATGGATTTAGGCATCTGGATTACAGATACAAAAGACCTTTGGGAGAGCAATGCCTTGTTCTTACCCAGTTACCTTAGATGACATTTGATTCAAGTCAGGTTAAGCTAAGATGTAAATGCAGGTCTATGTTCACAACACCTGAAACAGCTACAACCATTTTAAAAGGCATACAGRAGGAGATGAAAGGAAATCCATGCTTAATCTGCTCTCACTAAAGTTATGCATCAGAACAATCTTCCTGCAGCTCACTTGCAGTTTCTATCCTGAAAAGGCTGTAATCAGTGGGGATGTCAGTTTTTGCCTTTGGCTGCTCGTTGTTCTCCAGTAAGCTATGTGTCTTTTGCTTGACTTTTATTTTTTTTTTTAAATTCTGTATCAACCTGTTCTTGGAAAAGCACTCGTAAAAAATCAGAACAAGCAAACTGTGCTTAGCTCGTTAGTGCCTCTTGAAGCCAGTTTTGATTACTATTAGCCACTTTGGGATAAAAGCAGGTTTGAGCTGACTGATTCTTAACCTCTCCTTCCGAGGCATCTTTTAAAAGAAAAAACAAATAACAGTCAAAAATAATAATAATTTTAAAAATCCCCTAATTACCCTGTAGTTCTACATTAAGCAGAAAACCTCTCCATGTTTGACAAATATATATCTCTAGCCAGGTAATTTCATAATTATATTGTTGGTTAATACAATAGCTTGTACTCTTACCAGCTAGCTGAGGTTTGACCTGAACGTGAAGTTTATTTTTGGCTCTCTTGGCCCTTCAGTCTAGGACTGGTCTATAGGTGGAAGATAGGATCACTTATTCCATGTCTGACTTCTATATAGGGAGAGAGAGCTTTAACCTGTTCATAATGAATAGTTTCTGAGCAGGAAAATATTTCTGATTTAAATTGCTGTGGTATTAATCAATTATATTCACTTTCTCTAGTACTAGACCATGGGACCCTTTGAATGATATGATCCAATTTGAAAAAGATGGCACCATCCAAACAAAAGTTCGACATCGGACACCAATGGTATGTTCCAGTTCTGTTAGCAGGTGCAGCAAGATCCAGAGACTTGTATATATTGCATTATGTGTATAAAGGTCATCAAAGCATTGGGAGCGATGGGAAGTACTATTGTTATCTTACAAAAATGTAGTTTACCCAGTCCATAGTCTTTCACTTCTGTGTTGCATCCTAAGTGGTAGAGATGACTTGATTGGATAGGAATATAAAATATGCAAACTTGAACTCAACAGTTTAATGTGTATTTTCCCTTAAATGGGAAAACACACAAACTTCAGACTGCTTATACATCAAAAATTTTAACTTGGACTTCTATTAGATACTGTGTTTTTAACTATTACTGTTAGAATGTGCTGCTTTGCTACAGTTCTGGTTCTTTGGAAATAATTCATAAGTTTATCAATTGTAGGTTAATGTTCCAAAAATCAAACGAAAGCCAGCCAGTCAGAAGAAAGGGGAGTGTGGTTTCTCATCCCCGGAGCCTGATAACCAGGATTCCTCTGGGAGTGAAGGTAGGAAAAGATATATTCGCATACAGAAATAATAAATTTATTTGGCAGTGGACACAGTTCTGTAGTCACACATACTCTTTTTATGTTTGTATTATGAAATAATGCATGCTTTAGATCACAGTTTTATCCAATGTCAAGCACATTCTGGAAAAACAAAAGAAGCAGAATGGCTTATGGTTTTAATTGCAAACTTTCCTGTCCTTTTAAACTTCAATACGTTGTGTAGGTAGGCTTAAGTGCTGCACATGTTTAGTATCTGGGGAAAAAAATGTGTTTGTAAACTCTTTTCTTTCTTAAAACAAGATGAATCATTTTAATTTGTAGATCAGTGTGTTGCTAGAAGGCAGATTTTTGTTGTTGATAATGCTTGCAGAAATTAAACAATACAGTGAGTGTTTTAAGATACTTCAAGTGCTTACCTTGCTGTCCTTCTGTGCTATAGGTGACTGAAATAAAGCTTTAGTTTTCAACAGAAGCTTAGTTAGAAAACTTTCTCCTCATTTTTGCAGCTGGTTGAGTTTGTCATTAGTACTTTGTTCCTTTTTTGACTTAGCAGTCGCTTCTGTGAATTACATCTTGCTTTTGTATCTTTCTAGCGCAACTTCTGAAGCATAATACAAGAATAAGGAAAAAAGGGACAGACCTTGGTGAACTGCAGAGTGCCATTGAATCTATAAAGGAAACACAAGAAGACATTAAGAGGTAGTACCTATCTAAAATGCTTTAAAATGGTTTAGAGAATACTAATTTTCTAGCTTTTTTTCCTTGGAGGCTGGTATGTATCTTTCTGCTTTAGAGCCTTGATGTCTTTAAAGTACTCTTCTTCCCAAATGTTGATTGCTCAATGATGTTTCATAATTTTCCTCAAAAACTGTCTTCTGTAGGGAGCCCTAACATACTAGAAAATGCCAAATTGTCTAGATTGTAATTTACAGGATATTATTTTCTATCTTACAGAGACATTATGGCTCTACGAAATAGAGTCACTTCTAATTCACCACCTGTGGACTACCATTTCTTGCAGTTTAAGCACTATGTCTTCATTTTACTCGTGGTTCTGCTGCAGCTTATCATTAATTTCTTGTTCAAATAGGAAGTGTGAACAAGGGCCTTTCTGAACTGGAATGATCGAACTGTTACTGGGGACCATATTTTAGGTTGGACTTTAAATGATGCAATATTATCTAAGAGAGGCCTGTAGCAACACCTTACAGAACTTTGCCTCAGCGTCCATGGTTCAGAATCGTACTTCCGTCTACCCAGTTGAAGTAAGAATTGTGTAAGTGCCAGTACACTCTTGCTCCTGGTGTGTGCCTCTGTCTCGCAGACATACGACATCAGCCTTGTGTTTTATATTACGTCATATGCTGTACTGATGAATCTTCACYGCAGAATAGATGAAGTTAAAAATTCCGAGGTCAGACCCTGTAGGTAGGATGCGATTCCTGTTATGACAGAATGATAAACAAGCATACTTTGTTACATTTAAACTTACCATTTTTGTAACAAAGGAACTTTTGAAATAGCCAACAGTTTTTGTAAATGGCATTGGGTGTTGGGAAGTAAACTTTTGTTTAAGGTCAAACAAATACATTATTATACAAAGATCAACAGTGTTAGGAACTGGCAAGTAAAAAGCTGAAGTCTTTGGGAATTCTGCAATGTAATGTCCTTGATTTGTTTTGGAAGTATGACAGTTTTTATCCTGCATTATTATAGTGGCTTGTAAGCCAGCTGTTTTATTTTTATAGTTTTAAAACTTCAGATTCTTCATAAAAACATTCCTGCATCTACTGTACAGAGCACATTTTTAACAGTACAGCACCCGGGACAGTACTGTCTTGGTCCACTCTCTCTCACGAATTGCAAATGTCAAGGATTTATGATATGTTTGTAAGTCTTGATAAATCTACAGCTTTGAATTTACATTTGTGTGTGGCCATGTCACAGTAAGCAGACAGACTGCTGATGCCAGGACTCTTTCTTGAATTTTTGAAACAAAATGTGAGGATGCAAAGGTGTGCTTAGTATGTAGCTTGAGTTGAACCTCCCAAAAGGTAGACGATGTAGAACAGAATTCGGGCACCGTCATGAGTTCACTTGCAAATGAAAACATGTGTGTTTACAGGGGGAAAGTCTTCAGAAATCGTGGGATGGCTAACAATACACATATCAAAACACATGAGAGTGAAACCCTAAGTCTTTGTTAAATTCCTCCTTACTGCAGTATATACTACCTAACAGAACACACAGATGCACCTATTCATTATGCTGTAGCCATACAAATTAATGTGAAGCTTCAGTTTCAATTTAAAACCAAGGTTTCTAACATTTTTATTTGAAGAAATATATGCATGTATAGAACTTGTAAAATTCGAGGAAAAAAAATGTAGTGCCAGTGTTTATCTGGTGAATTCCTTATGCCAGTCAGGCGTACCAAGTCCAAAAGGGGCTGTAGTATTGTGAAGGTACTCTCGGTAACCCAGATGAGACAACAGGAGGATGAGCGGCACAGTGCAAAGGACAGCCAAGTTTGTTTTCAGAGGATCCTCTCAGAAATCAAATCCATCCCAGGCAGTGGAACAGTTCAAAGGTCACTTTTGGCTTTTTGCCATGGCCCAGTTATCTGTCTGCCTTGGGCAGCCTCCCTGGCTCTGCAGGTGATCTACCTTTCTGTTCTGCATCAGTCTCACCCCATATTTAGTGAAAATGCTATTTACTTGTTGTTTGTCAGTCTAGCTCATGTATTTCTGTGGCTGACATCTTCACACACCTCTGCTTCTCTTTTAGCTTTCCCCTTCTTTGGCCTCAGCTATGTAAAAGTTTATTGCTTAAGCAGTCAACTTCAGCTTATTTCTTACAGCTTCATATTAGCATAGTTTTGGTCTTGAATCATTTTCTGGAATGTGGTACCTTAACCAGAGTGATCTTGTATACGTGGGCAAGACCAAACTTGATTGGACTTCTATTATATCTACAGCTGATGAGGTTAAATTTGTGAAAATAGAAAGTCCCTCACTGTTTAAAAAAAAATTTAAAAAAAAAAAAAAAATATCCCTAAGTTAAGTGTCTAGACAGAAACTGAAGTTGTTAGCCATGTATAAAATGGCATAAAGAAAGCAGAATATAATAGCATTAATTTAATGTTCTCAGCCTGGAATTTGGCCATTCATTATCGCATTCAGATGTCAAAGCTTCACCTGTCTTAAGATCCATTACAAGCCTTTAAGCATGCTCTGTACATGGGAGTAATACAAGAGGAAATGAGTGAGAATTTGGGCAATAACTTCAATCCCCTAAAATAGTACTCTGCTAAATTTGTGGTGCTGAAACTCTTGACTGATAGTTACAAGCTTTTATCTCCCTTGTAAATAGAAATGTCCTTCTGCCCTTCTGTGTTGATTTTTTTTTTTTTTAATCACTTCTATTCAAGATCAGTTAATAACACAGTCTGCATGTATTTTTACATGGACTGCATGGTAGTATGTGTGGATTTGACCCAGCCAGCTGGCTGGCAGCGCGGTGTTGGACAATGTTGGACTAAACAGATACTCCCTATCTGAAATTCATGCTCAGCTCAAGATAAGTAAAAGACTCAAACAGAGTGAGACAAAATGCCTGTGCTTATTTCCCTTTTCAACTTATTTTTTAGAGTTTAATTCTATTGTAAAAGTGGTTTTAGTGATGGTCCAGGAAGGTAAAGGATAATATGATGAAACTTTTTGAAAAGTAAAGTTGCAGACTTCTGCTTGACTGTATGATTAGATAACTTAAATTCTAAAAAGTACATCAAAAACCTAGTAATTCCGATTTTGCTGGGGTTTGTATGATGTTCCCTCATGTGAATAGTACAAAGAAATTTCTTGCCTGATTTTTACAGTACAGCTGGTCACAGGCATTGTATGAAGCCTTCTCTTTAGCACATCACCATTGTCCTGTTTAACCATGATGTGTAGCTGATCTTGAATATTATGTACTTAAGACTGAGCTCTGCACAGTTATAAAAATTGATTGTACAGTTTGCAGATGTTTGAGGGCTGTGGCCTCCTACTACTTTTTAAAGTTTAAAACAGCACTTGTTTTCACATTTGACTTACAAATCTTGGGGTTTTTTTCCTTGTACAGGAAATATTTTCAGAATTTGTTACCATGTGGTTTTGTTGTTTTGGTTTTGTTTTGTTTTTTCAAATGCACTCTAAGCCTTTAATTTGCCATTTAGGTACAGATTGCCTAGTTAGGTACAGATGACCTAAGGTAA
This sequence comes from Phoebastria nigripes, assembly GCA_035582835.1. Taxonomy (NCBI): domain Eukaryota; kingdom Metazoa; phylum Chordata; class Aves; order Procellariiformes; family Diomedeidae; genus Phoebastria; species Phoebastria nigripes. Next base: position 641,636 of record JAYKAV010001245.1, on the reverse strand, counting down.
GAAAAATAAATACGCCATGTGAAATGTAGCAAGTATCAGTTTCAGCAGTAGATAATGTTTCTTGCATTTCACATGTCGATTCCTTTTAAATAGTTGACACTACTTAATGAGGGTATAGCCTGGTTGTTCCCCCCCCCYCCCCCCCCCCCCGTTATATCTCATAAATTATTTGAAAGGTTGTCCCATAAAATGTAGTGATGGTGGTTTCTTCCTTTTTTTTGTTTGTTGTTTGCTGCCCTCCTGTGCCTTTGGGAATTTTCTTTCTTTTTTTTTTCTTTCTTTCTTTCTTTTTTTTTTTTTTTTTTTTTTTTTTTTTTTTTTTTTTTTTTTTTGCTAGGTTGGTGTTTATGAAACAGACTTCGGATTCAATGTTCTATATAGGTTCTTAAAGGCTATTACTTCACCACTGTTTGTGTAAATAACATATAACAAGGATTCCGTACATCTGTAAGTTTTAATTACTGTTATTTCAAGGGTATCCTCAAATCACAGAAAATTTAGCAGATATTCAAGTACTGTAAACAGTGCCTTCTTGATGGGTTTCTTGCTGTTGCGAAACATGTAAAGAAGATTTGTCAAGTTTGTGCCATATGTAACATCTGATCTTTTGTGAGGGCTTTTGTGTTTGAAAACTAATTTTCCTGCTTAGTCAGACGCTGGGGGGGGGAAAAATCAACTATTACAACACATTAAATTATTCCCTGTTCTGGCTGGTGAGCCACGAGTGGAGGATTTCTGGTGTTTGATACAGCGAAGCTGCACTACCTTGTTTGTGGTATCACAGAAGTAGCCGTAACAGCGTAACCACCCCACAGACGGAGTCTGCCGRCTTTTGATCCTTAACGTAGCGGTAAGGCAGGCCGAGGGCGGAGGCAGGCTCCGGGCTGCCGCTCCTGCTCCGGGGGCTGTCCCCGCGCCCCTGCCCAGGCCTTTCGTCTGACCAAGCGGGAGAGCGACTCTTCGCCGCACAGAGTCCGTCTCTACTCGTTTGTTTCTGCTCCCTCGCCGCCCCTCCGCGCTGTACGTCACCGGGATCACCGTTTATGTAAGGGATGTGAACTCTTAGCGGGCGGCGGAAGCGGGCCGCCCGGGGCTGGGGCCGGCCCTGCCGCCGCACCCAATAAAGACGTCTCGCACCTCCGCGCCGCTCGGCTCTGCGCGCCGCTCCCCCGCCTCCGGCCCGYTCCCGTCCCCTCCCCCCGGGCCCGGCTCACGGTCTCCCCTCACGGCGTCGCGCCGGCCCCTGCGCATGCGCCCCGCGCAGCCGGTGCTGCGGGGCGGTGTGCGCAAGCCTGCAGCTCCGCCCCTGCGCGCGGCTGGCGGGAGGAAGGGGCGGGGCGGCGGCGGCCATGGCGTCGCGGCCGGAGCTGGGGCGGCTGGCGCAGGAGGC
>JAYKAV010001245.1:561398-640136 GCA_035582835.1 Phoebastria nigripes | reverse complement strand
CTGGAGGCGCTCAGCCTGGAGCCGCCGACGGCCAGGTACCGCGGCGGGGCGGGGCGGGCGGGGCGGGGCGCGGCGCGGTCCCGCCTAACCGCCCCTGTGCCCGCAGGATGATGGCGGCCTGCGCCTGCAGCCACCGCGCCGCGACGGGGGACGGCGCCAAGACGTTCGTGGTGCTGCTGGCCGGCGTGCTGGGCGGCCTGCGGGCGGAGGGCGGCGGCCTGCGGCGGGCGCTGCGGGCCTTTGAGGCGCAGGTGCTGGAGCGGGCCGTGGCGCAGGGCCTGCGGGGGCACCTCCTGTCGGCTCTCCCCGSGCGGCAGGCGGAGACGGAGGGGGGCGCCCTGGAGGCGCTGCTGGAGGCCTACCTGGGCGGCCGGCTGGGGCCGGGCGAGCGGCGGCGCCTGGCGCGGCTCTGCAGCGAGTACTGCCGCCGCTGCGCCCCGGCCGCCGCCCCCTGCCCGCAGGTGCTGCGCCTCCTCGGCCGCCGCTTCGCGGAGCTGCACGCCGCCGTGGCCGGCCTCCCCGTGGCGAGCTCCAGGGTCCTGCCCGGGCTTATCCTCCGCAGGGACTTCGCGGCCTACTGCCCGGCGGGCGGGGACCTGCGGGCCGTGCTCGTCACCGAGCCCCTCCGGCCCGCCCTCTCGGCCCCCGGCGTCGAGTTTGTTGTCGGCTCCGAGGGTCAGTACCAGGCCTCCCTGCGCTGGATCTCGAAGAGGACAGAAGCCTTAATGAAACACTTGCAGAGCAACAACGTTAAACTGTTGCTGTCGAGCGTGAAGCAAGAGGAAGTAGTTATCTACTACGCAAAATTATACGGTGTATCTGTGGTAGAGTGCTTATCGTCGGAAGAAATGGCCCTTATCTCTGAAATCACAGGAGTCTTGCCTTATGCGCCTTTTGGTGATAACATACGCAGAGAAATCACTGAAACCGCAGTGGCAACGTTTTGCCAGCCCTTGCTGCTCGGCTCAAAGAGATGTGTTCACATTGGCTTCACCAGCGTGTGTGCCTTTCAGCCCCATTGCCTAATTCTTTGTGGGCCAGTCGATGCTGTTAATGAGCAACATGCTGCTGCTTTACAAGGGGCATTTACGATGCTGCAGCAGCTATTTAAAAGAGTTGATCATAGGGAGGAATGCAAAGCAGAAGGTGAAAGCCAGAATGAAGCCGCAGGTGTTTGCAGCTGGCATTCTTCAGCTACTCGGAAGCAACTCGTAACAGAAAATATTTCTTGTAACAGTAATCAGGTTTCTGAACAACAACTGAAAACACATAGGGATGAAACAGAGACACAAATTGTAGATCCTGACTTGCAGGGAAGTGAAAATCCAGCACGTGTACAAACTAACTTGCAAATGCCCTCAAATCCCATCTCGCACATCAAAGAATTCAATGTTGCCACTGAAGGAGATGGCTCTTCAAGAGATGTACAGAAACTGCATGCAAAATGCGAGCATCCGGGTGACATGCACGAGAACTATAAAAGTGATTTACTTGTGGACAATCAAAAGAATTACAGCACTGCTGTATCAGCAGCACATAATGCTGATATAGTCACTGCGTGTGAACGCCTAGATGTTAGCAAAGATCTAGAGAAAACAAGTTGCAATATAGTTCCATTTAAACATGAAAAGAGTTGTGTAAGTATCGCACAGAATTATGCCAACTGTCTTATAGAAGCAGGATCAGTTTTGCCAGTAGGAGGTTACTTTGAAATCCTGTTACATTATTATATTCAGTACTATGCAAAACAGTTTCAGCAGTCAGAAGTAACTGTCATATCTAATGTAGTTGCTGATGCTTTGCTAAGTATTCCCAAGTCCTTATACAGGACAACAGAACAAAATGGCTTTACCAAATTCTATCTGAAAGCCATAAATGCACTCAGAAAAAATCAGCTGCTGCCCATGAACGAGAAAGGCTTAGAGTCGGTGTATTGCAAATACCAGTTAGTCATTTCGGTTCTTCATTGTGTTACAGAGCTTCTCTCCATAGATCTAATAATTGGTGTTAAGCGGCCACTGCAAAAAATTGAGGATAATGACTCAGAAGATGACTTCTGAAATCATTAATAAAGAATATTTTGATTATGTGTTTTCCTGTGTCTTCTTGTCAAATGGACGTGTTTCAAAATTCAGTGCTGGAGACTAAAAGATATCTTTTTGGGCCCAGAGACCTAACGTGCCTCTTTCCTCTTAGAAGAAAAGGAAGAAAAAGGCTGACCAGCTGAGATTTGTGGAAAACAGGGTTGTGAACCACACAAACATGAAGTTTCAAACATGAGAAAGYGTAGCTGATTTCCACTGCAGAAGGTCTGCAATGTCTTTTCCGTCTACACGCAGAGGATCCTGTATACGTTCCAGCCAATGGTGAACTTTGCCTCTTTGGGAGGTTTGAGTATTTATGCAAGTTAGATGTGATTGGTTTTCCTGGCATGTTAAAAGTTGCCAGTATGACATGAGCCACTGACCTTGCAAGTTGTAAGCAAGGGTTTTTTTAGCCTTCATAATAGGCTGGATTGAATATTATTTTAAATAAAAATATTTTTGTATATATTGTGGTTTTGAATATAATGGGAAAAATATATTTGTTGTTAGCCTGTTTGGCGCTGTAGCAGGCAGGTAGGCCGCTGCAGTATATCCCAAAGAAGAATTTTCTCGTCTGATAGGAGATGCAGCATTTTTATCTTCCGTTGAGTTCATTTCAGTCAAACTAGTAGAATTAAGAATAATTTCATATCGTGACTGGCTGGCTTGTGCTCCAGCAAATTAGTTTATGTGACATTACTTAGTACAACTATTAATTTTAACTATCCTGGATTGAGCTGTGGTGCTACTATAAAAGGCTGTGTAATCATGGGAAAAGTTTACACAGGCAATAATGCAGTTTTGTGTGAAAAACCTGAGACAATGTTTCAGTTCAGACTTCGATCGTTTGGGATTTTATTCTGGGGTTTTTTTGTTGTTTATTTGTTTTTTCTTTTATTATTTTTTTACCCACAGGATTTTCACCCTAATACGATTTGCTTTAAGCTCAGTATCACCTGGATGTCAATATACCTCCTTTTCTGCTGTGTCTTAAAAACTTCTGGTTTGGTGTGGGAGGTTTTGAGTAACTGACCAGCTGCAGCTGATAACAGTATCACATTGGCTTTTTATGTGCCATTGCCAGTATTGCATAATGCTTAGAATAACTGGATTTTTTTTTTTAATCTGCTATTAAATAAAATCCAGTGAGTATATCAATCATAGGCACAAATCATATTTTTCTGCTGAGATGATTATAACTGGAAATCAGATTTTTTTCCCATTAATTTATGTGGTTGCTTTCCTTTTTCCGTTTCTTCGGAAGAGTCGTGTCTATCAAAGCTGTTTCAGGTGTTTTGGCAGCAATGCTTTGTTTGACTACAACTTTCTGTTGAAAGCTTATATATATTCTTGGTAATATAAAATACTGTAATAATTTTTTTTTTCCTGACTGATACACTGTTACAGACATCTGCATATGAAAAACAGTGAAACTCAGTGTTCACTGGAGTGATTTCTTTAATGAAGGACTAGAGGCAGTAATTCTTTTTTTTAGAATCGTTTTTGGTGGGTGCGGAGGTGGAGGAGAATTAAACACGGAGAAGAGGAAAGAAAATTATATTCTTGCTGTTACCACATGCTTTTGGTAGCTGCTTAATGTGACAGGTCCAGTATGAGCAAAGAGAAATCTCTGTTGTGGAAGAGCTGGTGTTTCAGAGCTGCGTGTCGTGCTTGCCCGGATGGCCTTCGGGCTGCTCAGGAGCTTCCATCAAGCCCTGGTGCTTCAGCAGGCACTTGAGTTCTATATTTTAACTTTGTAATGAGCTGCCAAGACAGTTTTGCTCTTGCACAAGTTTTTGCATACTCTGTTCAAACTGCTGACCAACTTGCTGGCCAGAGATTAATGATTTGCTTCGTGGTAGTCTAACAACTGCAGCACAGAGCGTGTGAAGCCTGGCAGCAGTGGGGGTTGTCTGCAGAAGCTGCTTTTGTATTCTGGTGTCCTCTAAATACAGGTAAAATAAAGAGAATACTGTATCATTTCACGTTATTTTATACCATTTGCACATCTGCACACTCAGATTTACTACAGTTCCTTGAAAAAGGTTAAAAATATTTTGTTAATCTGAATGGCCTTCTGGCTCTTTGATTTAAGTTGTGTCATTCTTATCATTGAGAAGAAGAAAGTCCAAACATTTTATGATACACAAAACTCTTATTTTGGTATGCCAGAGATACAAGGGAGGATTTTAAAACGACAATTACATAAAACTTCTTTTTCTGACTTGTTTCTGGTGAAACTTCTCAAGTCTGAAGGCTCATTGAGTCAGGTGCTATATTTCATTGACTTCTCTGTCCTTTTATACTTTGTGAATGATCAGTTTTCCCTTTTGAACTACTGATTCCCTGTTTTGTGTGGAGAGCTGAGAACATGGCACACCTTTCCCTTGGAGAGGAATGTCCCTTCTTTGCCCTGGACTGCTGGGGTGATGCTTGCTCAGGACATGGCTGTCTGGTTTCCAGTCCTGGAGTCTTAAGCGCATTACGAGATGTGCACTGGCTCAAGGAAAAAAAAAGGCATTAACTTAGTCTTTGGGGAGAAGAGCAGATTCACTTCTGGATTCAGCTCTTTCTTATCTTTAGGATCTTCTCCAGTAATTAGCCTGGAAGTGTAATCATGACCTAATCTTAGGAAATACTTTGGGATCACTGCTGTCCTATCTACTCTTTGGAGAAAGGCTGTTTGTAGCCCTGAGAAGTGGCGGCAGTCTGCGTTCCGGGCTGTGGCTCAAGCACTGTCAGTGCCGTTTCTCCTCTGCTGATGTTTCTGACCCGCTGATTGCAGAGGCTGTGGTTACCCAGTCACCCTACTCGGGCTGTTACTGCTCGTTGGTACCCAAGCCTTAGGTACGCAACAATTCATGACGTCTTGTAGCTATCCCAAATTTTAAAGCTATATATAAATGTTGCTTGCCCTTTGGCAGGTGGCATGGGGATGATTCTAAGAGTGATCTCTTGACATAGTGGCAGGGACAAAGGGGTTACCTGGGGCAGCTTGGAAGAGTATGTTTACTCAGTCAAAACCGCAGGGAGCGGTATGTTTGGGCATGCACTAAGGTTGTAAAAGCCTATGGGTTTTTCTTCTTGCACTGTTTCCCAGGGATTATTTCTATTTTGTGCTATTATTCTATTATTTTTATATTTCTAAATATGGATTGGCCTCCACACAAAGTGAAAGTCAGGTGCATGTGGGCACGTGTGTGGACTCAGGTCCAAACTCAAAATATGATGTAAAGTACAGGGATACCGGTGGTAATAGCCTAAAATTAAAAGAATGGTTTTAGAAAAATCTTGATGTTTAATTCTCTTTTCTGCAGCCCCTAGCAAACCTATATTCTACCTCACATGAATTTCATCAGAATATTTTAAAGGCACTCACCCCAGCCACAAGGCGTGTAGGTGTATTTTAAGCAGGGTAATACCATTTGTCAGGTAGCAGATTCACATATACAGGCAGGTAATTTCTTTTTTTTTTAAATTAAAAAAAAACAGGTTTTAAGACGGATCTATAGTAATGTATAGTGAGACTAGATTGAAACTGCATCCTGCACACAGCTCTTGAGAATGGGAATAATCTATTTACATGACAAGGCCACACCGTTTTTATTTGTTGATTTGGGCGGGGGTCGAGTCTCAGCAGACTTTTACAGGTGCTGGGACCGCACCAAGACAGCCTCCACTCCCCAGCGCTCCTCTGACTGCCTTTCCCCATTGCCTGACCCCGCAGGGCAGCTCACCGCTCGGCACCTTCCTCGGGCCCTTCTCGTTGATCTCCAGCAACACCAACTCCCTGTTTACCAAATGGGTATTGCTTAACTTCTTGAGTGGAAGTTATGCAACCTAAATATGGCCTTATATTTTCATCCATGCTTAGCTGATTACTGACCTTTAGCCTTTTTGGCAGCTATACAGAGAGTATTGCTAATAGGAACCAGTCGCAACAAAGAATATTATTCTGTTGTGTCACAAATCACACGCTACTGAATCACATTTGCAAGAGGGAGTAAGGGAATGCAATATTTTGTTCAGGAGCATAACTGTATAGTGGTATAACTCTGGTAATTTTATATTGTTTCTGTTGTTACCTTCATAACAGTCATCTTCCAGAGTCCGCAGGTGGGTGATTAATCATACCACGYGCGAAGATTAAGGAAGATTAGATTCTTCACTTGCATATATCTCCTGGACTTCACTAGAATTGCATTTATCTGAGCCTGTACCTAATTTGCTTTTTGTTATGTAACAAATCTGCTATTAGCGGTAGAGACTTCCATTTTTGATTACTAAATTTATTTCTATGCTTGTTCACGTTAATCTGTCTCCTTGTGTCTTTTTTGGTAAGGTTCTTTTAAATCTCATGTTAAGAGAGAAACTATTTCAATGTTCAGTTGCAAAAATCTCTTTAGTTTAATTATCTTGAAATCTAAGAAACTTTTTTTTTGTCACCAGTAAAACCAAAGATTAAATACTTGCTTTATTTACTATGCTATTTATTGCATTATTACTATTAAGACTGAACAAATCAAGAGAGTAATGTCTGAATTTATGAACAGTAGCTTTGGAAATGTGTTGGCTGTAATTAACACGATTATAATTTTGCAGTAGCATTTTGTGTAAGGCGTCATTTGTATTCTGTTAATCATAGAATAGAATCATAGAATCGTTTAGGTTGGAAAAGACCTTTAAGATCATGGAGTCCAACCGTAAACCTAACACTGCCAAGTCCACCACTAAACTGTGTCCCTGAGCACCACATCTACACGTCTTTTAAATACCTCCAGGGATGGTGATTCCACCACTTCCCTGGGCAGCCTGTTCCAATGCTTGACAACCCTTTCGGTGAAGAAATTTTTCCTAATGTCCAATCTAAACCTCCCCTGGTGCAACTTGAGGCCGTTTCCTCTTGTCCTGTTGCTAGTTACTTGGGAGAAGAGACCGACACCCACCTGGCTATAACCTCCTGTCAGGTGGTTGTAGAGAGCAATAGATGTTTGGATCTAGGATTATACAAATTACTTCCCTCTGAGAATATTAAACTAATAATTACTTCCAGGAATAAGAATTTTAATTTTAGCATTCCAAAACTAAGAATAATGATAGCAAAAATGTAATGGATTTAACATATATTAGCTCCTTCTTTATTATATGGTTCAATAGAAGACTAGACTTTGGAAGCGATGCTTATTCCTATGATAGATAGAGCAGTGCACTCTTTTTAAAAACAGTCCTGGCAAAAAGAATACAAAATAGTTTTCCGTAGGAAAACCATTCCTGCTGGTTCAGCAAACAGTTTATGTCTCATGAAATCACCAGCAGATAAAAGAACTGTTATGCTGAGGCTTTGGTTCAGTGCAGGATTAAGGGCCCATCAGTAATATTGCTTCCTGTGTGGCTGCATCCTAAGCCTCCTACAGCAGAGCTCACTATAAAAGATAATATTTCCATTTAAGGTATTTAAAAAGTATTGTTTTACCAAACAGAATCTCTAACCTGTTCTTATTTTGAGATTCCCAGTAAAACAATCTAGCATGGTGATCTTTCTTCTGATAATAATCATGACCTACTTTCAGTGGGTGTCTTCATTTTCCAGGCGAAGCACCTGATTAAATATTACCTTAAAATGTAAATGCAGAGAGTGAACACATGGCAGGGATTTCTCTGTGTATGTGGGGAAAAGGCAGCTCCAGATGAGAGTTACGTCCATTGAGATTTTAACATTAGATTTGATACGTGTCTGGTATCGTGTATGAGGATTATATTTAGGCTTTTGGAGCAATGAAAGTCATTGTAGAAACTGCTGGATTATATTCATAGGGCAAATAAACTGTATGGGATCCATTTCCTAAAACCAGAAATACTCTGAGGCTCTTGATTACCGGTGCAGTACTGAAAAAAAGTACGGAATAGTTACATAGTGCTGCAAAAAATTTAATCTCTTATCCATGTTGACTGTATTGGAGATGTTTATTAGCATGAGGTTTTTTTAATGTACTGGTTTACAGCAGTACAATCCTGAGGACCAGTGCCCCGCTGCAGGGCTGCTTCTGGCATTCCCGTCGGTACCGGGGGTAGCTCTGCCCTTGCGCTCTAGCAGTCATCTGTTGCCCCACTTTTTCAGCTTTTCTAGTACATGTAGCTTCAAGTAATCTGTTGTTTCAGTGTGACTAGTGCATTTTTAATTCAAAGAACAAAATAAAGGGCAGCTTATTTAATTCTGTGATTGATAAATTTGTGTATGTGAAACCTTTCTTCCTAACTTACACATCTAAAAAGAAAAGTTTAGAACTGTGGTACTGTAAAGATAATTTTTAGTGAGAAGTACCCAGTACTTCCCATTATGAAAGTCAGGTTTTAGCACTTGTAATTCAGCCTGGATGCCCTCTCCCCCCGCACTGTACAAGGAGTGACTGCTTCCTGCTGGCTTACCTGGGAAGTGTTGGCCAAGCAGTTCAATTGTTCCCAGAAAACGAATTAGAAAAGATATTTTGTTTTGCCTTTGTTTTGTACRACTGATCTTTTATTTGAGGTTCTTTGCAATCCCTTTGCTTCATTGCTGGGAGCACAGTTCTCTATTTCTTCTCTACTAAGAGAGCTGGAAGGAGATATGAACCAGGGAGCAAAAAAAATCTGAGTCCAAATCCTCTACTGCCTGTCCTGGGTCTCCGAAATAACGTGCTGCTGGGCCGCCTCCTCACCGGGTTCGCTCTGGTGACACGTACTGAAAAATACAAAAGCTTCCCAGTCATATGTAAGAGGGGTCCTACTGTGCCAAGCTTAGATGCGATACAGTTCAGCTTACTGTGGTGTTCATGGAAGAATTTGGCCAGCTCAGGAAACCTTGCAAGCTGCGATGTAGGTAAGTGGAGGGTTTTTGTGGGATTCCCAAACAACCGGTGCTTATAATACAGCAAGTATCGGAAATCAGAATTTGTAGTACGTTCCCTGTAATCTGAGACATTTTTATCGCCTTGCAGAATTTTTCAGTGAGACACTTTTTAAGCCTTGGTGGTTATTAGCAAGTATTATCAGCACCATTTTGTTCTAGGACTCCCCTCTACTTCAAAAGTTTGCCGCCTTGGCCATAATCCTAAGTGTTGCAGAAGATACATGGCTTGGATCTATGAAGAGGAGCCAATCTGTAATCAAGCAGAAAGCAGGAAATTTTCTCCTCCTGTTTCATTGGGCCATTGCTTCTACTCTCTGCCTGACTGTAGAGCTCATGAGACAGTGYAATACAGTGATAACTCCATGGGTGTGTGGGCGGAGAGGAGGAGGGACAAGAATAAGAGAAGACAGGAGATAAGAAGACCCCGTTCAAAAGGAGGAGAGGGGGAAGGATGAAGGTTGATGAATGTAGCGTAGAAAAGGACTGTCATGTAGAAGGAAGAATGTAGAGTCTCAGATACATGAATGGGAAGAAGCAGCCCCAGCTTCCACACGTCCCTCCCTGGAGATGCAGTAGCAAAGGGAGTGGCAAAAGACAGTTGCCAAATGGAAAAAAAAAATCCATGAAACTGATTTTCTCCTGTGCTGGGGTAGGAGAGTAGCTACCTCGGAAAGTTATTAAGGAGCCATGGAGACAGCCTGTCTGCGTATCCCAAGGCAGTCTGGGCTGTAAACTTGCGACAGCCTGAGATAACAGGAGATTCACTATTCCTGAAGCCCAAAAAGAGTCTAGGGGTGGTTGCAGAAATTACTGGGTGTGGGTTACATTTATTTAGATAGCACATCTTGCCCTCACTGGCCTGAGCCTCTGGAATGTGCTTTGAACCTTAGATACTTGCAGGATACAGGCTGGAGTCATCAATAATACCGCGTTTTGCTCCCCAGCCTCAGTGGAGAGGGGTTCTGGGCTTGAGCTTGTGTGGTTACTCGTGCCTGGGGAATACTGCGCAAGTTCATGTTACAGGTCATGCAGTGAATAGCACAGGATTGTAACGGGAAGCTGCTGGGTTTACTGCTTGGAAAATAATTGTACAAACTCTTATTGAAGTCATAAGTCATCATCTGATAAATTTGCCATCTGGTAGGCCTTAGATAATTAAATCTAAATTTACTTGTGTTAAAGTGTAGAAAGCCTGTCTAGGACCTCTAAGCTTATTTTTCATAGTGAAATATAACAGGAGTTCAGTGCTTTTAGCCTCCTTATGGAATTGTAGGGAAAAATGAATTTTCTTGTATAGTTCTGACTTCTCATGAGACTGAAAAGTTTCAAGAGAAACAATTACTCTAAAAATCATAGATTTCCAGCATCTCACATACCAATCTCTTACTGATAGTGTCTTGTTTATTTAATAGCAAGCACTCCTGACCGTGAAAAAGGTCTATCCACTGAAAACAGCAGGTTTCTACTTCTGCATGTTCAGACCTCAGACCTCTAATTCAAACGTATTCAAGTGATTATAAACAGAAGATACTGAATTTACAGGGGACGAGACCAGTAAAATTGATTACCTGGTACTTTGGAGTGGAAGATGACCAATACCAGTTTTTTTCTAATTAATAATTCTCATTGTTTTTCCTTCTGAAAAAAAAAAAAAGATGGTTGAAATAAAATGCATGAACGAGATCATAGATTGTTCTCTTGCTATTGTATTTAACATATTTGAGTTTTAACCATTCATTCTGTGGTGTCTATAGGGTTTTATAAATATGATTAATACCCAATTTTAAAAACTTCTTATTGATTCAGTAACTGCCTGACATTGGCTGTAACATTTTAACTGCAAAGATCAAATTATAATAAAAACGTGGCAAACATCTCTGAATATCTTGGAAATCCATTACCATGAATCATAGGGGAAAAACAGTGAATTTTGTCTTCTGGAGTTTTATAATAATGTATGCCTGAGGTTAGGATTGGGTCCCGAACCAGCAGCATCTGCARACTGTGTTTAGTATCTCATAAATTGTACAGCTTTTTAACAATTTCACCTTTACATTTTGGCACTGCTCAGGTTTATGATAAAGTCTGAATCTATATCGAAATGCAGAGAAATAAATTTCTCATCATTATTCCCTCTGGATTCCTGTTGTCAGAATGAGTGGGTGTTCATGTCAGAAGGTAGAATAAATGCTACTGCCTTGAAATGCTGCTTCTACAGCTCCTAATGTTATTGCACTTGTCATCGCGAGCTTTCTAAATGCTCCAGTTTTGAGCTTGGAATAAATTTGTTCCACTCGTAAAAACACCCACATCTGTAGGAAGAAATGTGTGCGTGTACCTTTCTTTAGTTTCCATAATGTGACGTGTATTTTCCCTCACTAATTTTCCTCCCTTGTGCTATTTTGATGTGCCATGTGACACTGGCCATTATTTATCCATTTTTTTTCCTCAAGGTTGAGAGTTGTCATGTTTTGTTAAAATCTTAGATGCCAGAATTTCTCTTGACTTACTACTTACCTGTTCACATATGTTTTAATCACCCTGTTCAAAAATTATTTTAATATAAGAGTCATTGAATGATTCAATAGAGAATAGCAGATACGAATATTCAATTTAAAGAAGGCAAGTGCTGAGGACTTTTCAAACTTTTAACAGTAACAAACAGCACAGGATTAATATCTTAGAGTTGATGATAACTGGATTCTCCTAAAATGGTTTTCGTTTACCAGAAATTTCCAGGATGGCTTTATAGTTGGCCAGTATCACCATATAATTAGTTTGCTGCTGTTGGTATAATTAGTCAGTGCAACAGTAATACAGCAACCTACATTTCTTGTAAAAATAACTAACCAACAGTTGGTCTTCTGCAGGAATAGCTGTTAAATACCATGGGGTAAAGACATCAGCTAGAGGAGGAGGCAGAGGTTAAGACCCCAGGGTTTTACCATTGCTGGCACTGATTTACTGCAAAGCCTGGAGTAAGTCACTTAATGCCCGTGTGATTAATTTTTCATCATGAGATAGTAGTGGGCTTCATATTCATAAAGGTTTCAGGCTGTGCTTTAAATCTCCGGGAATCTGAAAATGGATGCAGATGCAATCATTGTGTGTTAGAAAAAGTAAATACAATGTATTGGACATCCTCTCAATCTCTCGATTATCTTTTTATAAAGTGTGGAAAACTGTTTCTACCAGGATTGCAGATATTGTATATTTTATTCTTTTACCCATACTACTGTAGGAAAACGGAGATGTTAATGAGGAAGCAGATACTATTTCCAATGTTCCTTTCCCTTCTAATACAAGAAAAACTCCCTCGCATATTAAGGATCTCTGCATGCAGTAAGATGAAATGTTTAAAATGCAATGGTTTTAATGAGCCCGTCCCTTTCCCTTGATGCAGCTTTATATTTGTTCCTCTGTTTCCCTGAGCCATTGCACATGACTTGAACTCCAAGCAGCTCAGAAGAAGTGGTAACCAGAATATCTGGCATAGCCCAGCCAGGGCAGGTAGCGGTGAGTTCCAAAAGGTGCAAAGAGGAGCCCCGGGTCCCCCGGCTGAGCCAGCCTTCAAGGGTGAGCTGCCTCACCTCCGTTACATTATAGGCAACTAACTCTCTCCTTTACCTAAAGAACCAGGCAGGTGCACTGCTTGCGGTGAAGTGTGGTGCAGAAATACCCCAGCCAGCCGTGCCAGCCATGGTTCGGTCTGCGTGGCAGGGCAGGCGCTGGGCAGGGACGTTAGCATGGCCATGGGAGCAGCGTGGCCGACCCCGTGCACGCAGTGCCACACTCGTGTGCTCGTGCTGCGGCCTGTGCAGATGGCACGGAGCCGGATCGAGGCGCTAGAAAAGTTAGCAAACTCGGAGGTTTTGGCCTTGGCCTCCACATCTGGATGAGGTGCTTGGGATTTTGTCAGAAAGCATGTCTGGGAGCATAAGTTTATGACTCTGGAGGTGCTCTGTGGGTTCCCATCGCAGCTGAATGGACCATTTAATTATTGGTCTTCTGCTCCTCATCACGTGGATTGACAAAGGGATGTTTCTGCACCCAGTTCCCTGGGCGGCCCTGAGCTGTTCCACCCACGCCTAACATGCCCCGGCAGCACTGGGTTCAGCCCAAAGTCCCTTGCGAAGGTTGAGGTGGTCCAGGTGTCCAACCTGACAGCTGTTGGCACAGCACAGCGCAGCAATTTGCCTGCAGTCTGAGCCTCACTGGAGCCCACCACCGCCCACAGAAATGCTATAAGGAGCAGGTTCAGTGCCTTGTTGCTTTTTTGTCTAAACCTTCATGCCTGCCATCTAAAGATGCCAACATTCGCTTACAGCCAAGTAAAGAATAATGTTACTTTGGAGAGCTAACTGGTGGGAAACTGGTCTCAAACACACCGCACAGCATCTTTGTGGCTGTGCAATGCGTTTCCTCACCCTGCATGACTGCCCAGAGCTCCAGCACGGCGTGTGCATGGTATAATGGTGGGTGTCCAGTTCAATTATATGACCTTCTCCATAGCCAACCGACTAGAAGTCTTATCATACAGCCTGGCACCAGCTCTGTCTCCTAAAAGCAATGGAGGAAAGGTGTATGGAAAACCACTGCATGGGAAGCTCTGTTTCTTCTTCCCCTGCAGCCGTATCTTTTGATTTATTAGTTCCTTAATCCAAGTCCAGGTCTAATTTTTGAGGGAACAACACATGCCGAATTGTTATCTAGTGTGTCATTTGGTTTGCTATGAGAGCGCCTTAAGTGTGCAGTGGACTATCCATGTAACACTGGGTGATTATATTAGGATAAAACATATAGAGACAGAGACCRTTTAGAGGGTTATGCGTGTTACGTAATTCCAAGATGTGCTTCTGTTAATTATCAGYACAGGTAAAAATGTCTTGCGATTCTCCTTTGACTGCTAAACTTGAACAGTCTTCATGAAGACTGTCTTTGTACATTTTGGAAGACTTATTACTGCCATTAAAATAATGAGTCCAACACCTGCATACTTCTCATTTTGCTTCTTTCTCCTTAGACATTGGAGATCACATTTTTTTAAAAGACTGGAAACTTTGTGTTTACACTAGTAACAGGTCCAACCCAAACCTCTAGGTCAAAATAAGATACTTATCTGGGAGCCTAATCCACAGTTTTTCAATTTCAATGCATCAGCCCTAATGTACACAGGAGAAAGAAGCAATTTTGCTCAGATTTTGTCCCACTGGGCCAAAAGCAACCTTTTTTTTTTTTTCTTCTTTTGGGTATGAGAGATGATTTGGTTGCTTGGGAGACAGCTGTATAATACCTCATTCACAGGATGCCATTTCTATAGCAATTCTTGTACTCTGAATGTGTAGAGTATTAGATGTTTATTCACAGACTCGGATATAYTAGTTTTAGTCAGGTTGTTATGATGCTCTGACTTTGAACTTTAATCTCCACAGGTACCTTGACAGAGCATCCTAGCAGCAAGGAAAAGGACAGAGAGGTATGACTGTATTAAAAAGCTGACTAATTATATGGGAAAGTCAGAGAAAACTGAATCATGTGCCATCAGCAACTGAAATCCCAATTTTCTGTTAAAAAAAAGGTTGATGCATATTGTTGCTCATAAAACAAGCAACAGATTTTGGTTAAAATCCTACTGCTGCTTTAAAGGAGATTGACTGGAGAACCAGAACCACACCAGTGTGCGGGTGACATTCAATGTCAGAGCATTGATGGAACTGGGGAGGAGGGGAAGGGTTTTTTTGGCTTTGCCATAGCCAGGAGGGACAGACTGGTCTCATGCCCTGGGTTGTGCATAGCTGGAAAGCTGCCTTGCCTTACTGCCTGCTGAAAGAAGTCACTTRCAGTGATTTGTCCTAATACATAAAAATCAAATTCCACAGTACAAATGGAAAAGATACAGAGTGTACAGTCCTGGAGCCTAAACTCCCCTRCGTATTTGGTGAAAAGGAGACCTCTTCTAGGTTTTATGTTTTGTAAATTTATTTCCTAAATTCAAGGTATTCCACAGAACATGGGTTCCCGCAGGATGGAGGTTTGAAGGGTTCAGGTTTATGAGGCAAGGGACAGTTGGGAAGGGCTGATCCTGAACTTGGTAGAGCTGATGAAATGCTCGCGTTGACTCCACAAATTTGAATTCAGACAGTAAGTGATGTGAAATGRGCATAGGAGTTGGGGATTGGACTGAGGGGGGGCTATTTCCAGTTGTCTCCGGTTTCATTGAGAGCACCGTGCTTGTTTAGCGAGCCAGGGATATCTGCTGTCTGCAAGGCAATGACTCCCAGTTCCTGCTGAGCTGCCAAAGCTGCAGGAGCCAGAACTGGCCATCTTCCAGAGGCGAGCTACCGCTACCAGCGTGATGCAGCAGCCTCCCGTGCCGAGGTTGGCAGTCTCTCTTTGACTGCTGCGTGCAGCTCTAGAAAACCTCCCGAAGAAAAAAATATTTAAAAAAGAAACCACTTCTTATTAGTAATGAGAACAGATGTTGACCTCAGATGCYACGTCTGCTTCAGGTATCCTGGATGCTCTTCAGTGCCTTATGCAAAAGCAGTGCAGGCGCATTTATATCAAATGAACCTAGCTCCCCTCTACCTCTTTTTGACCCCAGATGAAGGGAAGCCTCTTTCTTTTCTCTTTCCCTGGAGGTCCTTCTTCCTATCCCAGACACCGCATCACAAGCATGTGATACCACGTAAAGGTTGTGCGCGCTCCCCATGTTGTTGGTCTGCTTGAAACCTCACCAAGCGATGGTGGAGGAACCAGGAGTCCCRAGACGCTTTGTAGGCATTTACTTGGGAGGTGTCAACCAACAGGTAAAGGTCTGGAGAGCCCCTTGGGCTGAGCTAGTAGTCCTGCTGTTATCTTCTGGTGCCCTTCTTCCTGTCCCCTTCCTTCCTTACTGTTAATATATTTTTGTAAACTGTYCGCCAGCAGCTCTCACTGAAGCATCTGGTCTCCTCCAGGCTGCTTCTTGCTCCTGGTTCCTTCAGTTCTTTGAGCTTGAGAGGAAAACCAGCTCCAAAGTATGAAATAACATGGTATTTTTGGTGATGSACATGGTTTGGATTTTCAGGTTTTTTAATCCCTCCTTGTCTCCAGATTTTAGGTGTGAGGGTATGTGCCCCCTGGATTTGTCTGAGACCAGCTGGGTCAGAGGGAGCCATGAGCTCTCCCTGCTTCTCATGACAATTATGCAGTAATCTAGATTTTGGATGCAAGAGAGAGGCAGACTGCAGGGCTCAGTGTTTCATAGCTGTCTAGGCAGGCTGCCTTGCAGTTCACATTAGCTCCCTGTAAGACAGACACAGGCGCAGCTCTGTCTACAGCTAGTATTGCTGATGGGATGGGGTGCGAGGGAGAAGAGCAGCACATCACGCAGTCAGAAATCTGCCTAGCGCTCCCTACTAAATACAAGCCAAGAAATGCTCGTCTTCCTGATGATTGCATAGCAGGCAATTGCACATAAATGCGCACTGTTAAAATCCGTATCTGTGTATAATTATGTTGCATCCCCCGCTGACTTTGTCCACTTTTCTACTTGGTTTGTGTACAGCATTTATTTAGTGCTTTACTAAGCGGTGGTCTCAGTGCAGTTGGCGGTTGCAAGAAACAGCAGAGGAGAAGGTTCCTTCCATAGGAAAGCCACAGATTAAACATAATTGCTCTCCTGGAAGAGGCAGTAGTTGATGCTGAAGCGTTTCAACTTTCTTCATTTGCTAATGCTGTAAAAGTTGGCAGCTCTTTAAATTGATGACGGCCTTCTAAATTCATCAAGCTTTTTATTTTCTTAACATAAGTAATCCATCAGAATGGCAAAGTACCTTTGGAAAGAAGAGCATTGTGACATTAAGTTCATCTAGAAGTTGCAGAGAAAAACACAGCCTATGTGTTAATTGTTTTACTTCAATGCCTTTTGCTGATACTGAGAGCTTAGAAGAGCTCAATAGTGATTTCAATTACTTGGGTATAAATCCAGAAAATGACAGTGGAGTTGGTCCAGATTTACGTAAGTATAAATGAGATTTTAAGAAATGTCTGCATAGTTTCCTTTCAGAATCTAGATCTAATTATCTTAATTAGCCTCTCAATTCAAGGGTCTAATTTCCACCACGGTTAATGAATTGTGCTTATACTTGGTGACTGAATTATCTTGCCATTTTTTTAGGGAATATTCTAAAGAGTCCTAATGAGAAAAATAGCCTCAAAGTTCTCCAGCTTTGTTTTTCCAAGTATAAAGACTAAATATAGTATGCGTTCCCCAGAAAATGTGAGTGACAGGCATTAGTAATTCATGAACGACATGGCCCATTTACAGTCCTAACAGCACAGAATTCACCGTGGCATGGAGAACATCAAACACAACAACTCGGTTGACTTTCATGCATTTAAAACAATGAGGAGTAAAGGCTTCATCCAGGCTAAAACTGCAAATGCTCCCTGGGTTTAGTTAAYGCTGCTGAAAATATTGAATAACAGCTAAGAAATAAGCTGAAAACTGAATTTTAAAAGGCTGAAAAATAATGAATAAAAGCCCCGAAGTACTGAAAGTTGTAGTTGAAAATGAAGTTGTGTTCTGTGAGAAGGCTGTCATTTGCTCAAAGAAGTCTTTTAGAAAGTCCTCCCCAAACCCATGGCTTGTATTTGATTGTCAGTGTTTTAAATCCCTGCCAGCCCATTTTGAGAGGTAGCACATTGTCACTATGTGCAGCCCTTCGAGTCTATGGTATTTATTAGCAGTTGATCATTTTCACATGGTTTTCTTTTAAAATAGATCTCAGTGCTGGGTTGCAGGGTCCCCAGTTGCTCAAGCCTCATTTAGGAAGGGATGCCCTTGCATTTTAAGCTTGATGCCCTGGGCAGGGGTGGAAAGGAGAGCAGAACAGTGCTCCTAAGCAAGGTGACTGCGTCGCACGTGTTATCAGTGGAGGAAGGTGGACTTGTGCGGCAGCTGCTGGAGGGGCTCCAGGCCATCGAGGTGATGGCAGTGGCTCTGAGCGAGGAYGGCAGAGCACGCTCCAAACCCCCGTGGAGGGACATGACACCAGGCAGACGCTGCCATGGCGCGCGGCACTCAAGTGCTGCCACCGCCTTCACGCCTTGCTGTCTCTATAGTACTCCTGCAGTGCCAGCAAAGGAGCAGCAAGCTTCAAATGTCCTGATATGATCAGGTAAGCTACTGGATCAAATAACCTTTAAATGACTGGCATATCTCCAGTTCTTGAGATGCATACTGCAAGCCTGGTTTTTGCTGTGTTGCCATAAAGTAACGCGGTAGCTTGAGCGGGAATTACTGTCCTTCCCAACAGAGGCAATGTGAATTATCCAACAAAAGCACTCCTACTCATCGTCTTAAAATATTGCATATTGTATCCTCAGAACTGGCCCTTTCCCTAATTACCGCCTCATTTTGTTCTCCCCAGCGAGCTTCTTAGAGCACAACCCACGATTTAAGCCTGCCTCTGTGCATGACTTCAACCCAGCCTTTTTCTAATGTCATGCTTCTGGAAAAGGTGAAGTTGGTCCAGCTGCACCTCCAGTAGCTGTGAGTAGGAGAAGGTATTTGCTAGTTTCTGTTCCCTTATAGAAATAACCCAACTCCTTCTTGGAGCAGATTTGCAACAGTGCCTTTGAGTTTCATTGTGTACCTCTGCTTTGCTTCAGGTATAAATCAACCACAGCAGGCATTTGCTGCCTGCTATACTACAAAACATCAGATATTATCTGTAAGCGCTGCACACAATTTTACGGCGGTTCAGTAAACAGCGTACATGGCTGCTGTGCTCCCAGTGAGTCAGAGCTCTAGAAATGAGCTGTTACTAAACAGCAGGGTATAAACCAGGCCTTTCTTTACTCAGCTGAAGCACATAAAGCAACTTATTGCTGGAAATATTTCTCTCTGGCCTTTTCTTCACTGCAAAAAAAGGTACATTCCTAATGGCTGGTAGAGGTCCAAACCGCATATTTGCCTTATTTATTGCAGCATTTTAATCTGCTAGCTCCTCTGATGCTAATACAAATGAAAAAGGCACCTTTTCCCATGCATGGTTTTTTTCTTGGTGTATCCAGCGCAGCAGCTTTATCTCTGGAAAACCCAGAAGCCACCTTTTTGCATTACTTTTTTTTAACCTATTAGGAAAAAATCTTTACGTTTCTTGCCCTGGAATCTGCTAATAATCCTGCACCTGTGTGCCCCACCGAGGAAAGCGGTGTAGGATGAAAGCGTTGCCCRGGCTTGGCCACCTTCAGAAGCTGGGTCTGAAGGAGTTAGGCTGCCAACCCGGCCACCGGTCCCTGGTGGTACAGCTGGCTCCGGCCGAACGCCGACCCCGGTTTTCCCCGTGTTTCACCACATGTGGGCTGATGAGAAAGCAGCTGGTATGACGGGCATTCGATTTGTCACTGTGCCGCAGTAACCCCTGGCACTAGAAAAGCACAAGGATAGGTTTGCTGCTGAAATCTTTCCTCCGGTTAAGCCCTGGGTTAAGCAGTAGGAACCTCCTCCAGTACGTGTGAATAGTGTAATAAAAAGAAAGCAGATTGCAACTGTATTTGTGATGGCTGACGGCAGAAGCCTCGCTGTGCCTCACCTTCCCACCCGCTTCTCCATCTCCTGACGTTTCTGTTCCCCCCCTGCCCAGCCTACCGCTGGATCCCATCCCTGCCTGACCCCACAGCCAGCCAGTTGAGCCCTCCGAGCCTCCTCTCAGAGCCCCTGAAGCAAAACATCGCTGGTCTTACACATCACTACCCAAAGCTTTGCAATCAGTAGGTCAGCTTCTGCCGCACCATGCAAACGATGTTCCTCCAGTCTTTAGCCCCACCTGCCATTTGCCTCCTCTTCTCCTTTGGAGATGGAAGGGCTACAGTAATGGCAAGAAGAGGACAGCTTCCAGTCACTTTCCTTCACGGAGTTATGTCTCTTGCGTCCCACCTCAGTTCGGGGAGGCACAAACAAGCAGAGAAGTCCCAGCAGCCCCAGCCGTTACCAGCCTGTGTCCTGCAGTACCCCTGCAGACAGAGGGGAGGCTGCCAGTCCAGCCCGTTCATTTTGTTGGAAAATGAGAAACAAACCTAAATCTTCAAGGGAAGGAGCCAGGGAGGGCTGAAGGGGAAACCTGAGATTGCTCACTTGTACGAGAGACTCCCCTAAGAGCCGGTTAGCCATAGACAAGCCCGCAGTGCTGGCTGGTGTGGCTCTTGGGTGCTGTTCTCTGCCTCATTACCTGCTGACACATGGATCCAGCAGGGACGTCAGGCGCTCGGATAACTGGGGAGTTGCTGAGGAAAAGCTTCATACCAGGGGATGTAGCCTAGGGTTAGATCCAGGGGGGTTTCCGATGAAAGCTGCAGGTACGCTGAGTTGTCTATATGCTTGCCACATATTGAAGCCTCTTAACTTWCTGAGTTGAGGATCAATGCCCCTTGTCATTCCCTTCTCCTGCTGGAGTCCCTGTTCATCCCGGACATCAGTGTCTTCTGTGTCTCTCTGGTACAGCTCTGTAACCCAGCACACAGCAGCTGGATTTTTGGTAGTAATTAAACTCTTTTTAAAAAATCATAATTACTCTTTTAATCTAGGCTTTTTGTCTATTCCTCCTAACTGTCTTGAACAGGTATTTTCAGGCACTTATTCTCCTCCCCACCTTCTAATGAAAGACGGGCCACTGTAGGGCCACTTTCTCACCATGTCTAAAGAAAGGTTTCTCCTTTTTACGTTATTTTTAATTGCCACCGCTGGCCTTATCCTGGGTGCATCTGTCTACTTGGTTTTTGAACCAAGATCAAAACCCTTGGGTTTTGCCCCCTGAGGCAACATGTTTATAGTGCAGTGGTGGGTTGAGCGAGGACCCACTTCCTCTGGTTTACGTTATCCCGCGTGGCAGGTCACTTTCTTTGTGTCCCTTCTAGAGGCACTAGGGGTTTTATAGACCTCATACCCCTTCCTCTCCTTCACTTATCATTTCCAAGCAGAAGAGTCTAGTCTTTCTCATACAAAGCCTTTCTATGCCTCTATGTTCATCTCCCTCACCGTTTTCTTTATATTTTCTATCCCTGCTCTGTATATACATATATACATTTAAAAGAACTGATTGGAACAGTGCATCATACCTAAGGCATGCACATGCCCAGGCTTGTTACAGTCACAGAATGGTACTTCCTCTCCTCCTCACCCCTAACATTGCTTCCCTTGTGACCGTCACTTACCTCTGAGTTGGCATTTTGTGATTCCCAGTGCCTTTGAGGTCTCAATCCTGAGTGCCCACAGCTGGCCCAGTGCCAGTGCCGTGGATGGAGAGCTATGCCCACGCGTGGGCGGTGGTGGGGCCGGCACTGTGCGTGCACTGCTGAACTTTATCTCTCCTTCACTACCCAGCTCGACACCACGGGGCGAGCTGTGGATCACAGCATCCACATCCATCTGTGGGGCATCAGCGTCAGAGCGGGTGGTCCTCGCTGTTCCCAAGCAAGCCGCTTGTCAGGACCCACTCTGTGTTGTGCTCTCAAAGGCTGGGCACTAGCTGCTGAGGGCAGATGCCGGTGAGTGGTAGGAGAATACAGAGAAGGCAGCATCTGTGATTGTCCTGCTGCGCTGGTAGGCAGTCCTGGCACTCAGGTGTTTTATCACCTTCCAGAGAGGAAGGATCAAAAATGTCACACATGGTCCCTTGTCCTTGTGCTGTCAGGGAGGAGTACGGTCCAGATGAGCTTGTGACATGACAGCAAAGTCCCTCCGGCCCATATGGGAAAGGGGAATGTGCAATCTGGGCAGGACCCAACTAGTGCTGCCAGGCCCAGCTCTTTGATCATATCTTGAAACGATGACGAAGCTGAGGAAAAACTGGCATCTGCTGCTGAGTGGTTCTGCCATTACGCTCTACAAGCATAACTACGCAGCCTGGCTCGGCAGGGTGGGCTGTGCAGGCAGGAGCACTGCTCCTCCAGGCCCTGAGCGGCAGTCGCTGCCCGTGTCTCTGAGGAATGCCACGTCCGTGCTCGCAGCCTGGCTTCATCCCACCTGATCCACCTAATCCATGAAGTCCATGGGGTAAAAACACCCCAGCTAACAGGACAAACCAAGACCGAGCAGCTCAGTGACAAGAATTTGTCATCGCTATAATATCAAGCTAGCAGGCAACCTTTTGCAGTGCAAGCTGTTTCGCAGGAATAGCCAACGTTTGCTTGCAGAGCTAGTAACATGACAGCTGAGCCAATATGGTGCCTGTCCTCCCAGCCTCTGCGCCGCTGGACGGATTGGTTTGCAGTGATAATTACGCCTTGTACAAAGCTCTTCTTCAAAAGGACTGTATTCTCCCCAGCCTGCCCCTTCAACCAAGCCTTCTCTGAGCTTTTGGTCTTATTTTGGGGACACCTTGACTCCTGCTAAATGCTGCCACTTCAAGCGTTTCAAGAAAGCCCTGCCACGAAGGTCTGGGTTGCCCTTGGATTCCCCAACAGCCCCTGGGATGACAGACATCTCTGGAGGGTGGCTTTGTCCCCTGGGAGCTGAATCGCTCCTTGAGGGGTCCCCTCTTACCCTGAGACAGGGAGGTCCTAGCTGTGTGTTCAATGCCTGGTGGTAGGTGGGATGAATCCAGGCTCTTTCCCAGTGCCAGAGAGAGAAGTGTCCCATCCCTTTTGGCACAAGGCCAGGCACTGGATTCTTCCAGAGCAAAATAAATCTTTGGGGTTAATTAATAGCTCCCTTACACTAGCACAAATCTGCCAGAGTCGTTAGAGCAAAGTAGCAAATTGCAAGGACAGTCACTCATCTTATTCTGAGGGAGGAGAAAGTCTCCGGAAAATTTTTTTTCTTAATTTTGATTCTTTCCCTTTTGATTTTAATTTAAGCCTTTTCTCAACAAATAAAGGCTTCCAAATAAAATTTGCTCTGCATGAATGAATCACTGTCATGCTTCTTCTCCCTTGCCTTTAAGAAATGTTATAGGATGAACAGTGTTGCCCGTTGAATAAACAGAAAATAATGAAGAAAATGAAGTGAAATAAGTGAATCCCGCTATCCATTTTCAGCTGAGATGACTGTAAGACAGAGGCAGGAGTCATGAGCTGTGTGTGGCCTGCAACCAAAAATCTCCCTGAAAAGTGGGAGCAAGCTTCACGTGCCTCACCTGCACGCAGGCAGCAGACTTACCAGTGACAAAAACCAAGGACTTATAGTACCTTAAATCAGACAAGAGGAGAAAATGCAGATCCATTTTCCTTGCCGTGGAGGTAGCTGCTGGCACAGCTGCTGCAGGGGAATCATGCAAAGCCAAGCAGTAAGGCAAATTCCAGGAAAACTCTGAGCCTATTACTTAGCGAACTCCTGCATGAGCAATTGGCATCAGGCTGGCAAGAGGTCAGCTGTGAGAGGGGAATGGCAGACTGCCTGGCTTGCTTCTGGCGTTTTTGTTTGGGGTTTTTTGCTTTTTGTTTTCATCTGGGCTGCTTATGCTTTTTTCCTCTTTTCCTTTTTTTTCTGCCTTCTGCACCTATGGCTCTTTTTCTCTCTCTTTCTCTCCTTACCTCACCCGTCCCTGGGACAACAAGCAGATGTTAGCTCTGTCAGCTCATCCGCTGCAACGATTTTTTCATCCTGTGAAACCGAATCTGGAAAAAAGCTTTGGGAGAGCTGACCCCGGGGGAGCGCATGCGCAGAGAGCACGCAGGGACAGCCTCCAGGGGAGAGCAGCTCCRGCAGGACCTGACTCCCCAAAATCCTCTCCTGAATCGCTTCTGCCTCTACCTCGTAGCRCTTAGATGGGGTAAACCCGTTCAGTCGCAGCCTGCCTGCTGGCACATTTTGGTTGTAATAAACCCACGGCAATTGTACATTACGCAGGCAGYGCTCGCATTCGCAAGGGACCATTGTGTCCATGGTGGAGAGTGCGGGCTGGACGGAGCCAGTGGCCCACCTGCCTGCTCACTGGTCTCTCCTCCCTGGGCATTTCCACATTCTGCATGGCCCAGAACAACAGCTTTGGTCTCAAGGGAGGGATGCAGAGCTCTGGCAGTAGCCTCCCCYAGTCTGCCTGTGCCTCTCCTACCAGGTCTCCAGAGAAGGGCTGCTGCAGGCGCTGGGAAACCTGCTTCAGCTGGATTCGAATAAATCTTGTCCTTTGCACCTGGGAAGGACAACTGCAAAGGACATCTTGCRTTGCAGGCTCTTGCAGCAAACCCCTTCATTCCCCTGTTCCTCACCCATGGCTACAGACCCATCCTACCTTGTGCTTCCATCAGTTTTAATGTCTGTACCTGTCTGCACATAATAAAAGCATCCGTTCCCCAAGATAACTGCTGAAGAAGCTGCAGATGTGTGGATTCACTGAAATGTGGACTTGGGGGTTTGCTTCAATGTACTATGCAGATTTACTTTCCCATTTGCTAATTAGGGCCACAGTGATGGCACAAGCGTTAGTCCTCAGGCAGAAATTGCTGCACAGCTTGTGGGCGCCTGATCCCTACGTGCTCCTGGTTCATTTACCTCCCCTAGCACTGACCTGATGGTTGGTGTGCATCAGGTAAGCTCTAGGGGACCCCTGCCCGCCGGTCCTGCCTGCGTGGTACCTGCAGCAGGGCTCTGGGGTGTCCGGTCGCACAGCTGAATGCTGCCTTCAGCTCACAGGTGCCTTCCAGAGGGGGAAGGAGATGAGTGAAAGCGGCTGTTTCTGCTGCGTCACCTCAGCTTTGCTGAAGAATTGGCTGCTGGAGCAAGCCAGGGGCCTGGCAGAGGGGCAGGACACGCTGCGCTCCAGCAGGCAGCCAGCCCCCTGCAGCTGTCAGCTCGGGCTTACTCATAGGCAGCGCGGTCATCCCGGGACACCTCAGCAGTCCGAGGCAGCTCAGATGGGGGTGTGCCGTCACAGTTTGACTGGGCGCTGCTAAATTAGCCAGAAGACTCATATATTTTGGCCACCGGGCACAACAGGCATGTCACCTGCTGTCCCCGGGGATGCTGCATCCAGGCTCAGACCTGTTCGCCCAAAGCAGTGGGAGAGGGGCCTTGCGGTGGTGCGGGCTGGTTCGTAGGCAGCAGCCCACTGGGGAGCTGCCTGCTGTTTCCACGCTGGCCGCTGCACCGGGGCACGGCTGCCTCACGGCTCTGCACCACGGCTCTCCCTGTCTCCACACCGCCAGAGCACCGTGCTGCTTGCACGGGAGAGGCTCGGCACCCATCGGGGTCCGACAGGACCCGTGCAAGCGGCCTGAGTCCATAAAGCCTCCCGCCTCTGGGCACAAGCTTCTATGGACCACACACAGAAAGAGTGCGTATGTGTATATATGTATATATACATGTGCACGTGTATATGTATGTGTATATATATACATATGTGCGATAGCAGGCTGAACTGGCTACGTAGCTCAATGCCCTCAGTCCTGATGAACAGCTACGCCTTCTGCACAGGGTCAGGGTTTGGGAGAAGACTGGTAGCTGGTGGCAGAGGTGGAGATGCAAAGGTGGAAGGTCACCACGGGAAGATGTTCAGCATGGGCCATGCAGGCATCGTGGAGACCTGTGCTAGGCTTAGGACTCATTTCAGATAGAAAACAAACACCAGGAGTGCTGTGGTGTTGAGAGGAAAGCTGCACGGCCATTTGGAAACTTACTTAATCTCTCATTTCCCATTGCCAGTCAGTTGGGGGCTAGAAACTGGCAGTGGGAAAGTGATCTGGGAGGTGGTCTGCTGTGTGGGAAGTTTTCATCTTGCATCTTCTTTAGATGAGGACACAGAGGTGATCAAAGGAGGTTTGGCTCACACAGGCTCCTTAATTCCCTTTTTGCTTCRTTAGCAAGGGATATCACTGCACCATGGTAATCGTGAAGCCCCAGCAAAGACCCAGCATTGCTGACTCCAGCTCAGGAAGCTGTTCACCAGCAACTTGGACTCTAACCGAGACAGCCTTCAACTGGCCCCAGAGGAACTGCCCAAYGGATACGGCTTGAATGTCCAAATGGAGCAGCTCATCACTCACCTGGGAGGCTGGTCCAGGAGAAGTAACACCAAACCTCTGGCTGCCTCTTGTGCTGTGAGTGTGTGTCTGTGCTGGCCTGAGAGCAGTCACGCAGCCTCCTCTGAACCTTTTGCCTTCAGCCTCKGTTTTCTATAGCCGGTTCATACTCAGAGCTGGGCTCGTGGTTCTTGACAGCTGAGACCAGCAGCCTAGTCTGGCTTCAGAGACTGCATAAACAAAAAAAATCACAGCTGAGCAAAAGCAGCAGCTGCCCCGCCTGTCCTGAGCCCCAGCTGACTTTTGCTTTGCTTTGTCCAGATGCTCTACCAATGGTGTTTGCCATTGCCRATTTTTCTTCGTTTCTTTCTCTCCCTTATCTCTAAAGAATTACTCTTGTGCCATTGCTGTTGCCCAACTGCTTTGTAGTCACCTCAAGCACCCTCATTATTTTCTTGTAAAGAAGAGCCCAAAGGACTTCAGTTTCCTCTCAGTCCCAACCACACCAGCTGAAGGCAGCTGCCCAGGCTGTTGGTGCTTTGCAAGGGCTCAGCTGTCCAGATGTGCATTTCCTCCAGCGCTTGAAAAGGCGAATGTCACACTGGGCTTGTTCTGTCTTTTGGGCTTTCAGGAGGAATATGGATCTTCTGCCTCAGCTGGCTTATTTTTTGACATTGCAGCCTGTTATGTGCTGTGCTCTGATGGTGTTGATGCAGCATCAGACCCTAAAGGGGTGTCCACCCTGATGTTGGATGTGTAGCCCCAAGTCTCAGCTCTGCTGCCACTCCCTGTGCACGTGCCCTCGGCCGGTCTGAGTCCTCACCATCAGGGCAAGCAACCGCCTCCTCTGCTATGCAGCCTCCCARCCCGGAGCAGTGGCTCCAAGGGCTTGGGGTGGTGTGGCTGGCGTGGCTCACAGCCRCCTGCCCAGGGCTCGAGGGGCTTCAGGTCCACTCCGGGCACCGTGTAGCACCACCCGCAGCAAGGGGCAGTGGCCATGGGTGCAGAAACCAGCTGTCACGCTCTCGGAGAGGGTGAGTCACCCACAGTCATTCTCATTTTACCCCTCTGAAGCTCAGCCCAGACTGTGGCTCCTAAAAATAMATGTATCTGGAGGGCAGGATCCTCAGGGACATCTCCTGGCTGGGATCGGAGGTTACTGAGGCAGCCACACCTCCTGACTGACTGCCCAAGTGCTGGTGGTTTTAGTGCTGCTCTCAGGACCTCTGGAGCAGAGTCATCCTCCAGTATAGATTACCTGGCACATGCCAGCCCTGCAGACATGGCCTCCATTAAGCAGAGACACTGTTCRCCCAGGGAGAGGAAAGCAGGCTAAACCCTGCCTACCAGCACACGCTGATCCCTGCTAGACTCTCCACTCCCAGGAAGATGAGCTGCTGGTATCTGGTCTACCCCTAGATCCAGTGTGAGACAAGCAAAATCCAACCAAACACCCCGAGACCCTAATCCACCTCCAAAAATAGCCCTTGACCAAAAGAGGACAGGCTCAGGGGGTTCTTGGCTGTGTGCTTCGCTTTAACATGTGAAAAGGAAAAAGCATAAACCTTGTGGAGGCGAGGCTGCGGGGGGATGTGGGGTGCTGCAGGGCTCCCACCCAGGCAGGGAGGGAGGGTGAGCAGTCCCGAGGTGAAAGCAGAGCTGTGCCCTGGCACTTGGGTTTCACTGCAGGGTCGTTTGCCAAGGCCACCCACGGTCCCTGCCAGCGCTTGTCCTTGTCCTCGGCRCATGTCTCCTCCAGAATTGCTTATGCTGGCTTTTCCCTTTCAGGTTTCTGCCTAGCAGACCTCTGCAGTTTCCTCACGTTTATTGTGATTTGGGAGTGAGGCAGATATCATGTATTAACAGGAGTAAACAAATGGATTTCCACAGCTCAGACTATTCAGGGAGCTGCCATTTGCATAATTTTGATGAAATACTGAATCAGAGCCCCGAGACTGAACAATGCTACAGGTGACCACAGGTGAAAGGAAACTGCTCACACGTGGGTGTGAAAATTGAATGCACAAAGAAGCTGTGTTGAGGCCGGTGTCCCCCACCACCCGGCCGGGGACCCAGACGGCTGCGTTCGAGGGAAGAGAGCTCGGGGAGGAGTGGTTGGTGCAGCCACTGCCTCCAAAGAGCAATCTGAATACAAGAGCAAGAAAACTCTTTCCCTGTTTTTACCCTCTTTTGATATTTCTGCAAAACTGAAATCAGTCAGAAACCGCAGCAGGCTTATTCTGGTGAGCTATTTAATTCTGGCTCAAGGAAACCTGCATTTTCAGC
The DNA here is from genome assembly GCA_035582835.1 of Phoebastria nigripes. NCBI lineage: Eukaryota > Metazoa > Chordata > Aves > Procellariiformes > Diomedeidae > Phoebastria > Phoebastria nigripes. The sequence continues at coordinate 611,936 of JAYKAV010001245.1, read as the reverse complement.
AGTGGCTGCCCCRCAGTCTGTCAGCACTTGCTGCTTGCTCCTGCTGAGCTGTAATCATTTGCCCTTGGGGGAGGAGGAGAAATGACTCTCGTCTTCCTGCTCACATACCAGCCGCAGCGCCCAGGCTGCCAGGGGCCCTGAAAGCACAAGGCGAGATACTGTCCCGTCCCTCGTGTCCCCTGCGCCCGGCTTCTCCTTGCCGGCAGCCCCTCTCCCCGAGGCGGCGAGCAGCCACGTGCCCCCCGGGGGGCTCCGGCTTTGCAGAGCCCCTCACCGGCCAAGGGGGCACCTGGCCAAGGAAACCCCAGCCTGCGCTCACCAGGGGATGGCTTGGCATGCACAGCCCAAAGCCGGATAGCCCTGGGGCAGAAAAAACACAGCGCCCTGCGGAGCTTGTCCCCTGCACTTAAACCAGCCCGTGTACCGAGCGCTTTTCCAGCCCGCCGGCACAAGTCTTGCACCTGGGACCCGCCTGTCTTTGCTCCCTTAGCCGGCGTGTCTGGCTGGTGGGGCTGAAGACAACTGGCTGGTTGTGTTTTTCCCACGGCACATCTCTAAATACCTATGGTGCTTCATTGCTCTGGAGTTTGTCTATGCATGCCGGAAGGCACTTGGAGACATTTAGCCGACCAGGTGGCTCAGTGCAGCCCAATAACGCGTCTGGCCATGCAGGGGGCTGCTTTGTACAACAGGGAGGCTCCTCCAGCTCGCGAGCTCTGGGTCTGCACCCACCAGATCACGTGGGAAGGCTCCCACGGGGCTGCTGAATGCAGGGGCAAAGCACTCCATGGTGTCTACACTCTCCAAAAATGTTAGGGCAAAGAGAACATCCCTCGGCGTCAGGAGACAGGCTCAGTCAAGAGAACTCATATCTTTTATTAGACCATCAGACATAGGCAGGAAAAAAAAGCTGGCAAATTTTGGGGCACACGGGTGTCTCTGTTTTTTTCTGAGTGTATCATTTGGTCTAATAAAAGGCATGACACCTCCCTGCAAATCTTGCCTCTCCTCTGACCTTAGACCATGGCAGTGGCAATAGCCCACTTGGCATTGCATGCTTTTTCACAGAAATGTAGTGGTAAACAAGAAAACGGTGGGCAAGCACAGCCACTGATTGCCCCGGAGAGGACAAGCCGAGATGGAGGGGAAACACCATTGCAAGTAATCAAAAATGAATAAAATCCCACTTGTCTGTGTCTTCCCCACTGCTTCTCGGGGGAGATGGCAGCAGAGGAGAAGGTCACTGGCTGTGCTCCGAGCCTGCCTTTGTTCTGAAGGCTTCCAACAACAACTGGGCTTTATTTTTATCCATAATGATGACTCCGGTCCTGCTCTGAACTAAGCAGTGTTAAGCCCAAACAACTGTGATGTCCTCGCTCAAGACTGCAGTGTTTTGTTCTCATTGACCAGTACAATTCCCCGGTCACCCACTGTCAAGCAGATATTGTTGTTGTTGTTGTTGCTTGAAGATGTGTAGTTGACGATTGCTAGCTACCATTAGGCAGTAAGATGTCTTTTTAAGTCAGCAACCTCTATAAACAGAGGTACTGGGCTGGGGTGGGACACACCGAACGCTGTTGGGAGCATTTTCACTTCACCTTATTCTTTGCACACACAGACCGTGGGCTGCAACCTGTCCCCTTGTGCCGGGGGCAGGCGGTCCCTCCCCAGCCGCAGAGACTGACGTGCATCACTTTCAGCTCTCTTTCTCTTCCATCCCCACTAAAACAGCAGCCTCAAAACCTCTGAGGAGCCCTTTCTTTTTCTCCTGCAGCTTTTCAGGCTCTCGTCCTCTGGCTGGGCAGCACTGGGAAGCGGAGCTTGAGCAGGGACAGAGCGAGCTGTCGGGATTTAAGGTCGGCGTTTAAGGGGCTGGGTTTCATCTCGTCCTGGCGAACTGTGCAGGAAAGGAACCACTTTGAAAACACGGCACCTATTCAATCAGGATGGGGAAAACCAGCTTGTGCCCTCCTTCCTGCTGCGACGGGCAGGTGGGGACGCAAGGGGCGAGGGGCGCTGGGGCTGGGGACCTGCGGGGGCCACCTCCCCCCCTTTTTTTTTAGGGTATCATCAGCCCTGGTGGGAAATGGTGGCTTGCAGCAGGGTGGCCATGCTCGAGCAGCCTCTGCAGTTCAAAGCGGTTTGCTGCGATCGTTACTTCCCTCTCCTTAGGGCTAATGATTTTGTGGTGTGTGAGCTACATCCTCCCACAAAACCCCGAGCGCCTGGCTTCCACGGTGAGTGGGCACAAACTGCGGCCGGTGGCCTGGCCCCACCTCGCATGTCCTCGGGGTCTGCTGCCATCCCACCCAACTCCTCCTGCAGCCTGGCCCTGTCTAATGGTTCACACAGGTAAACAAACTCTTCYATAGGTTATATATATGAGGGCACACATTAGCACATGTGCATCATTGTACACACCACCTGAGTACTTGCTTTGATCTACAGGAAACAAAACACCATGCAAAYAGCTGGTTAAAATGGTCAGCCTCTGGTTTTGCCCCTGTGCTCCCCCTTACTGTAAGTGGTACCCTCAGAAATTTCTCCAGGCACGTTTTCCTGATCATCGCCACAGAAAATAGGATGAAAATGCCCACATTTTAGCTCATGAAGAGCCTCTGTACGGTGGCTTGGCTTCTAGTATGGAAGGCCCCTTGGGCTGGACACATCATACCTTTGTCACCCAAACTTTGCTGGAAAAATCAGTTCAGATGATTAAGATTTCAAATAAGCTAAGCATTGGTCAGAGTAGTTAATACTTCACTCGAATGAACAGACATTTCCCCACTTCAGTGAGATAGCTTTGGATCAGGACCATATTTACTAGACACTAATCTTCCAGTACCCATTGAAATTGAAGTGCAGTCAAATGTTGTCTTACAAAAGAAACACATTTGTCACTTGAATGTGTTTTCAATGCGTGACGTTAATCTTTCTCATTGTTCACATGAGAACTATTAAGTAAATTACTGCTAATTAAAATAATTTTCTAGACAAAGAAGTTTGTTACATTTCTCTTGCTGAGGTGAGGCTCAGAAATTACACAAAATGAAACCTGAAGCAGGGAAGGAGGGAGAGCAGCCTGTTGGGAGAGGCACCCCAGAGGGAGACAACGATGAGCAGAGGCTGAAGCAAAGAAACCCTTAAAACTGACACACAAAGAGGAGCTTTGTAGCATCCATACAGAGCTACAGGGGAAATATCTCACCTACCCGAGGTTGAATTTTTTCCCACGTCACCACAAACCTGGAGCCCATGGAGATGTCACACAGGGTGCCCCAGCCCCTCTTCCCATGAATTCACAGGTTTCCCAGGAGGAAGACTGGGGAAAGCATCCAGACTTTGTTCCTGCTTTTTGACTGGCTGCTAAAGGGGCTACTGTGTTTATGGAAGAAAAAAAAATGAATATTTTTTGAAAAAAATATTTATTTAAAGACTTTTTTCCCCATTTGCRTTTTCCCATTTGCTAGCTGGCCACAGCCCTTCTGGAGCTTGCTAGTGCCTCTGAGCACATCTGGAACTGATTTCTGATGAGGAGTTGTATGCAAATATTAAAATAAAAATAGAGGCTTTTGCTGCATTCCTGTACCTCTGCTGGAAAGCTCTCAGACAAAGCAAGCTGAATACTGGAATTTTTCCAGCAGCGCTTTCAGCACTTTCCTGACATGAAAGTGATGTGAAAAAAAGTATTTTCAAGGACACTTGAGCGAAGTGCATCAGTCTGTGTCATCTTTCCAGTTGAAATTCCCCAAATGGAATAATTTAAGGTTTTTTCACATAGCCTGATGACTGCCAGAAGTCTCTCCACATCAGCTTTGCAGAAGGTTGTGGATATTCTCATAAAACATATATATAAAATGGGCCAGATCATGTTCAGATCACACTTAACCTCTAGAAGAACAAATGCTTGTTTTGCAGGGTGTTTTGCCACAAAATAGCAAGCACTAAAGAGAAATGTAATACAGAGGATCAGAAACCTGACAAAAAAAGCAGGAAAGATCACTAACATGACATTCAGAAAACATATTCTGACTAAAGACTACAGAACAGCTGCTGCAGCATCTGCATTTGCATACCACAAATTAAAATACCCCCCCTCCCCGAGCTGTCATCTGCTCTCAGTTACCGGAGCACGGCCTTGCCGTTTCCTCTGTGCTAGGGTAGGCTGCCGTGATTGCGTGACATGGCTTGTGACAGGAGGACAAAGTTTTAGCTGGCGCAAGCTACCCTGACCTCCTCGGCATCAGGCACTGCCAATGTGCTGCTGACGGTTGATGGGCACAAGCTGCAGATCCCCCCAGGGCGACGTTCTTGAACAGCATTGGTGATGTACAAGGGCAGAAACGTGGATCTAAACAGGGGCCAGCTCCCGACAGGATCTTTCTGTCTCCTCACAGTTGTCCAGGACCATCATCAATTAATTTTCTCTCTAGCTACATAAAAAAACAGTTTTACTAATAGTATACTAGTTGGCTTGTCTATTTTACTCTTACTGCTTGCCTGCAGTGCCTGACTGCTGTAAACCCTGTTGGGCAGAAGGGCTGCTGCATCCTGAGCCCTGCAGAGACTTTTTATGCAGCCACTTACCTTACTGAAGCCCAGGAGGAGTGGGCTATTTATTCATTGATTTGTCATATACCATCATACGCAGAGAGCAAGATCTCAGCCAAATTCAGGGCCAGATGTACAAACACCTCTTCAGAAGCAGCTCATGGCCCAAAGGGACTACTCTAAGCAGACCAGCCAGACAAAGCATTAGGGACAGCGACGTTTTGGGAGGGTTTGTCTCCATTTTGCAGCTTAGGAGTTTATATAACTCCCTGCAGAGAACACAGGAAACATTTGGCAAGGCTGGGATTTGAATTTATGTTGCTTGAACCCCTCTCTAACTTCAGCACGAGGGCCACCTACAAATCTGAAGTGATAATGAGCACAGAAATAAAACCAGCCTGGTTTTGCCCGATGCCGTTGCATGCTGCAGCACACCTCCGGGCGCCAGCATCGGGTGCTGGCTGGCACCGCAGCAGGAGACCGAGCGTCCAGCCCTGTGTACAGCACAGGTGACAGCAAAGCAATAAATCTCTCAAGACATAAATTACCATTAACGGTCATAAAAGGAGAATAGTCAGCCATAAAATAAAGAGCTCTTATTTATGATGGATGCGTCTCGAGCAGAGCTTTCTGCTGCCTGCAAATCGGAGCATATGGATACTTTAAAAGAAAAACCCCAGCTGGGTATGGAAAGATCCCATTTAGGGTAACTGTAGGACTCTGTTTCTGGAGGAGAATTTGCCTAGTGTATGATTTGGCCCCTGTTGCTCACCAGGCATGGGGCAACAGCTACCTGGTCACCCATACTGGTGACATCAACCACTGCTTTGTCAAAGTCGCCTCTGCTGCGGAAGATCCATGTTGCAGCCCATGAAGGCTGGTCCCAGCCTGGCTTTGACGTGTCACCAGTGCGTGTGCTGGAGCGACCCCCGGCCATCCAAGGGGGGTGTCCCAAGCTTTCAGATTAGGGGTTTGAGGACCCCGTGCCTTTCAGCCACTCAGCCTTTGCACCACAGTCCTGGAGGCACCAGCCTGATGGGGACATTTACTCTGAGCCGCCTCTGCGGCGTTGAGATGCTCGGCTGCAGTATCAACCACAGCCAGCGAGAGTGGCCGGCACGGCTTTACTCATCTTGCTCCTACGTGCAGAAGAGTAGCCCAGCGCCCTCCATACATCAAAGTTTTGTAGCTACTTCTCCTCCAGTGTTTCCAGGGTTGGCTGCGCACAGCCGTTYGCATCAGGCCTCTGTTGTTCCTGCAGGGTGAGGGCTCTCCTAGGGACATTTGCAGTCACCAGGGGACTTTGCTTTGCTGGATTTGCAGGCTACAGCCTTGCCAATGGCCTTTCCTGCATGCCAGGCTGAAAACAGGCTCTTTGTAGTAAGATGGGATTTTACTTCAGGCTGTTGCTAACTGATGCAATAAGCAAAATCATTGAAACATCTACATTGGATGATTTTTCTGCCCAGGCCTAATAAGAATCTGCATTTATGAGGCTCGAGCAACATCTTTCAATATGTATCTTGAAAATAAGTCACTTTTACACAGTTTGCACAGCAGCCGGTACCGAGCGTGTTGCTAGCCCAACCTCCAGCCAAGCAAAGTCTCTCTCCCACCGCAGTTTTGGTTTGGCATCTGAAGAGGAACGGTTTTGTGCTATAGTTATCAAGCCTGGTTGGACCTAATGTGTTGGGTTTTCCTCTCTCTTTGTCAGATGCTGAAATCCATGGAGGACTCCAGCCTGGGTTTTTGCAGAGTGCTGATTTCACCCTTGCGATCCCACCCTTGTCTTCTTCCTMCCTCTCACTGATGGAGGAGGCAAAGGTATTGGGTTTGTCCTTCCTCGCTCCTGCTGCTCCTGCCCAACCAGGGAAGTTCAACAACGACTTCAAGGAAAATCGGAAAGGCCCTGGGCGGCTTTTCTTTGTTAGTTCTGGCCCCGACTGTGGCAAACTGGGCTCGGAGCCGAGCTGCCATCTGGAGCTCCTGCTGCCTGGCCAGGAGCTGCCTCCCCAGGGCTCTGTCTGCAGATGCTCACGGCTGCAGCAGCAAGGTTGGGACGGAGCTGGACCAGATTTGCATCTTTATTCATGCCATGGCATGTTTAGCCAAAACAAGGACCCATTGGGCAGCTGTGGGGGATGCCTGGGCTCACACCCCTYGTTTCTTGTTCCTTGCAGCGAGGACGAGGTCTGCCGCTGCCTGGACCGAGGGCCAGGCTGAGCACAGCGCTGGGCTGCGCGAGTGAAGCGCACCAAGACAGATCACAAGTTCTCTCTTTGCAGGGCACCAGGGCTTTAAAAAGTCATCCTGTTTCTCTCGTTGCTTATTCAGGACCTCTGTATGTGATAGCTGCATTCAGTGCAGCCTAAAGTATCTCTTTAAAAGTTGTGGGATCTGTCAGTTTAATCTATTTAAAAATAAAGGGACTAAAAATGGAATTTTTGAAGCGGCTGCAGCAGAACGCACAACGCATCATCAGCTTTGCACCAACGCTGCCTGTGCTAGTACTGTTCTTTCATCGGTAGTGACTCCGTGCAGCAAGCAGTGTGCCCATGTTGACTGTTAGCTAGCTCTCTAGTTCTCAGAGGCAATGCATCATCAATGGCATCAGAGACTCTTCTAAAATTGGTTCAGACTATTAAAGGAAGGGCAGAGGCAGAGAGAGGAATGAAAAGATGACAAGCTGGTGACATGTTCATTCAACTCTTCTTTCTCTACAAATGAAGAAGTGTGTAACTGAACATAAAAGGGACTGCTGAAAAAAAGGCATGTAGAGACAATTAATAATGAATCACTCAAGGAGATGAGCATCCAGCAACGAACTTTCCGGAGAGTGACTATCCCCTGTTGTTACTGGGTTATCTCCAGTCCCAGCCATACCTGGGTTGTATTCCACTGATGGCTCCTRCCCCAAAGAGTTTGCAATATAAGTAGGAAAATCAGATGGGGAGTGGGGAGATGTCCATATCGCCTTTTCCTTGCTCTACCCGCGCACTGACTCTGATGTTGGCAGGCCACTCTGCTCCACAAAGAAAGCAGAGCCCCCGCACCCGGCGCTGCGCGGGGGCTAACAAGCTGSGTGTCCTGGCACTGCTCTGGTGCCACTGCACTGCTGCTGGTGCCAGGCGGCTCATGCCCAGCGGCTACAAACGGAGCCGCGCTGCCTGCAAAAAGGGTGCCAGCATCCCTGGGGAAGCAGACCCACAATGTCGGATTCCCGTTGGCTTTGTCTTGACGTTGTACAGGGGACGGCTGCTCCCCAGGAAGTCGGGCACTTGGGAGGAACAGAAGAGACATTTTGTTCCTGCCCGGTGACTTGCAAACACTTGAGCTCTCTCTGTCCGGCCACAAAAGCCACTTGTGCTGCAAAGAGGCAAAATATCACAGGCAGCATTTTGCAAAAATGATAAGTTTCCCTGTTAAATTAAAACCACTACTGTCACCTTGCCTGTTACTCRCCTCTGACATGCAGCACATATCGCTTGAGCTGCTTGGGGTTTGGAGTTAGGAGCTCCTGCCGCGAGCCCCGTCCACCCCTTCCTTCCCGCTGGCCTCTCGCTCACCCTCCTCAAGCACTCCTGCCCGCTGCCTCCTTCTCAGCAGTTATTTATCAAAGTGCAAGCTGAGTTGCCAAATGAGAATGAATAAATACTAACGCTAGAATATTTTCTAGCCCTTAAGGCTCTGATCCTGCGGTTTTCATTTACACGAAGGCAGCAGGAGTAGTCATGTGTTTGGGGGCTGCGGGAGTGGGCCCAATGAGTGCCATGCCCCCCTTTCGTTGCTGTGCAGAGGGACAAAAAGGCACTTAGCAATTGGCCAAATGTGGTTTGCTAAGAGTCTGCACTGCAAAGAAAGAGCGTAAATAAATTATCTCAAAGGTGGGTCAGGCGGCACAGTGTGTTTTGGTCAAGGGCTAGGAGCATGGAAGCAATAACTAAGATCATATAAACTAGACTATAGGGTGTGCTAGAGTATAGGGTACATATTTATATGACTATAAACTCAAAAGGGTAAAGAGGTTGTGAGGAGGTGTCAGGGAAGAGCTCTGCCCATGCGCCTGAGGGGGGGAAGCGCCTGCGTACTCACTCTTGTTCCTTTTTGTCACATCATTTATTCATCACAAAGTGCTCTTCAGCATTTGCCTCTTCGGTTTGGGGGGAATTATTTTATGGCACCATCAAACCATTTAAGTAATGCTCATTTCCAGTTGAAAGGTGGCGAGGAACTGGAGGTGGGTGCAGCACCCTGCACCAAGTGCAGTGAGCCGGGGGACACACTTTCGGGTGGGGAAGGACCTTCTTCACGTTTTGCCCTTGCGTCTCCCTGTGCTGGTCCCTCAGAGCACCATCTCCATGAATGTCCCAGAGGTACATCCCCCACCGACCCGTGCCTGCACCACTGCCCCTGCAAAATGGCCTGCTGCCCACATGGCTGGGACTGCACGCTGGCTCAGGAGACCGGGCTGTGCAGGTGGGCCGTGATCCAGCGTTTGACACATGGTTTTGCAGCCCCACATCTGTGCCCTGGGAAGGTGGCCCTGCGCAGAGGACATCCAATGTAGCTGGCAGAGCCTCTAATGGCATCCTGTTGTCCTGATCGTCATTCCTCCCTTTGCACAAACTCACACGTGCGGGGGCCTTGCAAGCAATGCATCCCCCTGCCTGGAGTCTGATTTATTAATTCATAACTCCAACAAGAAGATGGTCCTTTTCCCTTCCCCGGCTCGGTACCCTCTGCCACAGGGTGCTGGTCTCTGCAGCGCTACATGCCCTCTCCTTCTCCCTGTCTTCACGTGGCTCCAAGGAGCCACATACCTTCTCATCCTCCCTGGGAAAGCCCTGGCCTTTCTGACATAGAGGGGCCAACACCTCATGTGTGAATGTCTTCCTTCACATTCCCTGTTTCTGAGGTGGCATTGTACTTCGTCACCATCAGTCAAAGCCTGCAGAAGCGCCGGCTTTCCTTTTGCAGTGACCCCGAGAAGCAGCCTGGTGGCACAAACGTACCCCTGCAAAAACTTGCAGCATATTATCCTAATCCTCAGCAAAACAAACCAGATTTGGGAATAAGGACCAAGATGTCACTGACCCAGAGGCCAGGATAGAATCATAGAATCATAGAATAGTTTGGGTTGGAAGGAACCTTTAAAGGTCATCTAGTCCAACCCCCCTGCAATGAGGATGCCCCCAGTCACATCAGATCCCCAGATCATACAGGAGTGCATAAACTGTAACACCAGAATTTGCTAACGGTCTTGTATTTCTTCAGCAGTGACCTATTTCTGAAGCCAGAGAATACAAAGAAAACCCATACTGTAATGATCTTGGGATAGTGGTACGTATTTATATGACATAAGGATACATTCCTTCCTGATCCCAGCTGGCAATTACATTGTAGAGATAAAAACACGTCGGGCTTTTATAATTATAAGACTATGAAGGAACTCGGGAAAATATAGTGGATACTTTATAGACTTAGAAAATGCGTTCCTTGGTTGAAATGCTCATTAATAAAACTTATAGGTTGGTATTAATCACAGGAAATTGGCTAATCTCTGTGCAAGTTTTTATTTAATTACTAAGCATTATGTTTCAAAATCTAAGTTCTTGGGTGGCTTTTCTGCCCTCAGTGGATCTGAATCACTGTCAATGGCAGGGAAGGAAAGCAAGAAGATGGAAGATCATCTGGCATGGAGTTCTCCTGCTTCAAAATGAAAAAAAGGCATAAAATGCACTGCAAAATTTTGCTAAATAGCTTTCACAGAATGAACTGGTCTCCACCAGAGAAGAGCTTCCAGCTTAGTAAGGTTTTACAAGCTAATGGAGTTGTATGGACCCAAAATGTGGTCAAAAGCCATCCAATTCAGTGAGATATTTCCCCCTGGACTGAAAAAGGCTTTATATTCAATCTCAAGTCCCGTCATGAACTTGCACACAGGTCCTGCTAGCATGTGTGTTGACCCCTGAAATGTGAAATGGGGTGGAGCTGACAGGAGTGGATGAATCCCTGTCCTTCTCCTGCCAGTCCCTGTGCTTTCCCCAGAGAGGCTGGCTATGGGACAGGGGCTCCTGACATCTTCTATGAGCCACACTCATCACCTTGTCATCCCGGAGGCCAGCCACCAGCCGTCAGTTAAATGGAGATGCCCCCCTCTCTGAGATCACACCTGCCAACTCTGCTCCCAGAGTCAGGAGACAAACTGAAAATGCAGCGACAGCAAATAACTTCTACAAACTACAGAACTGGCAAATATGTCAAAAGCATTTCGGTATTGAACTCTCACTTGAAATCAATGATCCAAATGGGACTCAACTTGTTCCTTATTAAGGGCTAAGGGCAAACTTAATATTTCAGTCTTCATTCACACGTGAGTTGGATGGACTTTATGAGCAATTGCTGTATGCAGCACTTTCCTGAATCATGCATTATTAAAATGCCACAACTGGAGGAACAAAAATGGATGGGGCTTGCTCACCCATCCTTATCCAGCTCCATGGCAGGAGGAGTGACCTCCACATCTCCGCAGCTCAGCACCTCAGCCCCAGGCTAAGCCCCTGGTCCCCTGCCTTGGTCTCTCCTGGGTGCAATCCCAGGGCCTGTCCCTTTATCTTTTCACACTTTATTACTGACCTGGAAGGAAAAAGGTGATCCTTGCCCTCCCCCAGATTTCACTCCTGGAGTGGGGCTGAGGGAAGGCTAGGAGGAAGCCAGGAGCATCCAAGCCACAGGTGGTGTTTTTCCTGCCGCCCGCTTTGAAGAAAGTCCTTCAAAACCAAAGATAACCACGTGGAGCCACCTGTCGAAGGGGGAGCGCACCAGAAGGTGTTTCTCCTTGCAGCTGCTGCCCAGTCCTGGGGTGACCCGCAAAGCACGAGCCAAGCCCTGTCTTCGAGAGCAGCCCTGGCTCCCGCTTTTCCTGCCGCTTGCACGGGAGACTGCTGTGTCACCGTCCTGCAAAGAGGTAGCGTGGCATACAGCCTTCATCTACAGGTTTTGCCTGTGCAATCAGCAAGGTGCCAGGGCTAGAAAATCAGACTTGGGAGCTGTGTATTTCACGTAGTTGGGCTGCTAAGTTATAGCCCAGCAAAGCTACATTGCTGCCCCTACCTGCTGGGTGAGTCGTTGCTAGGGGACCAGGGGTGGTGTATGAAGTCTTGGAAGTCCTTTAGAGAAGGCTGTGGCAGTGTCACTTCTGGCTCTGCAGACCCCAGGTCAATATGAAAACTAGTCTAGGAAACCATCAGGAAAAGCCTTGAGATTTAAAAACACCATGCACACCAAGAAGGGTATAAAATAAGTGCGAGCCCAGGAAGAGTGTCCTGTTGGTCAAAATTCATGCTCTACATTGAACAGCAAACACAACACTGCAGGAATAAGCCCTGTTCCACTTCATTAAGCTATACGGGTCCTTTGTTCTTCTGGTRCGAGTGGGTGCAGCTCTACAGAAAACCCGGTGTCACGCCAGCGTGCGCCAAGATCGCACACTTCTTCCAAAGTAGAAGATTCAAGCGTGGACCATGGCAGACGTGGCCACTAAAAGGCCGCTAAAAGGTGCCGCCGATCGCAACCCTGGTCAAAACATCACATGTTAAACAGTCGTAAGGGAAACCGTACAGCTGGTGAGCCCTACACACGGCATGCGTTTTCAAGGAGATAAAGCTAGCATTCACGTATATTGACTTTGTGGAGCTTTTTGTGTTTCTGACGATCGGATGGGCAAGCAATCTCCTAAGCCCATGGCACAACCCCTCTCAAGGCTGCGGACGGGCCGTTTTGCAAGGCATCAGTGTCGTCCTTGGGGAGGTGGAGCGGGCGAGGGCGGATGGGGGGGACAAGGATCTTTGTTCCCTTGCAACACCAGGGAAAGGCACAGTGGTGGAAAGGTGCCTCTCCCACTTTTGTGCCTCAGTGACCAAGCTACTGCTGGATCAGACCTGCTACTTCAGGTACCCCATATGCGCTCGCCACTTCTGAAATGACCTTCAAAAAGAACCAAATGAGTTAAAAATACCAAGGCCAAACAGCAGCCTGCGAACGCTTAGTTGCTCAGAGGAGAGGTGAAAGCTCCTGCAGTCAGACACCATCTCCTTTTGCCCCCAAAGGAGGCCAGGCACTAAGCTTGCAGCTCTGGTCGTGCCCCCCTGGGCTTTCCGTGGGGGACGATGCCCCTCCTGCCCTGTGCCCTCCCCTCGGTAAGGCGGGCTTTGCGGCTCAGGCCACAAGCCAGCAGGCACCCCAGCTCCACCTCGGTGTCAGTCCTGGCTGACCAGGGCTGAACACCACCGTACCTGCAGCATCCACCGGCTCTTCAGAGAGCATCTCTCAGCTCATCACGTTGTCCTCACTCACACCCACCCACAACAGCAGTTAGCAGCCCATGTGGACCTCACGAAGAACTCCAGCTGCATACAAACAGCTTACCCACTAATTATGAACAAACCGGCTCCGAGACCTCTGGGCCACCCCAAGTCTCCTCTGAAGCCCCAGCATTGGTGGTGTCATCCCCGGGGTGCCTTTATCCAGGCCATGAACACCCTGTTGGTTCTCACCATCCTGCTCCAACACCTTCCCCACACTCATCACCTTTCCTCTCACCTTCTCCAGCCCCTTGCAGCTGTACCTGCCTCCCAGGTTGTCCATGCCAGTACCAGTAACAGCAGGAACAGCAACGCAAGAGGGCCTCGGAAAGGGCTAGCTCTGGAAAAATAAAAAGCCAGAATGTACATGTGGTTTTGCCCAGCTGCTGCTCAGAAAGGCCTGTTCTACCTCCCTAGACTCTTCTGCATGCACAATAAGCCTTACCAATTTATCAGTGATGTTGTCCATCTAAGACCAGTATAAAATATATCTGGTTCTTTCCTTAGCCTTCTCAATTCCTTAAGGAAATTAAAGGAATTAAATTAAACTAGATGGAAAGGCCCAGATTCAAACTTTTTAACATCTTTTCCTGTAGATCCTTTGAATGAACATCCTGATGCCTTTGAAAAAAGTCCCAGTTAGCACTGAGAACTTTCCCATGTACCCATAACGGGGGCTGGAAATGTGCCACCTTGGCCTCTCAGTAGTAACCATTGTGACAATTTTTTGCAGGGTTGTGTCCCATCATACAGAATTATATACCTGGTATTATTGTAGCTCACCAGATCTGTCTCTATCCATGGGCAGTGGCTAACAACATACTTTTTGGGGGGTGGGTTATCTTTTTATCCCTACGATCACCGGTCACTGAACCACTCTGGTGGCTCTCCCTTGTGACACCAAAGGGATGCACCTTTGCAGTCTTGTGATTCAGAAATGGTACAATTCCTCTGACTGAATGCTGACATCTCCTTTGGGGTGAGATGAATCATGCCCTAGAAACATCTGCAGTCCATCCAACGATTTCCACCCCGAGTTCCTACACCATCCTGTGTAGTCACTGTAACGCAAAGTGAGTTTTACCCACTTCTGCTGCTCCTGGCTTTTCCTTCTGCCCCAATACCACTAATTCTGGCACTCGGCACCCCTCCATGTGACTTGAAGTTATTGAAGATACCTTTTGCCTTCAGGTTGGTCCCTCCCTTTTTGGGACATCTCATGGCTTGCGCCAGTGTGTGTGCATCTCAGTTATGGTCGTTGCCTTTGTCTCTAGGTCTCTCCCCAGCACTGTGGGCTCTGCACCACCCCCCCGTGCCAGCATATGAGCTGTTTCAGACACTACAGCCCAGTCCAGGAGGATTTTTGTCTGGCAAATTCTACTCAGAAGGCCACAGGCTTATTCAGGGCTGTCCCCACGTCTGTGCGAGCATTTTGCCCCAGCCCTCCATCACCACCGGTTAGACCTTCAGTACAGTTTCATGTTTTCTGGGGTGTTTCAGCACTGATGTGGCTTTCATGAAGCGCCCTGTCCTTCCGGCTGGGGTGGAGGGGGGAGTCTACGACTTGTACAGGGGAGTGGTGTCTTTTTTGGAGTGTTCTTCCATTTTCTGCTGTTTCTGTGCACCCGCAGCAGAGGTGAAGCTGGTGCACCACAATTTGCTGGAAACATTTCTGCCCTTCCAGGCAGTCCCTACCTGCAGGCGCCTGTCATAGAGATGCAAGAGTCCACGTGTTGCATCTTGTGCAGCAGGGCACTGGGTATTTGCCGTCACTTCACTGAAAAAAATTATGAAATAATATCTGGAAGGGCACTGGAGGCAGAAACTATTCATGCTGGCTAAAGGCGCTTATTTTGCCATCAGCCAGGTTCTCCTATGTTAAAGAGATGCAGAGCTGAAAATAAACACATGGCCCATTAACCTTCAAGTGCCTCGCAGCAATTGCCTGGGGAAAAAAGACAAGACAAATGGGTAGAGTCTGAAACAATAATTAACAGTGAATAGACGCTGAAAGAAAAACAGGGATGAGGTGGGAATTACAAAAAAAGCCTTTTCCCAGGGGAGCTCTGCTCTTCGAACGCTGAAGCTCACTTGCACCTCCCTGGCAGGGGCTTGCAGCAGGACTGGTTTCTTCGCAACCAAATGTTTTCTGGAGAAGGAGCCCTTCTTTGCCATTTGGATTTGAGAGTGGTTACTTGCCTGCAATTTCACTGCCAGCCCGGGTTTCCATGCCCTTAGCCTGACCACACACCTAGGACATAAGGAAACCGGTGACTCCCATTGCACAGAGAAGGAGCAGCAGGAGTGGGGGACCTGACTCACTCTCAAGGGCACAGAGGAAACCACCAATCTGTGCTGTGCTCCTTGACAAAACCTGGAGAAACCAAACAAATTTAGAAAAACAGGCCCTTTTTGCCATATAAAACGTGGGTGGAAATTTTTTGGACCAGCTGTGCTCCTCATGAAGACGAGAAAGGCTGTGAATCACGCGGCTGGGGTGATTCGTTGCATCCAGGCTCTGACTCAGCCGTCGGGCAGCTCCTCACATGCCAGGTTTGGCCCTTGCCCCCTCCTCGTCAACCCAGTGAGGTGCTGGGGGTTCTTCCGTCTTCCCTCACATGCACACACACTTGCCATGGAGCTACTGCTCAGCCTCCGCTGCCCAACGCCAAGACACTTGGCTGGAGGGAAGGGCATGGCTCTGCCCCCTCTCCCTTTGGAGAGGCCATGGCCCAGGCTGGAGAAGAAGCTGGGGACAACAGCTGCAGCCGAGGGCTGTGCAAACACATAGAGATGTACTGCTTGGGCACTGTCTCACCCCAATGCACAACACGGAGGAGGCGTGAGACAAAATCCTTAATCCCTTAGTCTCTCTGTGCCACCTACAAACCAACAGCACTAATAATACCTAATGATCTCACCTCCAGATATTGAGTCATGTTTGCAAAGGGCTCAGAAATGCCTGCCTGGAAGATCCTGCAGAGGTGCGTTGCTCTCTCCTGCACCCAGTGCCCGTACAGCCCTGAAACGCTGAGGGGAGGAATGCTGTATATGAATCCATAGTACTTCATTCAACGCAGCTGAAGTCTTAAATGTGCTAAGCAGAAACTGGCTTCTCTAATTAAAAAATAGCTCTGTGTAAAAGAATAATGATTTACTTTTTCTTTTTTTAATGAAAATGAAATTTTAATTACATCTGTGTAACTCAAGGCAGTTTTCAAGTAACCGGGGAGGTTTTTGTTCACCGTTTTTTGGAGTGTTCAGGATTCAGCATCTCGTTCTCTTAAATATATCTGGCTTCTAGTGAAAAATCATTAATGGCTACAACCATTTGATTAAATGGTGCTCTGGAGGACTTACCTGCAGCCATTCCTGAAAGAGGTGCCTTGTAAGATCAAATTTCCTACAAATCCCACAGTGATTGCCATTCTTCTAGCAACTGGAGTGCCTGCGATACAATAAAGCAAATAGAAAAGCCTACACTTGTTGCAGTTAGGATCCAAAAAGTGTAGCTAATATCTCTAATTGGCTTCTCCCTCCAGATCACGGAGAGAGAAGCACCGCTAGGACCACTGCAGCTTTCCCAGAATTACACGAGCTTTGCATTTGCACCGGCCATAGCATCTGGGAGACATTTTTAAACCCTGTCAAAAAGATAGTGACCTTTGCTTTCTTGCAGCTTGATGGGTATTCCCAGAAAAAATAAACTCAGTTCGATCTCTTGACATTTCTTCTGCTATAAGCCCAGGTTACTCAAAGGCCATGTCTACATGGTATAGAGAGAGGGAAGAAAACAAACCGCCTTCCCAGGGCTCTGCAGCTTTGCATTAACCCAGCCTGGAATGATGATGGCCTCTCTCCTGCACTCTGCAACAACATAACAGTGCCTTCCCTCTTTGGTGTCTGAAACTAAATTCCTGAAGATTGTTGGCTTTGTTTTGGCCTAGTTTTGCTTGCTTTTTGTTGCCTTTATTTCACTATGGGTCTTTAGTTTCGCCTACTTGAAACTGGAAGAGCATCAAATCATATCTCCAGACTGAAATGCAGGAATCTTTGCATCTGTTTAAGAAAAGCTTTCTATTTCTAGCCATGTTGTTGGAAATGATTGCTAGCTAGGGATTACAAGACACAAGTTTTGAGACAAGTGTAAACACTCATTCCTCAGGGCATAACACTCCCTTCATTTAATACAGGTATTGAAGAAATTTTATGGGGAGGAAACTATCTGGTAATAGCAGCATCCAGGTTTCTTGTCCTTCCTTGGAAGCAGCTGGTCTAAGCTGCTTTTAGGCAGAGGATACTGCTCTCGAGGGAATACCAGTCCCAACCAGTATTGCCAATCCTCTGCTTTTTGCTAATATCTGGTGGTTTATACTCTGCCTTCTGTATTTTTCCTTTTTATTTCGAAGCAGGTATATGTGGGTAGACATGGCATCCCAACAGGACTTCCACTCTTTTCCATCCATCCTTCGCCCCAAATCCCAACCCATCAAAAATTTGCATTTAGCGACATTTACTCAGTGCCACAGCAAGCAACAGCTGACTGGAAATAACACCAAGGCAGACGCCAGGGAAACCCAGCCTAAACCCGACTCTCCTAAATGCATGGCTGGGCTCTCGGGACAGAGAGAAAGCAGACGCGCTGCCTGCCAGTGGAAACGGGGCTGCAGGTGAGCTTGTGAGCCCAAGCGTGGCACTGAAAACAACTACGACACACTGTCAGAACAAAATCTGTACCAGTGACTGGTGCAGCTGCATCAGAGCAGTACCACCAGCAGTCAGCATGGCAAACTGCATGAGGGCTCTGTTGTTTTCCACACCACATGACATTAATTATTTACATTTTTCTGGGACTTCTGCAGGTAATCTTAAAAATATTTCCGTGGTGAATATTTGTTAAATTATGCATGGTGTTTACTTTCATTCTTCTGCAGTTCTGCCATCTTTCATGAATATGAGAAGCAGAAATCTAGAGACCTGTCTTTCTTTTGATGGCAAAATTTTCCAGAGTGATCGGCCTGGTTATACAAATCCGTACTTGTGCTGGTGCTGCCATTTACTTCAGCGGGACTTCTTCAGTGAGTGGGGATAGCCTGCGTGAATACGGGACTGAAGCATCGCCTCCTCTGACGAGGAAGGATGGGAGGGCAGGTCTGCACTGCCCAGAGATTGCCGTGTATGCCTGAACAGCCTCGAAACACCTCGAGCAACATAATGGAGTCCAACAAAATTAATGTTGAAACCTCAAAATAATGGCAAGGCTCAGATATAATAAATAATGGCTGTCTGCTAGGGACAGAACTGGCATTTCAGCGATGGTGAAGTAAGGGGCACGATCACAGTCAGAAATGAGAAACCTGTCACATGCACTCTCTTCTGTTTTCCAAGAAAAACTGCCTGTGGCTTTCTCTTGGAAGCACTGGTACATATTCAGGCTCTGGTCCTCAATATACAAGCTTGATGTTCCGAAATGCGCTTGTTCTGGGGAATTTGGGAACATGAATCCCAATGCACAAACAGGTAACGTCACCCCAGGAACGTATGCAGGCATCGCACCTGCTTTCCAAATCAGGCCTTTAATTGCTTATGAGACATGAATGAAACAGCAACTGAGTTTCCTGTAACCAGTGTAAAACCAAGACAACCAATGTAAAAATCTTGCTTTTTCTCAGTTGTTGCCGTACTGAAATGAAGAATGTGTCAGTCAAAATGAGATCCAAAATCTGCGACTGGGATTCTCACACTCAGAGCCAGCTTACTTAATTTGCACCAGGGCTAGAAATCCCTTAATTGTTACACCTTTTTTTAAAAAATCCCAGTTTTCTAAAAACAAACTGCCACAATAATTAAAAACCTTGCTATTTTTTTTGAAGGAAACTCAGTTCCTCAACAGCTTCCAGCAAAAATACTTATTCTTAAACAAGTAGGCATTTCAATTGATACTTGCAGTTCAAAAATCCAAACGTAAATTCTCCCTCCAAACCCATTAAGGGATTCTGAACAAAAATATAACTAAGTAAATAATACCTCCCCAAAAAGTAAATAAAATTTTTAAAATGCTTGTGTATATTGAATGTGAATAGTAATATATGGAGAGGAATGTGTTTGTCTAACAAAACTTTCCCATAGTCAGCTGGGCTGCATTTACACGGCTAAGCCTGCTGACTGCAGGGCGGGAGTCGTCAGAGCAGATGTAGACGTCTAGCAATGGAGTGAAATAGGCACTTCCAGGACATGATAGGTCTTATCCCAGAGTAGCTGTCTAAAATAGATTAGACAGATCGCAGCTCCTAAAACACCTGCTCCTTTTCAACTCTAGAGCAAGCCTGGGTGGCGGGCTCTGACGTAGGGGTCTGGATGATGTAGGGGTTGTCCTTAAAGGCAGGTGGGGCAGATCCCAGCCAGGAACGAGCTGGCTCTTCAGATCCGATCCACTGCAGCAGCAGGTAGCTGTGCCAGAAATTGGCCAAACTCCACCCCAAAGGCAGGTGGGAGGTTTGCTCTGCTACTCCATTTTACATTCAGTCTCGATGTATTGATAATCTGTAAAATTTATGATATTAATAATTCATAATATCAAACTATTATGGTACCTTAAGATAGCCACTGTCTCGTATTTCCCTGCCTCTGGAAATACCTCCCCTGCAACCATTTGGAGGCATCACACTGCCAGCACATAGTCACCCTGAGTTTGGCTGCTGTACCCAAGTGTTCCTCCTCCTCTGCAGTTTCCAGCTGATGAGCTCTGAGTTTATCTTCTTAGTAGTCCCCTGGTACCTAGCCCTCCACCTTGCGCTGCTGGATGCAATTTGATTCCTGCTGCTTCAGTCCGCTGGGTCATCCGATTACCACCCCACCATCTCCCCCTGGACTAACAAAACCTCACGGGTTTGTGTCAACACCACATACTGTGCCAGGTCATTACTGAAGGGCTGACCCCAGAACAGATGTTTTCTTTAAATCAGACATAATAAAAAGGATACCCAAGTTGTTGGATTCTTTTTCCCAAACTGTAGCTTAAAAGTATTCTAGTCCTTAGATAGATAGTCATTAGCAAATTATGCCTTGTCACACTAAAAGGATCATTGTATGAATTGTTCTTTTTAAAAACCAAGGTTCTCATATAAAGGAACTCAGGATTATGTAGAAGGATTATACTGGCAAAAGTCTATATTTTGTTGTACATATTAATGCAACAAACAGGTATTCTAAAGAAATCTTCCTGTATTGCAGTGTGACAGAAAAGTATTGTAGCCCAGATTGCTAATACCTTGCCAACCATCTCAATATATTGAGATCATCATTATTTACCATTCAGACTCCATAGAAACACTGAATGTAAATATATTTGCTAGTATTCTTACAAATGGAGATTAAGGCTTTGCACATTCCAGCTGTGAACATGCTGGGAGAAGAAACAGGGACTCCATCTGCTATTGTGCTTGTTCAGTTGGCTGAAAAAATCAAACACCAATTTAAAGGAATATTTCGTTAAAGAAAAGAGATTTTATTCTTTGAAGAAAAATCAAAGTTATTGGTCAGCTTCTTGTACTCTCCTAGTCCATTTGGAGCTGCTGCTGGGCAGGATAATAACATCGATATCTCTGTTTTCACTGCAATTGCTTCTTTGTCCAAGTGTATTAATTGCCAATATCAGTTGCATACTGTCGGCTTTCTGTCCGGGGCATCCGCTGCAATCCCACACCTTCCCTGCGGTGCCGGGCACTGTCAGCGCTTGTCATCAGCTGCTCACAGCAGCAAAGGCAGCCCCGCAGAAATGCTGAATTAGTGTGGGAGGTGGGAAGTGCTGAGAGCACTGGGAACAAATATGCATCCATCATCCTATAGGTCCAGCAAGGAGAGATGGGCTCGCAGTTTTCTGGTTTATGTATTCTGCCCACGGTGTTTAACTAAGAGCAGCATCTCATTAAGATATTTTATATGACTTTCCAGCCCACCAGCGTTATATGAGTTTTGGTTCCTCCATGGAGGTGACGGGAGGCTGTACTTTTAATGAGTTTCCCTGTGACCTCTGTCAGGAGCCAGTAGTTTCTTGCACTAGGGAAACATTAGAGGAATCCAGAAGAGAAATTAGCTGCTAGCAAGAAAAAATTGGCATAAGAAAATGAGACTCAGCAAGGAAAGAGAACAAATATATGCTACTGCGGCCAGTTTCTCTTCTCCTTCCCAAGAGCTCTGTGCTGTGTTAACCCTTGCAGTCTTAGATGAGTCACTCCCGATGCATAAGGGTATAAAGGAGCTCACAAGTAGGTTCTTGCTTCTCTCTCTTCTAATCCGAGTATTTGCATTACAAAGCAAATGCTCGGTTCTGCAATTTGAGCTGTACCTGTGTACTTCCTAAAAGCAATTTAAGAACCAAATTTAAGAACCATCAAGCAGGCTCTGCCAATCCCCAGGAGGCAATGATATTTAAGCATGTAAAGGCAAGATAGTTGCTTCCTCATCAAATTGCAGGGATGGAATTAAAAGTTCCGGATATTTGTCTTGACTAACAAAATCAAGAATTAAGCCTAACATATCTGGCCCCAACATTGGGAAAACTGATTTGTCTTGCAGGTGCTAGGAAGGTAATGAAGCATGAAGTTGTCACGCATCGGGCCATTCTCTTTTCTCGTTCTCTTCTGTGAATATATGAGCCTGATTAGGAAGAATGAAAATTATTGCTCACAGATTTGCCCTGTCCTTTGGAAAGCTGCACCCGGCTGCTCCCTGCTTCCCCGCTAAGCACTGTTCGCAGTGGTGGGTGTGATTCAGAAGCTGCAAGTGAGGAACAATCTGCAGCCAACATCTTTATGCTGCTGCAAAGAGGGCACCTGGAAAGACTGACACAAATTCGCATATCAATGGCTGCCATAATCTTTTCTTGGCAGGAAGGATGGACAAATGACCTAATAGGTCTTCTTCATCTGGAGTATCTATGAACCTGAAAATGGTGCTGAATTGATTTCCTGAAATAGCACTTTCATCACCCAGCTGTGTTTCTTAAACTGATGCTTCAAAACCAGAGCATTTCTATGCTCACTCAACTTTGTTATTTGTCCCTGTGAACCCCTCTGGAATTACCAGCATTTGAAAAAAAACCCTGAAGGTGAATGGTGGCAGAGTTGGAGGTCTGGGGCCCACTCATTGATCTCCGACTAATATGATTGAAATATTATCTCAGATACATGTTGCGTATCACTGTCCTACATTACTGTTTCTATTATGAATATAACAACTGACTGACGGATGACAAAGCAAATTACTGCAGGTTTTTGATAAACATGAAGAAGGTACTTGTTTATCCAAATATAACTAGGGGCTGTAATTTCACTGCCCTTTGAGAAACAGCCTCCTGCACCCCTTCAATTCTCTTTGCCTGTGTGTGGAAGTCTCCCTGTTATGGGTGGCAGGGAGGAACCCCAGGTCTCTTCCTATCCATACTTTCAGAGATGGGATGCAGGGACCTTCCTTCCCTCCATGTTCTCTGGGGGGAATATCACCATGTCCTCTTGGAGAAGAAATTCAGATTGTTTCTTCTATTTCAGAGGGATGGAAACCCACAGAAGACAATCATCTGGCTGGTTTCCTACAGCATTACTTGGGCTGGACCACAGAGGTTTGGGGCATTACTGGGCACGTCCACTGCAAGCAGTGAAGCAAGGCACAGATGTGGTGGGCCAGTGCCAGGCTGGGCTGCCATGTCACCATGTGCAGCCTCACGTCTGGGAGCCTCCCGGGGAGGTGACTGTGCCAGCGAGTTGCCTGCAGCCTGCTCAGCATTGTGCCGGGCACAGCTGAGGAGTTCCCAGTTCTGGAGCAGGGTCAAGGGGAGCTCAGCGCTTTCTGGGCCACGTTCTGCTGCATGCCGGGAACATGCCTCTTGTCTTGCCTTGCTGCACTGGCAACACGATGCTTCCGAGTGCCCAGAAATGCTACGTGGGTAGGTCTTTGTGAAAACCAGGTGTTACAGCAGTGGGAGCATTAGAACAAATAGCAAGACAAGATAATTTCCAGGCCTTGTTATGAGAAAGAAAAAGCCAGCAGGAAAAGGGGCGGGGAGAAATGTGCTGCTGCTGGGAGTGATAGGACAACATGACAACAGGACCTCTTCAGCACAGCACCTTTCCAAAAATAGGCTGGGGTGGGGAAGACCAAGCTCTCCAGCCTTGGCCACCCATAATTGTCTCTTGACTCACAGTCCTGTGCAAGCAGAAGTATGTGGTGTCCTCGGGTTTCATCTCCCAACCCACAGCCTCACAGGCCAGACCCAGCTGCCTGTGGGATCTGTGATCGGCTGCAGATAGCGGGGCTCCACGCTCAAAGCAGCTCAGCAAGAAGGCTCCTTCCTTGTGCTGTGGCCTCGCTCATGAACTTAGCATGTTACACATTAGGTCTGATGTGTTAACATGGGCCCACGTGTTCATTGCGTGGCCCAGCACAGTGTTGTCTCCCCGGATGGAAAAGAAGACGCCGGCATGGCAGGGAACCAGGGGATCAGGTCGGAGAGCCGGCTAAGCAGTAAGCACAGCTGGGGTGACCACAGAAAGAGAAGCAGAGCAGCCGCATCACTAGAGTGAGGTTTGGATAATTTTACTTGCTTAAGCACTTTTCAGCATTGATGAGGAAATCACACACAGTTCATTTATGGAGAAAAGGCATTTTATCAAAGTATGTTTTTATGCAAACTAATCAATAAATGGTGTTTGAATGGTAACATTTCTAAATTCCTAAACTGGTAGCATCCCTGCAGTCTGATGTTAGCGGAGCCATTTAAGTGATTTGCAGCCTTGTACTCAGCCCAAAACCCATCTGTCATCCTGCCTATAATTTAGTCTTTCTCGGAAGACGAAACATCTTTTCAAAATTCATCACGGTTAGTGAAATGGAAATAGCTACATTTCTATTCAGCCTCTTTTAATATTTTTCTTTGGCTTTTCCCCTCCATTCTGAGAGCATAATAACCACTATTTCAACAAGCATCTCTTGATTCTCCAGTGCTCAGTTAGGACAGACCTGTGCTATTCCTTTCCCTTCACCCTCTTGTGACCAGATGAGGAGTATGATTTTACTATGGTTTTCTAAAAATGTAGGATTTCACTTCAGCTCTTCTAGCCTTACCCTGTAGACACTCACATGGGGATGATTTCTACTGAACAGTTCTTTGTAATTGAGGGAAAAAAAAGTCACTCTGCTTATTCAAGAAGGAAAATGACCTTCTATCTGCAGTGGAGCACGGCATCCTTCCTTTGATCTTATTCCTGGGAATGTTGCAAAATAGTAATAGGATAATCCTATCCACATGCCCATGTATTTGTTACCAGCCCAGGTGGGGCTCTGCACGTTCAGCAGGGCTTTGCAGCTAGAAGTGGGCACTGATTTTGCTAGGTTGGGGGAGAAAAATACGCCTCCTCTCTTCCCACCTGTCTATCTTTACCTGCCATTTTCAAGCTAAGCTCTGCAAACAGTCGTGTGCTTGATTCTCTTTCCCTGAAAGCCTTCTCTCCACCATCCATCGCCTGGTCTCACACTAACGCCGTGCCTCTCCCTCACTCCTCAAGCAGCTGCCTCCTGCAAGCTCCATCTCTGCATTGCTTTCTCTCCAGTGCAGCCTCGGAAAGTCTCGATGCCAAGTTTTAGTCAAGGTTGTCCAACCAGTCTGGAGTACAACTAGAAACAGAACTTTATTGTGCTGTCCTCAAGGTCCTGCTTTTATTATTAGACTTTGCTCACTGTTTGGCTACAATGTTTGAAATCGAAATGTTAGCTCCAGATCAGCTTCGCTATTACACAAACCAAGTGGAAAACTGCTGATCAAAACTCCCATGTACTTCAACCGGGCTAGGATTTCAGCCGGCTGTCTCTTTGAAATACGTCTTTCAGTACTGGATCCTTGCCTCACACACTGCTGGGGAGGTCAGTCCTTGGGTAAGGTCACTGGCAACTTCCACCCCACCTATTTTACGATATTTCTTGTGTTTCTGAAATCATATTCTGACAACGCACTGGAGTACGAAGATGACCTTTGGTCTTCAAGCAGTATCCTGCAGCGAATCCTTGACCCAGAGTGTATCACTGGATTTTATTGAGCACACCGTACACAGTGCAATCCCACATTGAAGTAATATATAAATGCAAGTTTATATATTAAAGAATGCAGCATTTTTTTTGAAGATGTCTTTCACAGTCTGCCGCTGTAAGGCACAGGAACACACTGCCAGCAGTGGAACAAGACGGATGCCCGTCCATGCCTGCCAGTACTTTTGTAGGCTGTGTGCAGCACACAGCCCACCTCCGTTACCTCTGAGCTTTCACTCTGTGTGCCAGGGCGAGCCAGCGGGATTTTGCTACATTCCACTTAGCTCTGTAGCCGAGACGGTTTGGAAAGATCTGGGTCAGGTTCAAAGAAAAAGCACTTTAGCAAGCAAAGCACTAGATTTTTTTCAGAATGCGCTTGTAAAAATGAGGCACAATATGCAGCCAGGAGAAGCTCTCACCCCGTCCTCAGCAGAGCACATGGAGCCTGCAAAGGGCAAAGCTCCTTTTTGTCCTGCAGTCTGTCCTGCTAGGACACAAGGGATCTGACCCACAGAGCACTACGAAAGAACTGAAGAGAGCAAGAGAGGGGGATGCAGAGACTCACGTGCTTTCTCCAGCACATACCAGGTAGCCCTGGGCCTGTTAATGTACCTCTCTGAGTTTTTTCCTGTTGGTAAAAATGAGGCTGGTGTTACAAACTTCCTCACCAGGTCCTTTGACTGGTCAGTAATGCATCTGCATTAGCCAAGTATTGTCATCTTGAATGTCGTGTTTGCATACTGGTTCCTATGGCTCCTCTCTACTTCTGGCCTGCCCTCCTTGGTCCTATTTCCTTTGTATCCAGGATAATCACAAGCATCTGCTACCCAGAGTCAGCAGCTTTTGCAGATTATGCAGCTTCTGAGAGAGTGTTGGCCTATTTTATTTTGTCAATATGAAGATAGAGGCTGTGTTTACCACACGAGCTGCTGCAACGCCCTCCGAGATGTTTGTAGGAAGACCTGTGTATCTCATGTTTTTGTACTCTGCCAGGCACAGAGACAAAGAGGGGAGAGAAAATTCTGGGAAGAAAGGGCACAACACGACCTAAAACTTAGTTTGCCTGCTATAGAAGGTCTACATCTTAACCTTATAATGACACAAAGAAATAAATAATGAGCTTGGGGTGCTTTGTACGATGAAGCTGCATTAGAACTGGGCACTTCAAAATAGCGCAGAAAAAAGGGGGCCAAGACACTTCTGCATGAGGCTGGTGGTCTGGGGGGTAATGAACAAGTGAGGATATATGGATTGGGATCCCGATTTTGCAGGTCAGGGCCAGCTCTTATTTTGCAGGTGAGGTCCAGCTCTTGGGAAGAAAGACAAGGGACCTGAGAGAGTGCTGTGACACCTGGCTGACTCATCTATGCATGGAATGAGTCAAAGATAAAACACCTATTTATCCAGAAGGACAAATTATCTTTATTTTTTTCCCAGGGAAAATACAGGGTAGTTCTGTTGGTAACATCAGAATTATCTGCAGATTCACTGGTCTGAATGGGCTCAGCATCTTCCCCTGTGTAAGCTGAGGGCTGCAGCACTGAACAGACCAGTCAGCAGTGTGAGAAAGGTAAGAGTTTGCCTGCCAGAAGATGATAATAGCAGGGAAAAGGAGATTTTCAGAATTCAGGTCCATGGGTAACTGGTTCCACATACAAATATTTTCATAAAAAGGCTTTTAGTTCCTAAGTTGTACTCATTTCTGAGCGGCCCAGATTATCACACTTTGCCTTTCATATTTGCTTGCTTGCCAGGTTTTATTAGTTGTTAAAAAGACCATGCCTCTAAGGCTTTCTGTGCCCACTTTGCTGCTGCCCAAAATGGCATTACTCTTGCCTGTTCCTGAAATGTCAAAATGTATTTTTCTCCTGTGGGATAGAAGTAATTTCTGAAAAATAGACATTTAAATACTCAGCTAAAATGAGCATTTTRATCATATTGACCAAACCAGACTGCAATCTTCTATTCCTACTTTTATCTTCATTTTTGCATATTGTATTTTTGCATGTAGCATCCATAGGCACAGCCCCAAAACGTCAAAAGGAGATAGTAGTATTTGAAGACAGCATTGTGACCAATACTTGTTCTTAATGGCAGTTTACATTTGATTTTCATGGAAATTCATTAGTAGCGGAGGAATCTTTTAGACCATCTTCTGAAGGTTTGTTCCTAACAATTTGTGTTCTAGTGTTCTGGCCAGCCAACCTTCAAATTCCCTCCAGCTTTTAAAAGCTGGATTAAACAGTTAGGCAAGACAAACATGAAGGTGATTCATATCACCTCATTTTAGCCATCTGAAAAGCCATCCCACTAAAAAAAAGACGCTCCCCCCAAACCCGCAATCTATTCTTCAGTGAAAGAATTTGGGAGATTGGACAAAATTTCACTAAAAAAACCTTCACAGAATATCTGAAAATAATTTGATGAGCTGCTGAACCATGGTGTTTATCATCTTGTCCATCTTAAACTTGTTTGCACTCACTGCCATAGATTTGTATCAGAAATTTGCTATTGGAACAAGCGTCTGAGACACATCACATGGGTTACACTGGCGACATCCTGCCAGCTGTGTGATTGTTTCACATCATAAACTGCAGATGTGTAACAGAGCAAGATGCATCACTAACGCAGCAAGGATTACAGTAAGCTGCAACATAGATTCCATAAACAGTATGCTACGCAAAAAAGAAACAAACCAAAAAAAAGGATGGACTATTTCTAAAACCAAACTGGCTCTTTCTTTGCAGAAATGTTGGAACAGCGTCAAATATTCCAGCCAGATACGTGCAGGCTGATATTCCTGTGCCCCTCAGGATGCTCCTCCACAAGTTGCACACTGAGCATTGCATTTTTTTCATTCTCACCTACAGATGCYCCAGACTCAATTCCTGTACACGTGCAGAATAAGACACAGCAGCATTGGTTTTGACAGTTTTGTCCTTCTGAAAACCAAACTGCTGGAGACAACACAAAATTCCATCATTTTCATAGCTGTTCTGTGATGACATCAGGTGTCAGCCCTGCAGACTCCGGGGCAGAGCAGAGGGGCTCAGTGAACTACTGCTGACCAAGCACTCAGGAAGCAGTCTAGCCACTGCAACATGGAACTTGGTGCAGATGAATTGTTCCTGCTGAGATGAATACATTATATATAATGCCAAGACGTGGTGAAAATGAATGGCTCTGAATGCCTTCTTACTTTGGAAATCCACTGTCACATCTCAGGTAGCAATATTCCGTCTCAGGGTGGAGCTTCAGGCTGGATTATTACTTTCTTGCCCTCCTCCCCAGTATGCTTCTTTGGGACTGCTGGTCAGAGATTTTGCAAGAGGAACTTTAATTTGAGATGCACTACAGAAATGTCAGATTACACAGCAACTCCCTTGCCAGAAGATATTCTTCTTCCCCACTGTCTGTGGCAATAGTTTCAACAGTAACTTGCTGTTGTTGGTAATGTTGATAGACCAAGAAAATAGTGTTCGAAAGCGTGAGGTACTCTCTCACCCGTGAACTTTCCCATCAAGTTGATGTACAGTAGTGGTGCAAAACGCAGCAGCCTGCAGATAAACAGAGGCTCTGAGTTTCCAATGCTGTCAGTCTGGCACCTTTTCTGAGCTCTAAATTCTCCTGAAAATGTAAATGGGGGTGGTGAGAAGAAGAGCTAAATGCAAAACTGGTATCTTTTCTTCCCATCAAAATGCTAAAATTAAATCCTTTTTAGTAAGAACTTCCATTCAAGAGTAATTTCAGCTATGAGGGGCAAGTACATTGTTACTAACAGAATAATTTATGGTGTTTTTTTTTAATCAGGAAAGAAAATAAACTGGCAAAGAAATTCTAGGATAATATAAATCCATTTAATTAAAATATAGCATTCCATGTAAGTTTGTTGTTTTTTTTTCTTGTGCTTGGGATGCTTCCAGCCAAAGGTCTCGCAAGTTATAAACAAACAGATCAAGGTATTGCAAACATTTTTTCTCCTCTTCAAGAGTGTGTATAGAAACAACAATCTAAAAGGGAACAGGGACAGAATGATCTATACAGTTGCTGCAAGGACTGCCTGCTCAAAGTCGGAATTATGGGATTTTTATGCATCATCTGACCTTGGCCATTGAATGAATGAAATGAAGCAAAAAGGCAAGATGCAGTTTTCTTGCTTAAAATAATTAATAATTTATAGCAACAGCATGCAATGTGTGATAGTATACTAGCACAAGAAGAGGCATATGATGCCTGCACAGGATGAAAGGAGATGGGCTCTTACCTGGTTGCCCTCATTCTGCTGGTGCTTCCACTGAGTCTGAGCCTTGTCTGGATAAGGACTGCAGAACCGGGCTTGCATCTGCTTTGGAGTCCTTGGCTGAGATGAAGCGATTCACCTTCCTACTTCTCTCTGCCAGAGAGGGTTTTTCCCAATGTTCACACAGGATCAGACCTTTGCTAGGCCTACTGAGAAACCTCAGCCATTACAATCTCCATGAAGAAAAGGTGGAAGAAAGGAAACTTCATTATTCCCATTATAGAGGGAAGGAACAAAAGCCCAGAAGATGCAGAGCATGCAGAATTAAATCTCAACCTGTTGAGTCCCAGCCTATTACTGAAATATCTGCCCACTCTTTCTCTCTGCAAAAGCTCTGGCTGTTACTCTCAACTTTAGGACACCACGACTAAACTCTGCCAAAACCTTTGTGGGGCATCTGTGAGTATGAACATGTGTGTGCCATTGAGCAGAGAGAAGAGGAAGGGAGAAAAAGAAAAGAGTATGAGACAGAGCAGGAATTCAGAATAAAATACTGATACCTGTCACTCTCATCAATAGTACAGAGTTACAGTATCAGCACTATGCACTACCTTTTTTCTTGTGATAAGGGAATTGAAGGAGGATATATAAACAAGTGCTGTTGAGCACTGAGCTCAAGGAGCTTGGTTTCTTGTAGACTCATTGTAATTGTGAGTGCTCACTGAAGGCTATCTCAAAACTGGGCCACTGATAAGCTCTCTCTTCTACCTGGAGTGTTTTGTTACCTGATAAGAGAGAGGTAGTTCTTTCTGTGGTCTTGCTTATGTGCCCATGTGTCTGGTTTACAGAGCTGGCAGGAACTGTGTTACTTCTCTGTTCTCCACTTCTCCCTCGACTTAGCTAAAATCCACCAGTGGCTTACGACGTAGAGTGGGAGGAATGGCACATGCAAGAGACAAGACTGGTAGGCAGGCAGACAGAAAGCATGAGCTCATAATTATGATTTCCTGCAGAGAAGCAGCTAAGATTGTCTGGATTATTTCCCTAATGTTTGAGATCCTGCAAATTGAAGATTTAAAATAATTCACATGAATATTGCATCTAAGGAATGGCATAGCATATTTTCACATAGCCCATTTCTTCTCTCCTTAGCATGTCTCACCTGAAAATAGTGGTGCTAAATGGCACTAAGGAGGAAAAACCTTACCCAGACAAATTGCTTGACTGCTAAAAATCCATTCTACCCACACACCATCTCTGTGAAAAGTTCAGTGTGATCTGAAACTCACATGAATCAGGGAAAACACACTTTTCCTCCCTTCCTTCCTTCTTTCCTTGTTTCCTTCCTCTCTCCCTTCCTTCCTCTCTCCCTTTCTCTCTTTTTTCCTCTTTCCTTCTTTCTTCCTTCCTTTCTTCCTTTCTTTCTCTCTTCCTTTCTCCCTCCCTCCCTCCCTCCCTCCCTTCCTTCCATCTTTCCATCTTTCTTTCTGATTAATACATTAGAAACTATGAGGGTGAAAGGAATTAAAGGCAAAAATCTGTATTGCTTAGGGTTATTTGTTGCTTCTCCAGAGAATTATTACTAAACCAACTCACCTTGCTAAAGTTTTCTTTTATAAGGAAGGATCACTTGTACAGGCCACTTGCAATGCAGATCCCAGCACTGGAAGTGCTTTCCCATGTGGATATGCATCTGTAGAAAAAGGAACACAAACAAAACCTGGAAGTCCAGGAAATTTCCCTGTACTTAACGTTCAGAAAACATAGTTGTGGCCAGTCATGCAATAGAGCTTTATTCAATTCCATTGACTGGGAATAAAAGAGAATTGAAGAAACATGAGCGAATAGCAAAAGCACTGTCCTGTGAGAGTTAAAAGGAAGGACCTGCTCAGCGTGATGATATTCTGACTTTAAGGACTAAGCGCCCATTTTATTTCAGCTGCTCCAGATTTTTTTCTTACATAGCTCTATTGCAAATCCTTATTCTTATTTTTTTTTTAGCTCCCCTAAGCTGCCATGAGTTTGACAGTATTCTTAGAGGGATTCTGACTCCCTTATCCTTCCCGTGAAAGGATGCTCCTCTGAGCAGAAGTAGGTATCATGTTTCCTTCCTACCACCCTTGTTCCTGTCGTTGGCTATTTAGTTCAAATCTGAGTTATTTAAGGGATTTAGGAGCTTGGCTTTCTAAACCCTGCTTAAATCAAATTAAATTAAAACCACATTCTGAATAGTATCTAAATTCAAAATGAGGGCAACTCATCTTCTCCTGCTCCCAAAAAGCAAAAAGCAAGTTATGTTTTTGCCTTGAGCTCAATCCTTTCACTGTCTCCCTGATGTGCACGGGAGGGGATTCACTCCAGACTGACCCTCAGACTTCCCTGTGGCTTTGGGCTGAGACATTTTTCAGGCCACAAACACCCTTTCCCAAAGAGCCATGTTGCTCTGGGGAGCAGGGGGAGAGTTTTGGGATGTGAGCACCCCCCTTGAGGATCACTGCTGTTGAGTTGGCAATGCAGATAAAACATTTCCACCCTGAGGCTTCCTCCTGCATCAGGAAAAATAAACAACAAGCCACCTTGAGTGGCTCCCCTTTCTAAGAGTACCTGCTGCAGCAAAGCCTAGTGGCTCAAGGAACTTCATATACAATGTGTTTCTATCCTAGCAACATTGGACCTAGTTTACTTTTGCTCATCAGCAGATTAATGATGAGGTTTTTAGGGCCTCTGATCAGTAGCCAGTTGTAATTTCTAAGCAGCCCGATTTTAAGCTACTAGAGAGAGGATCTGTACTTTAGCTTATCACAATGTTTCGACTAGTTGTAACGCAGATTGACTGGCCCACCAAAACTATAAACCGCAGGGCTCTTTTAGAGGGGTTATAATTGCATGGAGAGGTTTAGTTAGCAAGAGGAAAGGGAGTGTCCCCTTCATCCTCTCTATTTGGAATCTGTGGAAATTATTAATTCTGATAGTTTTGGGGCAGGTGTAAAAAGCCAGTAATTATTTTTTGAAAAATTCTCACATTTATTTGATCAGCTCTAGTTCTGCTTCATTCAGATAACACCTGCCTCCAACATCACTGCACAAATATTAATTCTCCCCTAAGCTTTGAATTGAAAATGTGACGCATCTTACCCAACAACCAGAATGGATAACTCTTGGACAGAATTGTGTCCCTCGTTTAGAAGCTTCTCCAAGTTTTTATGAGATTGTTGTCCTAGCTCCTCACACTGTTGTTAGTAGTATTATTGCTAAGGAAAAAGAAACAACAGCAATAATAATAGTAATAATAATGATAATTAATAATAACAAAGATTATGATGTCTGACATCTTTCAGACTAGAAAACTAGATTCCAATTTTCTCTTTTTATTTTCACTCATTTTCTATTCTGACTTTTCTTCTATTTTCTCCTCATTCATCAGTCTAATAACCCACTCACCTTCCTTTCCTAGCACTTTCTTGCCTCATTCCACTTTGGCCTTGTAACTCACGCACTGGCCATTTAGTTGCTGTTCCTGATCTTTGCTTCTCACACCAGAAAGAACAACTCTTTGGTTCCTCTGGAACCTACCAAAGACCACTGCTCATCTCACATGCAACAATGAGTAAAAACGTCGATGATAACAAAGCCTGAGTTAGTATCTTCTTGGATCTGTTGGCTTAGAGGGTACATTACCTTCCAGCAGACTTTCCTAGTTGGATAATGTGTACATTTCACTATAACCATTAATCACACACTTACAATTTTTTGTTGCACAGAACCATTGCCGTGTTGAATATGCAGAAAGAGCATTGACTTAGGCAGGAGTATGGAAAACTCTTTAACTATGCTAAAATGCTATAAAGCATTTCAATGCACATAGGAGAACTATGTATTGTTCCTAGGTTTACTAGAGCTTGGTGGGACTTTGGGAAGAAGATGTTGAACCAGATGGCAAAGATATATTTTGAAGTATCTTGAAAAGAAGAATCTGTTGCTTTCAGAATAAAATAGGCTTAATTCAGTATTTGGTTGAACTGATAGTGTCTGAAGGTTGATCTCTGAAGTTTCCTTCTCATCCAGCTGTGACTCTTACAAAACGTGTGAAACACTCATGAGAAAAATACGACAAAAGCTGATACCACTTCCCTATTGTTTTGTTAAGGTTTGGGATTATTGTCTTCATCTGCTACTCTTTTTTAGCTCCCATTGCAGAAAAACAAGAAATGTCTTCCTTATCCCATGAATTTTTAAATTCTCATGAAGATGGGATCTTTCTGTTTTCATTGTGCGAGGCCAGTGTTGGCAAAATTGATCTTGAAACTAGGTCAGCCCGGAATACAGCCTGTGCTAAGTGTTCCTCAGTCTCTTCTCTTTCACTTCCTATGAATTACCACGAAGAAAGAGGACCTGTTTATCTACTATCCTCAAGGCAAACCCTCCGCATGAATTTTAGCTATAGGAAGGCCATGTTAGATCCAAAAAGGCTTTCTCAACAGAAATCAATGAAATATGTATATTTCCAATAAAAACAAAGATTTTGGAGAATTCACATTTTCCAGTGAACAGCTGTTTCATTGGAAAATTCCTGACCAGCCACAGCATATGGAAAGACAAGGTCATCATGACTTGGTGTTGTCATCTCCTGTTCCTTGGAGGATTAATATGGATCAGTAATAACTGCAGCAGCCAGAGCAATTAATAATTGAAAAGGTGCTAATGAGTGCATTGATGAAGTCAGCAGAGTCAGAAATTTCTTACCCGCAATATTTTTGTCTCTTTTTGATCCTTTTTACACCATGTGCTGAGCAAAAAATTGAGTTTTTCTGCTTGTAAGGCCTGACGATCCTTTAATAAATAGAATTATGTTTGATGATACTATGACTGCAAGTAGGAGCCTGGCCATTAAAATCCTGCCTGAGTTTCCCCAGTTTTCCTGCAACCTGTGCTTCTCCTTTGAAGTTCCATGAAGTTCATTAACCTAGGGATCTGAGACCTCACTCCCCCCCGCCAGTGGGATGGGGGACAGAATCGAAAAAAAAAAGTAAAATTCGTGGATTGAGATAAAGACAGTTTAAAAGAACAGAAAAGAAAGGGGGGAAAAAAAATGGTAGAATATACAAAACAAGTGATGCACAGTGCAATAGCTCACCACCCGCTGACTGATGCCCAGCCAGTCCCCAAGCAGCGATCGCTGATCCCCGGCCAACTCCCCCTAGTTTATATACTGAGCATGACATCATATGGTATGGAATACCCCATTGGCCAGTTGGGTCAGCTGTCTTGGCTGTGCTCCCTCCCAGCTTCTTGTGCACCTGGCAGAGCATGGGAAGCTGAAAAGTCCTTGACTAGTGTAAACACTACTTAGCAACAACTAAAAACATTGTTGTGTTATCAACATTATTCTCATAGCAAATCCAAAACACAGCACTATACCAGCTACTAGGAAGAAAATTAACTCTATCCCAGCTGAAACCAGGACACCATACGGCACTTAAAAAATTAGAAAGTCTTTTGACCATGACCATCTTTATTCTGTACATTACTTTATCCATGAAATATTCAGGTCATCAAAGAGAGGTGACTACACATTCCCTGTACATGGCTTTCTTCTTCCTTTAGGATGAGCAATCCTACCTGGTTAGGCCCTTTACAATGCTTGCATGGCCTCTAGTAAGATCCACCATGAACAGAGAAAAATCTTATTCTCTAGGTTCATCTGCTATCTTCATCTTTGACATAAAGTCAGCTTGAGCTGTAATCCAGGAAACCCTTGCTAGATGCTCAGGCTGATACTCTTTATGGTCTTCCTCTGCTGAGGGCTCTGGGCTGGATGCTGTCTTAATGAAATGACTGTGCTGCGTAGGGGAACTCCTACCTCTCAGACTGACTCTGCAGGGAACAGAAAAACCTGCACCGAGAGTGGTCTGTTGTTGGTTAGGTGCAGGATAAGGAACGATAGAGCAAAGGAAGAGCAAGAACAAGTAGGTAGTCTCATTTTCCCAGCTACCTCATCCTGTCCCTTTAGAAAACCCTTCCAACATTACATTCTTCCTACCCAAAGTGTCTTTGGGGCTTTACTGGAGATACCTTAAATTAGAGTTTGTCTTGTTGTTTATTTTTCACCACCATACATTTCATTTATGGCACCTGCAAAATGCCACCTGTACTTGACAGGGATTATTCTGAATGCAAAGTACAGATTAAATGCAAGGTCTAGAGCCCTGAAAAGTGTTCTAAAAGCATGGCATAATCATGAAGTTAAGAAAGGGATACACAGCCTGCAAACCTCACATTTTCCCCTAAAATTACACAGTGGCCATCAGTAGCCACCTGTCATCCCAAGGAACTTCTGAAGCACACCAGGCTCCCGTGGAAAGGAGGAGGGAACAGAAACAGAAGCAGCATCAAGCTGCAGTTTGCAGGGCTGCAAGCAGAAATTTCTGTTTCCAACAGATTGGAAGAAACCAATCTGTCAAGATAAGAAATAATACCGAGTAATATATAATGTCTCTTGGTAGACAGGAACATTGGAGCAGAGTAGTAAGTGCTATCTCCTACCCATGAAGGCAAATGCATCAAAACAGCCAATGTGGGAGAGAACTGGGAAGGACGGTAAGTGTGGCTGATGACATGCCATTACTTAGTAAGGTGCAGTGCATTCCTGCTCAAAGTGACCCACTTAATGGTTGTATACTCCCAGCAAACATAACTAATGCAGAGGAGGCAGATAAAATACACATGCTTGTACTAAAGAAGAAAAGAACTTCAATTACACTGTTCCAGGGCAATAATCCCATTAAACAAAGGCTGCATACAGATGTGCCACTGATGGATGCACACTAACAGGATGAAAAATCAAAACATGAAAAATCAAAGCAGGGAGCAAATCTAGGCATCACTGAAAGATGCCGAGCTGTTCACTTCAGGATCTACGCAGGAGTGCTTCTAAGGACCAGAGCAAAGATGTGTAACTCTATCCTTTGCCGATCCATCCTCTGCCTCCTGCCTGCCCTGAACCTCTGATAAAACAAATGTAAAGCTCCCTTTTAAAATTATTGGTCTCCTGTCACCTGTGCCACGTGTGAGTACCTGTGTCAGTGGGAGTCTCCGTTGCCTAAGTGGGAGAGTGCCGCCCTGAGCTCCCAAACCCATGGAGGAGCCTCAATCCTGGAGGATTTTTAACCCTCTTCAAACGGCTATGTGGGACTTTCAATACCGGCTTTTTCCACAGATTCCCTGGAGTGTACGGACACCTATCCCAACACTTCAGCCAGTCTTGACAGTATCCCTCCAAGCCCAAAGCAACAAGTAAACAACATTTTACAGTCTACGAGCCAGCTTCATTATTTTTCTTGCTGAGTAATGCACAAAGAAGATTAGGCCCACAATCACTGATCACTGCCTGTGCTTCAAATTTTTTTTTCCAGAACACCCTGAAGGCAAAAAAAAAAAAAAGATACACAGTGATAAGTAAGCTACTGAGAGTAGAGAACATATTTATACACATAGACAATGCAAGCAGTTAATTAGGTGCAGCCTGTGAATTACAATTCAGGAGGCCACACACATTTTTATTTCCTGAGAAGCTGGTCCCCCATCTTAGTTATGTCTAAGGTGTCTTTTATTAAGGTAACAAAGTTCAAACAGAAAATGGTTACTGTTTTAATGACTTGTAAAACTTTGCATCTTTCCTCACAGAACCCTCAGGTCCCTGCAGTTATACCTGCCTTCCCAGCCACCACCTAGCAGCTGTTTTCAGTTCATTGGTAGGAATATAAAAAGGTAGTCTGATCTTAAATAACAATTCTCAATCACAGTTATTGATTACAGGAACTGAAGGCTAAAACTGTGTTTGGAGCCAGGTATGGAGACTGCACTGAGCTGCAGTACAGCACCAAGGCAAACCACGCAGGAGCGAGACTTGAGCTGGCTTCAGGCCACGAACGCCACGCAGCCAGTGACACACCAGAACGAAGAGCAAGGCAAGATCACGACCAGAGGCCGAGTTCGGAGGGGCAACACGTCAGTATTGCCCGTTTTGGCTCTGGCCGAGGAGCCAAAGGTCAGACTGGTTATTTAGGAGCAGGAACGTGGGCAGAAGGACCAGAAATGTGGCTGGTACACTCAGCAGCTAATGAGATCCTAGAAGACTGAAAAGCATCCAGGCGGCTGGCTACTGCCGTCTGCCTCGTGGGATTTGGGAGGAGTAGCTGTATTTTTAGATATTTTTGGAGTAAGCAATAGCAGACTCAATTTAGTGAAGCAGGATTCCTCCAGTTCACTGAATGTCAAGAGCATATATTTGCAAAGCAGTATTTCATCAACTCATATTTTACCATTTAGAAAAAACTAGACCTTTGAGCATGCTAGACATTCATAAGTATTTGGAGCAGTACTTGCTTGTGAATTTATATCCCATTTACAAATGACTTAATTATTGTATCACTATCACTCTAATACAAATAATTCCACTTCAATGTTATAAACTGCTCCGTAACATGTAAGGTATTTTAAACACTGCAATGTTCTAATGCAGATATTAATATCTGAATATCTAATAGGGAACAATGTGAAAAAAAGGGTTTACTGTTAGGTAGCATGATAAAATGTAGTAGTTTATAGTAGTAAATGTATGTATTAGTATTTTATAGTGCCTAGTATATTGATATATGAAAGGCACTACTTGGATAGCTACAGGTAATTTAAAAATAATATGTTAGCCTAAATGTAACACTGGTTAGGTAGAGAAATCACAAGAGCTCTGGGGTACAATTTACTTCATAAACAGATTAATAGATTGAAAACTAACAAAACTTCTCTAGAACTTTATGAATTCTGGAATTTACTGAAGACTTGTCATAAAATTCATTTATATAATCCTGAATTTACAGAGGACATCTCACTTTTACAGAATGAATTTCATTATGCCTGTCCCTTCCTAAATTGAAAGTAGGAATAATTTTTAACTACATCTGTATTGCCAGTGGTGGCTGGTGCTTATAAATTATTTATGTTGAAATCATATTATTTTTCATTGTGCATTAGCAGTGAATTCATGACTGGCTGATCAGCTATTAAGAAGTAAACAGAGAATCGGTACATGGGCCTTAGACACAATGGGAAAGTTTCTTTCAGAATCCGTTTAGGGATTTTGCAGAAAGCCACTTTTCACCACTTCTTCTGAGTTCCTTGTTATTTTATCCACTATTAATTATTCCGCTGGAGCTGAAAAAAAGCTATTCCAAAGTGATGTTTTTTCAAGAAGTTGTTTATGCAGCACATGCACATTTGGATTAACAAGGCTGCTTTCTGTCTTTTCTCTCTGCGTAGCTTCACTGTTGGATCAGATTACCTCTTCACCTGTATGGCGTCTTGTTTGAATGAATCCTCCATGCTTAAATGCGGCTTTATAACCAGGTATTTCTGGCTCACTGAAGATTTGTTCACCCAAGGGTCTCTCATCTAGACTTTTCAGGAATCTTGACCATCTTTCTTGTCCTCCCGGCATTTGCAATAATACTGAGAATTTGGCTTCCTGGCACAGCAAATTCATGAGACAAGGTATCCTGTGGACAAGGACCACATCTGCCCCAAAACAGCAGAGCTGCGCTAATGGAAAGGAGCAACACATCTGATAAGATTTGCACATCTGCCCACGCCTGGAATTTTGCAGCCACCATCAAGTGCCAGCAAGTAATTCCAGAGCATCTGAGGAAGAAGGGACCCAGGTGGCCACTGAGGGCAGCCAGGTGACCTTGGGAGGAGATGTCACCCTTACAGCCCCAACCCCAAGCCAAACAACAAGACCCTACGTATACTCTCTGCATGTCAGACCCAGACACCACTGTGGAAAACAGAAAGGAAAAACAGCACTAAACATGCAAAATAAATATACTGGGCGATTTGTGTTCCAGGTGCTCTGGGGCACCACCAGCTTTGGCAGGTACGAGATGCCCAGACTGCTTCTGCTGTTCAGCTTCCTTTTCTTCACTGTAGGTGATGAAAATAGTGCTAGGGAATTTAGGTTGATTCAGTAAATGCACACACCATTTGAGCTCATCCTCTAGGCCTTGTATTGTCAGACAGAAAGAGGCATTTCTAGGGCACAAGTCATCCCACCTTCAAGCAGACAATTAAAACAGCCCAGGTGAATTACACTGTACAAGAGCTTATCTTTCTCCACTATTAAGCAACCCAGGAAAACTGAGATATTGAAGCTGAGAACATCTGAAGTTAGGTGGAATTAATTCCACCCCTTATTTTTAAAGGCTTTTGTTACTTCACGTAGCGAATCCCACAGCTCTCGCCAAACTTCCTCTCCTTTGCTCTTCTGCCATCCTTTGCAACTTCCCTTTATTTTTCTGCCTAGTTTCTGCCCTTCATCCTTTTTCAGCTAGTGTAGCAATACCACAGAGTTCTTAAGAATGGCAGGTCTGCTTATTGCAGTGAGAGACAGAGAAAGATGAAAAGTAAAAGCATCAAAATAAAGCAACAAAACAAAATGACAAGCAAAAACTCCAAAGCAGTTTTATCAGTACCCTCAGCTTTTAAATACTGTTCTATTTCATAAGAAAACTGCCTAAATTAGGCTACAGATATGATTTGAAATGCATAGAGAGTATACGACTAAATGATGCAGAAGCCGTCTGCTCTTCTGCAGAACACTAAAATGCTATATTTATAACCAGGACCCAGCAAGACTTTATAGAAAGAGACCTAATAAACAGCGGAGAATATAGCCAACTTTCAGTTCCCCAAGTATGAAGGCTTTCTTTCCCCATGCAAATCTGTCACACAAATCATGGAGAACAATTTTGATCTGCCTTCTACATGAACATTTTGGAATTAAACAGATAGATATGTGAGTGCTGTGTATGTTAGACATGCTGTGCTACTGTTCCGGTGGTTTTAAATTATTAGTATTACAATGCATTTTTCATTATGAAAAATTCAGTTGAGATTTTTTTCACAGCTTTTCAATCTTACATCCCCAAACATCAAATGTCAACAAGGCTTTTACCTAAATATCACAGAATCACATAATAGTTGAGGCTGGAAGGGACCTCTGGAGATCATCTAGTCCAAACCCTGCTCAAAGCAGGAACAGCTGGAGTTGGTTGCTGAGTGCCCTGTCCAATTGGGGTTTGAATATCTCCAAGGATGGAGACTCCACAATCCCTCTGGGCAACCTGTGCCAGTGGTTCATCAACCTCAGAATGAAGAATTTTTTTCATATGTTTAAATGGAATTTCCCAGATTTCAGTTTGCACCCATTGCCCCTTGTCTTTTTGCTGGGCACCGCTGGGAAGAGTCTGGCTCTGTCGTCTTTACTACCCCCCAGCAGGTGTTCATAAACATTGATAAGATCCCCCTGAGCCTTCTCTTCTCGAGACTAAACAGTCCTGGCTCTCTCAGCCTCTCCTCATATGAGATGCGCCAGTCCCTAACCATCTTCATGGCTCTTTTCCAGACCCAATATGTATGTCCATATGTCTCTTTTACTAGGGAGCCCAGGACTGGACCCAGCACTCCAGATACACCTCCTCAGGGCAGAGCAGAGGGGAAGGGTCTCCTCCCTCGACCGGATGCAACCCAGGAGGCTGTTGGCCTTCTTTGCGGCAAGGGCACATT
Organism: Phoebastria nigripes; assembly: GCA_035582835.1. Classification (NCBI taxonomy): domain Eukaryota; kingdom Metazoa; phylum Chordata; class Aves; order Procellariiformes; family Diomedeidae; genus Phoebastria; species Phoebastria nigripes. The sequence continues at coordinate 571,088 of JAYKAV010001245.1, read as the reverse complement.
GCTGGCTTATGTTCCACTTGGTCTTCACCAGACCCCCAGGTCCTTTTCTGCAAAGCTGCTTTCCAGTCTATCGTTCCCCAGCTTGTCCTGGTGCCTGGGGTTGTTCCTCCTCAGAGGCAGGACTTTACATCTCTTCTTGTTGAATTTCATGAGGTTCCTGTCAGCCCATTTCTCCACCCTCTGGAGGTCTCTCTGAATGGCAGTGCAACCATCTGGTACATCAGCCAGTCCTCCCAGTTTTGTATCTAGTTTTGCAAACTTGCTGAGGGTGCATGCTGTCCTACCATCCAGGTCATTAATGAAGATGTTAAACAGTATTGGCCCCAGTGTTGACCCCTGGGGTACACCACCAGTGACTGGCCTCCAGCTGGACTTTGTGCTGCCAATCACAAACATCTGGGCGCAGTCATACAGCCAGTTTTCAGTCCACCTCACTGCCCATTTATTCAGTCATCAGTTTGTCTATGAGGATGTTATGGGAGACAGTGTTGAAAGCGTGCTTTCAACATCATAAGTAAAAACAAACATCCACTGCTGTCCCTTCATCCTCCAAGCCAGTCATTTCATCATAGAAGGCTGCTGGGAGGGTGAGGCACAATCTCCCCTTTGTAAATCCACGCTGACTACTTCCAATCACCTTCTTGTCTTGCATGTATTTGGAAATGGTTCCCAGGAGGATTTGCTCCATCACCTTCCTGGGGATCAAGGTGAGGCTGACCAGCTTACAGTTCCCTGCATCTTCCTTCTTGCCTTTCCTGAAGATGAGTGACATTTGCTTTCTTCCAGTCCTCAGTAACCTCCCCTGATTGCCAAGACCCTTCAACAACAATTGAGAGTGGCCTTGCAATGACATTAGCTGCTCCCTCAGTGCTCATGGCTGCATCCCGTCAGGTCCCATGGACTTCTGTGTGTCCAATTGGTTTAAATGTTCCCTAACCCGATCCTCTTCCACCAAGGATAAGTCTTCCTTGCTCCAAACTTTCCCCCTGTTTTCAGGGACCTGAAATTCCTGAAGGCAAATCTTATCTGTGAAAATTGAGGTGAAGAAGGCATCGAGTATCTTGGCCATTTCCATGTCATTTGTTACAGTTTCTTGGTCCCATTCAGCACTGGGCCCTTCCTGCTGAGATACTTGCAGAAGCCCTTCTGGTGGCCCTTCATATCCCTTAACAGATTCAAATCCTGGTGGGCTTTGACTTTTCTAATGCTATTCCTGCAATGTCGGACAGTGTTTCTATATTCTTCACAGGTCACCTGTCCCTACTCCCACCTCTTGTTATGCTTCTTTTTTATGTCAGAATTTTGTCAGGAGCTCCTTGTCCATCCATACAGATCTCCTGCTACCTTTGCTTGACTTCCTGCACGCGGGGATAGACTGCTCTGGAGCTTGGAGGAGGTGGTCCTTGAAAAATCAGCAAACTCGCCTGGACCCCTCTTCTCTGCAGGTCCACCTCCTATGGGATTCCTCTGAGTAGGTCCCTGAGCAGGCCAAAGTCTGCTGCCCTGCAGTTCAGGGTTGTGAACCTGATTTTGCCTCGCTCTATCCCCTCTATCCTGAACTCCACCATTTTACAGTCACTGCAGCCAAGGTTGCTCCCAAAGGTTGCTTCACACCCCTGACCAGTTCTTCCTTGTTTGTAAGTATGAGGTCCAGCAGAACGCCTCCCATCATTGGCTCCTTGATCATCTGTGTCAGGAAGCGACCATCAATGCACTCCAGAAACCTCCTGCTTGTGCCTTGCTGTGCTGTCCCTCCAGCAGATATTGGGGTGTTTGATGTTCCCCGTGAGGACCAGGGCCCATGAACATGAGGTTTCTTCCAATTGTTTGAAGAAGGTACCTCATCTACTTCTTCCTAATCAGGTGGTCTACAGCAAACACCCACAATGTTGCCCTTGTTGGTCTGCCCTCAAATCCTAACCGGTAAACTCCCCACTGGCTTATCATCCATCTCTAGGGAGAGCCCCACACATGCCTGCTCCTCTCACATAAAGGGCAATTCCCTCTCCTCCCTCTCCTTGAAGGACACCCGATGCACCTGGATCCCGCTGTGGCAGCACTCCAGCCATGTAAGCTATCCCACTATGTCTCTGCGACCCCAATGAGATTGTAGCAACGGCACATGGAGCTCAAATTCCTCCTTTTTGCTCCCGTGCTGGATGTGTTAGTGTATAGGCATTCTGGAGAGGCACACAGTTGTGCTGATTTCCCAGGAAAAGTGTGAGAGCTTCCCTCATAATTTTGTTCTCTTGGCACTTCCTTATTTAGGTGTATATGCTTGAGGTCCCCTTCAGTCCCGTACTGCTGGTTTCAAGGCCTCTCTTGTCCACCCTGCATCTTTTGCTTGCCAACCTGGTCCACCACTTCCTCACTTGACCATGGGTTGTCATTTCCCTCTATTCATCACTCCCAGTTTCAATCTCTCTTTACCAGGTCGGCCAGACTGTTGGCAAAGATGTTTTTGCCCTGCTTAGTCAGGTGGGATCCCATCTCTTCCCAACAGTCTTTGATCCTCACAAAGGACCCATGGTCATAAAAAACAAATCCCTGTCCTTGACACCAGCTGTGCAACCAGATGTTGATCCAAAGGATCCATCCACTCCTTGTCAAGCCCTTCCCCCTCACCGACAGGATCAAGGACAGAACTATTTGGGCCCCCATGTGCTCTCCCAGAGTCCTGGAGTCATGCTGGTCATCCAGGTCTCCCCTGGTAGCAGCATTGGTGTCCACCTTGAAGAGCAGCAGGGGTTAACAGTCTGAGGGCTGGACAAGCTGCATCAGTCTCTCCACAGTAACCCAGATCTGAGCCCCCAGCAAGCAGCAAACCTCCCTAGACAGCAGTTCAGGTCAGTAGATGAGGGCCTTCACGTCCAAGGATTGCAGCAATATTACTATCCAGCATGATCTTCTGATCAAAAGTTTGCTTTGGTTATTGCAGTAAATAGGATTTGAGCATCTCAGAATCCCATCAGTACAAATTCTTCCAGACGCCCTCTGGGACAGAATTGTCCTGAGAAACTGTACTGGCAACATGCAGGGATAATGCAAGATACTGCAGCTGTTGACTCAAACTCAAAGATCTTCAGCTGAATATCCTTCCCTTCCCTCTTTCCCCCTCTCAGCTCTAGCCCCAAGCCAAAGCTACAGAGGAAGCAGTACAGGAGTAAACAGAGAAAATGATCGTTACAAAAATTTTTAAATATGCACCTTTTCTTACAAGTTTACTTACTAGAGCTTGTTCATATCCCTATTTTGACATTCTTCAGAAGGTTTTGCTGTGCAGCTGATCAGTCTTTGAATGCCAGCCACTTGAAGTGCTGTGTTTCAAACTATAGTTTTGAGACACTAAGTCATATAAAACCTTAATTTTTTTGCTGACTGAAGTTAGGTAGCTGCAATTCTTTCCACCCATATTCTGCACTGCTATGTGATGCCAAGGCATCTGCCTTCAGGCAAAAGTGTTGTCCATGTTGCTGAAAAAACCAAAGTTTTAGAAAAATGTATTGAGAAGAGCAAGTAGTCTATATCCGTGTCTGTTCTAATTGAAGGTTCACCATCTTCTGAGAAATCAGGCTGCAAGGGAGGAAGGAACTAGCTCTCCTGTGCCAGGTCATACTCTGACTAGAGCTGCTGAGAACTTTTTTTTAAAGGGCAAGGTCAAAGATTAAATTGGTAATTGCCAATTCATTGAAAATTAAATTGCTCGTCCAAAAGGGTTAGTCTTAGCAAATGTTTCAACTCAAAAAGAGTATGGGACAAAAAGTTCTAAAATTGTCAGGGTTTCATAATAAAATGCAAGATTTGAGCTTTATCATGATTTTTAATTGCAAAATTAGAATTAGTGCTAGTAAAGACAGAGTGAAGTGGTAAAAATCAAAACAAAACAATTGCAGATGATCTAAATGGAATGTTTGGATTTGCTCCATCTGTGATTTTTTGGGGGGAAAAGGGGAGGGAGGGATTACAGTCCATGCGAATGGGTTATTGTCTTTTCCTCCCTATTTGGGATGCTGTTTTTTCATATGGCTCAGAACCATTTCCTGCTCAGTTCTGGGGCTGAATATATATCCTGTCCCTGGCAGGGGTGCTACTGTGGGCATTTTTAGCAGTAACAGAGAGTTCTGGCAGTGGCTGGTACACCCTGCTACAGTGAAAAAAACCAAACCAAATCCAACCAAACTCCAAACCATTAAATCTGTGAAGGTCAAAGAACCAGAGCAGTTTAAGGGAGTGAGCTTCCTCCTCGCATGTATAAGGTGACTATGAGAAAGTTGGGCAGCCTTTAGGCAATATATTACTTACATCCTTACACCCATAGCAAAACCCTTGACTATAACTATCAAATTTCATGGCATTTTATTTTATCATGTGAAGTGACCAATAATACTAGAAACAAGGACCCCTCTGTATATAGTTTTACTGTCATGTTAGAGTTAGATACATTAGGACCAACCGCAGGTACTACAAGAGATACAGCTTCTTCTAGTTAATGTCTTTTTTTCTTATGACTTAACTAATTTATATGCATTATAAAAAGATTTGTTCTAATGTAATAATTTAATAATTTATCAGTTTCCACATGCAGCTTCTTTTAAAAGTCTGTTCTACAGTGATATTTCAGTTAGCACAGGGTTTTTTCTTCTGATAGAATTATTTCACAGGAAGCGCAATATTTTACAAAAAAACCCGCAGTGAGTTCCAGCCCCCAGCAATGACCCTAAAAACCACCAAGTGCACCGTACTTGAGATTTTAACTTCTGTATTATCTCTGAAGTACTTGTACATCCATTTCTTCATCAATTTCAATACACCAGTATCATTTACTTTTTTCCCCAGTTGATCACTCCACACTGTATCCCTATTTTCTTCATCTCTCCCCTAGGTTTTGGGTTTTTTTTTTTGTTTTTCTGTTACTTTTGGTTTATACCTTCTGTATCTATAAGCAATCCCTATAATGTAAGACAAAAGTCACGATTTAGTCCCTGGAGAGTTAAAAATATTGAGAAATGAAAGACGTTGAAGGTTTATTATGTCAAAAAGTGTATTTCAGCATTTCACTTTTTCCAAACCATGTAGTTTTTCTTTGTCTTTTATTACAGTATCTCAAAGGTTACACACACTGTATTTCTTTAGTTATTTCTGTCTGCAGAAATGTGTTCCCTGAGGGAAGATTTGCTCTCGTTTCACAAAAGCAGAGGCAAGTGCAAAACAGAAATCTGTGAGAGGTGTCCATTCAGCTCTACACGGGGATTTGCATGATTTGCCATGTGATAGTTCAGCAGAACTTTCTATGCTGTCTGTGGCACTGTTTATAAACTATGACTTGCTTTCTGGGATGATTTACTTTCCTTTAGAAAACAAGTAGTTCCTCAAAAAGTAAACAATACATGGAAGAACTAACAACAGCTCTGCGCTGTATCATTCATTGGCTAGCCATGTAATTTGGAATAATCATTCAGTAAGAGTTGAAAGAATTGCTTTTTGCCACAAGAAAGCAATTCAGTCTTTTAGAAGGAATACTCTGGATTCATTGTTTTCATTGTACACTGGTAAACCTAGTACTTCCGCAGAGGATCTCATCGCGGTTTGAAACTGTACCGAGGAAAAGGCATCTCTTTGTGGCACTTGGGGAACCTTGGGGTTTTTACTCTGTAAACAGTTCAGTGAGGGTGTTCTCATTTTCAGTGACTGATGATAACTTCCATGGTGATTGTAACTCAGCCAGCTACCACAGACAGAAGCAGACAAGGAGCACTCATATCATCCCTCGTTGTAACTCGGTGCTCACATGAGGAACACTGCCAACAGATTTCAGGAGAGGGTAACCTTGGGCAATCAGTACTTTGGAAAACAGTCAGGGGTGAGCTGATCTGAAATCAGCTAGGATCAGAAGAGAACGTGTGGTCATAGCTTTTCATACATTGCAGGTTTGCAGTGCTGAGCAGGTCCTGAGCCCTGTAAATCTGAGCCTTTGGTAGGTGCGAAGCGTGCCTAGTACTCTCAAGGGGTGTCTAGGTGTTCATGCAATCAGATGTAGGTCCATACTAAGAACCTTTGCATTTTTCTGTTAGTACAAAAGGGACTGAAAGCAGCTTAAATGTTCAATGAATCACCTGCCACAGAGGAGTTCTTGATCCGAAGTAAGCACACCTAGCTCCATGACCAACATATTTTCCTAAGCTAAAGCACTGTCWCTTCAGCTTAGCTGTAGCCTGAATGCAGCTCAAGCACACAGGATGCATGCTGTGCTTAGGAAGATTAAGCCTGGATGTGAGCACCAAACTCATTTGTTGCAACAGGCTGTTACAGAAACACTGGCTTCGCCTTCTGCAACAGCTTCAGTGCTTGACCTTCTTCTGGCCCCTCCCTAGGTACAAACCTAGGCCTGTGCTCCATCCCTGAGTGTCCCCACGGCCTCTGCCTGGAGATAGCCCCTGCCTGAGCCTCCCTCTACAGCCAACGTGCAAGTCACTTATGCAGGCTGTGGGGGGAAGGACTCCAAAGTGAACATAGCTGATAAGGCCTATGCACTCATGGGAGAGGTCAGATTCCCTGATATTTAATAGCTCCATGAGTAAGACACTCAACTAGCATGCGAGGGACCCGGTTCAAACTCTTCTTCTTCTGATTTGGAGCAGCAATTTGACCTCAAGTCACTGTGCCCAGGAGACTTGCCCCAGCTTCTATGCCATAGGGCGGTTATCCTAGCGTCTCTTACCAAAGCTCTTCCAGCTTGGAGAAAACGCTGTCTCTGCGCATTCAGTGACCACACCTGCACATTTACTACACACACATTTTAAGGCTTTTAAAAAAGCTTTCTTTCAAGATGTAATATTTTGAAAAATAACACGTTTATGAGGAAAGTATACCTGTGCCAGTATCTAATGTGTTCTCAGGTGATTTGATTCCCATTATTCAAAAAATGGTGTTAGTTTGACTTTCTGTGCAATGCCAAGGCAGTACTCCAACTATCCAGCCAGATTGAAACTTAAAGTGGCAGAGCATGCTCTAAAGCATGGGAAACACACAGGAAGGTGAAAAATCAACACAAAGAAAAACATATGGGCCATTAAAACTCAAGTACAGGTTTAATTTCAACTCAAGTCTAACTTTAAAGTTTCTTTAGTCTCATTGTCATGACTGCACAAATGTCAGGATAAGTTGAAATGTTTTGACAGCAAAACAACCCAAACTAGAAAGCTTGCATGTGCATACAATTCAGGTATTGTAAGAAATAGGCTTGTCTTTTCCTCTTTCCATACATGTGCAATGGCAGGTGCTGAGAGGAAGCCAGAGTGGTGTCCATATGTCCTCTCCGTTGTCCCTTCCTACTTAGCTGTTCACAGAAACTGCTTCTTATTGAAAAATGTTTCCGTAACTGTTCTTCAAAAACTGCTAAAAAGCCCTAGTATAAGGACTATAAGGTTTTATTTTGTCTCCTGAGAAGGGGTTGACTTACCTGACTAATGCAAAACCCCTAGAAGACATCTGTGAATATTGGATTAAAAGGCATTTCCCTCCAGTCTAGAGGTACGTTTCCAGCTTAGACCTGCTTAGACCTGTCCCCGCTCCTTGGCCCCTGCTGTTGACTAGCTTACTCTCTACTCCATGCTGCTGGCTTCTGCACATCTCATTTCTCCTGTACATCACTCCTCTATAGGGGTCACTGGGTCTCACCTCAGGGTTCTGCATGTCACGAGGTGGCAGGTCTCAGAAAGACAAGCAAGGCTAGCCACCGCCTTGTGAATCACTTGTTTACAGATGATTGCCACTTTAGCTGATTGAATAAAGGAAATGCCTGCAATAGCATATAATTGGTGCTGCAATAAATACCAATCGATTGCTCATTTTTATCAAACGCCTTCTGTACACCTCTGCTCTCTTCATATTCCCAAACACCAGACACCTTGGATAAATAAAAAATTAGCATCTAGTACAATTTTAAAATCTGAGGGTTGCGAGGGGGCTATAGGTACTTTCATTTTAGAATCACGTAACATCTCCATCCCTGTTTCTCCCTAATTCTTATCACTTGGACTATGCTGTGCAACCTTTTGCCTGGATCTTTCTTTTGCCTCCTTACACTTTCGCAGTTTCCAGCTACTTTAAATTGCATGTTATAAAAAAACCCACCTCCCAAAATTCAATGTGCTGGGGAATAGGGCATCCTTAAGGTCTCTCCATAAACTTTTGTCTTGCAGATGCGATTTCTTTACCTCAAAGACATCTGCTTTTGAGGGCTGAGATTTTACTGCCATACACTGGAAAAAAACTGGTGTGGCACTGCACAGTGAGGAATTGGATCATTTATCTTTTGGTTGCTCTTAACATAGATTGCGTTGCAGATACTAGGCAGATCCACCACTTTTTCTTCTTCTTTTGCTTTCTGCTGTCATTTCCATTATTTAAATAGCTACATTTAGACTGCAGATTGCTTTAGACAAGTAGATGCAAGAATTTAGTAAAATGTAGAGAATACACATTAAATATCTGGTGAGTGATATATCCTCAACAAAAAGCTCTTATGCCATCACACCGTGTGTCTGTCCATCCTACCTGCCTCTAATAATGTTTGAAATCATTGACTCATTCCAGCCAAGAGGAGCTAAATGTCTCGAAGACATTTATGTTTCTGTAAGTTTAGTGTAGATCACAGGTATCTTCTCCAAGCGTGCTCCATGCTATTACTCAAGACCATGTGCATGGGAGAGAAGCCCTAGGGAGGAATCAGTTTTAGGAAAGGCTTCACTTGGAGCTTGCAGTCAGGCATGAGAGACATTTGTAGGAAATCAGGCTGCTTAGGTCTCTGGCAGGCAAGTACGGCAAGTTAAAATGGGAGGGTGGAAGCTGTTGCTGCCTCTGGCTGTCCATCCTGGCCAAGGCAGGAACGATCGAAACTCTGATGAAACAGCATTGGAACCACCATGGTTTTCAGCCTGGTCTTTTAAGGTGAGCTGGTGCCGACTGTGGTTTTGTGGTACCTGTAGCCTTTGTGAATAGTGTTTACCTGTTTGAGTAAGTCTGTACCTACTTGACAGATTGCTGCTATTTTTGCTCTGGTGCGTTCAGAAACCCTCCCAGTTCAGGTTTAAAGTAGCACTAAAGTGGTGGGGGTAGCATTACCTCCCGACTCCCTGGCAGGTCCATCCTCGCCACCCTCCCGCCGGGCAGGAGGTGCTTTCTGCACCATGCTGTGGCCCACCAAGCGGGGCAACAGCTCTGGGTGCCACAGTTCAGCCCAGGCCAGGCGGCCCCAGCGCCCGGTGGGTTCGCGGGCAGGGTGCCACCCAGGCGTGGGGCACGGGCACGCCTTTCCCCTCGGGCCCACGGCGGGGACGAGGAATCAGCCCGAGGTACGTGAGAGGACGCACGTCCCGGGGGATGACATGCCCGGGCCCCCCCTCTGCGCCTCCCCGCCCGGCCCGCCCGCCGCGTCGGCAGCGGGCAGCGGGGGAAGAGCTCCCGCCGGGCAGGCCCCAACCGCCTCGGCCAACGGCCGGCGCGCGGCCGGCGCGAGCGAGAGCGCGCGCGCGCGCGTTGCCAGGAGACCCGGGGCGCGCGGGGGAGGGGGAGGGGGGTTACGTGGTGACGTTAATTCTATATGAGCGCGAGCGGCGGGAGCTCGGGTCTTTTTACCGCCAGCCGCGCGGCGCCTCCTCCTCCTCGCTCCTGAGTCACCGCCAGCCCCGG
>JAYKAV010001245.1:440110-559698 GCA_035582835.1 Phoebastria nigripes | reverse complement strand
GTTAGTAGCTTGTTAGTAGCTTGTTAGTAGCTTGTTAGTAGCTTGTTAGTAGCTTGTTTTAATGGAGCTTCCTGCTGTGCCTCTTTTACAATGGTGAACTCCTTAAAGGATGAGAAAGGCACTGTACTTTGATTGAAGCAAGCTGAATGGCTTCCAGTCTCTTGTAAATCCAGAAGTTATTTCAATTCTTAGGGCAAAATAGACTTTGTAATCTACATACATTGAAATTTGAGTGACATGGATGCCTCTGTACCAGACAAAAGCTTAGGCCCCTCAGGGCTTCAGGTGCCTGAAACGTTGATATAAGTGCTTAGAATAGGCCAGGGATACCTGAATATCTGTTTGTGTGGCCCACTTACTCCTGTGAGAGTGGTATGTATTAGCAGTCTCCCTTCCCTCCACTTTTTCTGTATTTTGTGACAGGTCTTGCATATCACATGCTCTGGTTTCTGAGGACAGAGGATTATAGAATGAGGGTCTTGTGCACAGGTGGTAGATCTGGTGTTTTTCAGAGCCCCTGGTCCTTCTGGTATTCCCAGGACTAGGAAGTGAGCGTTGGGACTGCTGGAAGTGCGCAGCAGGAGTGTGCTGCATCTATGCAGCCAGCCCAGTGTTACAGGAAGTGCCGAAAGTGCTGGATCTGCTGTAGTGGTGTGTGTGTACAGCACAGTAATGCTCTTGCCATCCTTGTGCTTTGTCTAGCCCCTACCTCACTCAAAAACTGTTTCTGGGAGCAGGCAGGGGACTTGTTATGGTGATCTGCTTGCTGAGCACCCTGGAAATGGGTGGTCTGGTTTTTTTCTTAGCTTCTTGCATAACTTACAATGAACATGTGTGCACAAGTGAAACTGAAAGGAAGGCATTGTGGGCATGTTTGTTGTGAAGCTTTGTTAACAGTGTTTTCACAACCCTGAGTGAGACCTGAGTCTTCCAGGCTGAGACCATGTTCTTTAATACAGAACTCCAGATCTTCAAGGAAACTCTGGCTTACTGTACTGTTAGTTGCATTGGTATAAATCTGTTTATTCACTTAGCTCCTAAGAGTTGAAGTAATTGTAACCCGGAGAACTTAACTCATTGTGGTAGAGATTATATTCCTTCAGGGAATAAAATAGCTTGAGGATTTGAATTTCAGTAGTGAAAAATCTCAGGGGAAATAAGACAAGCATCTTCTATTTTGAATTCTTGATTGAATCCTTTGGTGAAAGCCAGTTTGTTCCAGTAGACCGATGGGTGTAATGAATGTGTCTATGGTATCTACACCTTTTTGTTAAGATGGTTGCAACCCAATTCATCTTCAGATTCTTGTGACACAGCTGCAAACATGCTGTATCTCAAACTAAAGTTCTGATTCTTATTTCTTTGGGAAACTTCAGGAATTGGACTGATTGCAGAAAATGGAGATGCAGGTGTTCTTTAAATGCCTGTTCATTTTTCTGCATTTGTATATACATTCAGTGGAACTTGAGCTCTGAGTTTTTCCAGGGACTGATAGTGCTTTGGGTATTGTGCGGTACTAGTAGGCATTTATACACAAGATAGTACTTTGCAGACAGAAACAGGACTTCTTAATGTCAGTTGTATTTTACTAGAGCTGAGGAGTCTTCCGAGTTAGCTTCTGGTCTGGGCGTATGCATTCCATCTAACTTCTCATTAGGAAACCAGCTAGTAAATAATAGAGCAGAACAGTATTGTACAAGTGGTGTTTAATTCGAGAAACGGTTGTGATGATGGATTTAATGCTTATAGGTCAGTTTTCATTTGTAAATTACTTTGAGCTCAAAAGTGATTATAATTAAAGTAATTCAATCTAGCTGATCCTCACTCAGCTCAGAGGTTAGTGCAGTTCCTCATCACCTAACTTTGTTAATCTGGAGAGTAGGTCTGGTGTCATAACGTATTTGTCTAGAAAACCAGACATGCCTGGAAGGCATCACAGAAGTTGCTTGGGGATTCATTGGATGACCTTCTGAACAATTAAGCTATTTAGAAACAATGCATGAAGTTTTTGAGGACTTCCTATACTCAACAAAGATAATGCAAAGGGAAAAATCTTAATTATGAATATGGCCTCATGTATGTAGTGATAACTTTGGTGTTAAGTTTTCAGAAAGACTACATGTGTTGCAGACTAAAACTTCAATTGCATTCAGAAGAAAAAGAGATTTTGCTAATTTACTTTTGATACTTTATATTTAGTTTTAAAATATAAATAATTTAAGATTTGAAGTAATTTATGTTCTCCCTAAAGATTAATCTTTTTAATGAATTCACATTTTATCAAAACATAATCTGCATCTTAACTACTGTCAAAGGTTAGACTGGAGATCTTTCCTAGGTGGAAAGCTGTTTAGATTTTAGTATTGGAAAATACAGGATACATTTGGGGGCTGAATGTGTACTTAAATGTACATCTGCACAGAAATAATTCACAATGGTGATGTCTCAGTTCAAAGCTTAACTTGTGGTAATGAGTAGGCACTTGCACATCACCTGATCTTTGTAGACTTTAGAACAAAATACTACCAGTTTATCCTTAGTAGTTTTTTATGATCAAAATGTGAAATCAACTTTTTAGATATGAAAACTTCAGTTTCTGGATGTACCTGTATCCGTGTGGTGTTCCGCTGCTGATTTGGCATGTATTTAAAAAAAAAGTACCACCACCCCCACCCCCCAAACCACAACCAAACCAAACAGCAAAACCTGAGATACTAGAATTATTCTCAGCTTCAAGTGTTGGAAATTCCAGTTAAGAGATTGGACTAAGCAGGTACCTGAAAACTGGAGTGGAGCAAACCCCCAGGCTTCTAAGACCCAGGTTGGAATCGTAAATGCTTGTCTTTTCTGACCATCTGCAGTAAGATTAGTTCAGTCAGCTACTTTCTCTAGATGTTTAATATGTGATGTTTCAAAGGAGGGGCAGTTCATTCACATGTCTTGTGGGATGACTGGCTGAAAGTTTCCTTTTAGTTCTGGCTCTGGCTAAAAACCTGGCTTAAGCATTTGAAAGGTTAAGTTGGGGGGACACAGGAGGGGACATGAAATAAAACAATTAATTGTTTACATGCAAACCAATTTTTAATCAGTTCTTTTTGAACTTCCTTTTAACTTAGGTATTTTTGTGTCGCTTCTTATTGTTCACCTCTCAAATACTATTAATCTCAGATTTAAACTGCTTCTGTTCCTCAGGTATTCATGTTGCTAGGCCCTGAACTGATCTATTTCTTCTCTTCCACAATGTTCAGCAGTGAATACAGTATTTTTATTAAGGATACATCACTGAAGTGTATAACTATCTTATTTTACATTGTGTGTTTTAGTCATCATGCATTCATTTCAGATCTTGACTGCTTCTGCATGTTGAGTAGAAGTCTTCAGTGGGCTGCATGCAATTATACCTGTGTCTTTGCACAGCAAGTTTTTGACCTTTTGAATTCTAAATTAGTTTGAATTGCTTCCTTTAATATATGTTACTGTAGATTTTAGTACTATTTATTTTGCCTCTCTTGGATCGCCCTTTTAAGCAGTTCTTAATCTGTGATACTCCAGTTTTGGAAATTACTCATCTTGACTGTGGATGGTTAGGTATGAGCTGGCCTAAGTGCTTTTTTCTGTTCCTTGCGTGTGCATGGTAGCATCATCAGAAAGGTGCTTGCTATTTTTGAACCGGTGAGATCTTAATGACATGGCCTCTTGATTCTTCATCATTATGGAGGTATCAGGTACTTCTACTGGTGCCAAAAGCATGACTGAGTGAAATTCACAAGAAAATGTTTATGAAGATCACCTTATAAATAAGGTTCAAGTTCCTTGGCTCAAGTTCTTCTCTACAGGTGTGGTATATGTTTACAAATGCTTTTTAAACTCTGCACCTGTATTCATTTGAAAGTGACTTACTGAAACCATAACCAGGTATATAATTCTATTGGGTCTTACTACCAATTGTAACATCTCACCCCTAACAGCCTCCAAAATGTGTCAAAGTTAGATTGTTGTTGTGTTCTTTTTTAGTGAATGCTAGCTTGTTAGTTGAAAACTGGATGTTTTGAGGTTTGCAGTTTAGTAATGGCTTTGTTTACATGGAAAAAATATTGAACTGAAGCTAACAAAAAAGTTGCTAAATATATTTTAGGAATTTTAGTGGCTTCTTGAGGAGTGAATGAATTTACAATTCATCAGATGTTCCAGCAAAAAACATGCTTTTGAAACCTGTACACATTTTTCAGTGTTTTTTTAACTTTATTTTCAGATAAGGATGTTTAGATGTTTTTTAAGTCAAACTGGATAAAAACTTTAATGCTGCAGTGTGTGAGTCTTGCAGATAGCAGCATAACGGACAATAGGGTTGTGTTTGATTATGTGGCAATCTCAGTAGTCAACTGACTCTCCTTTCTTCTGTTTGATGTTGTGACATGTACAAGTTGATCTACCTGAAGTACTTTGTTAAAACACAATTTTTGTATTACTCTGACACTTTTTAACAAACTGAATACTTGTACCAACATGAACTGTATTGAGAAATACTCTCTTAGGAAGTTTTAAATATCTTTTTATATATGAAGATTTTGATTTCAGCCCTTCAGGATGGCTGCTGTTTTCCCATTGTCAGAGATGGAAAGGAGAAACTGCAACAAGCTATACTGATTAGTTTGTTTTTTTTAAAAAAAAAAAAATCCTTATTTAGATTTTTCAGATTCGAATTTAAACTTCTGGATTACTTTTCTAATAATGAAAGATTGTTCTGAATAGAAATTGGTAGGTTTTCTGCTACAGAATCTTGGCATCCAGAACAAAGGCCACATTGTGTGTTAATTACCCTATTTTTAGAACATGATCAGAGAGCTCAGATCAGTAGCAGAGACAAACATGCAGATATAATTCAGTCCTGATTTTAAACTGTAATTCTGTAGTCCATTTCCTTCTCCTTATGGAGACTCTTTTGCTGCAAGAGTAAACAGGCACTACCTAAAATTCAATAAAAATGTGATGAGAATAGAGGAGTTCAGTATTTGTTGACTGAATCTTCATTTCCTGGTTTAAAAATTAGTTAAGGAGAAAGCTCTAAAAAGTGTTTCCACATGAATGAAAGCAAGCCCTGCAGTTACTAGTAACTAACTGAGTTATATATATGATCATTCTGTTTTGTTTTGAAGAATTTGAGTTTTTCCCATGATGTAACTGGCATTCTCATGCAAGTTGTAGAGCACTTTAAAGTTGAAAAGTGGAAAATCTGTGTTTTCATGCCATAACATGTATTGTGCAGAGGCCTGCAAGCACTAGTGAAATAGTTGCATTGGCAAATGACTGAAGTTGGTGCCTTTACCTCAGGAGTTATTAGGAAAAGCAAAAAATACCACGTGAAGGGGAGAGAGCAGACAGTTTCAATTAATTGTGTTGTGTTATTTGGTTCAGTGTTATCATGATCTAGTGTTTTTATTCTCTACAGCCAGATTCTGAATTTTGCCATGTTATCACAAGGTAAGATGTTGTAGCACACAGTTTCACAGTAACTTCAAACTTGCCTAACCCTGTTCATCAGTTGTTATAAAAGGTACTTGCCTGTGGTAGCCTCCGTCTCTTGACCCTGCTGTTACTCATGCAACTGCAGGTCTAGCCCTATACAAAGAAATACCTAGCACTTTTTAACTTTACAGCTGTTCAGACATTGCTGATGAAACGAAGGGGGTATGCATAGCTAAGGAAGAACCACGGCAAGGTTTTCCAGAAGCATTTGCCAGTTATATTGGCTTTAGCTGACTGGAAGATCGTTCAGCAGGGAAACTTGGTGTTCCCTTTATGAAGGGGGCATATCTCCCTTGTGGTGATGTGAGCACTTCCCATCTTGGTCGGTTTAGCATTTGCAAGTAGCTAAATGTTCTGAGTATGTTTTGTGAAACACCGCTACTCATCTGAATTTCTTATCCTTCTCTGCTGGGTCCAGAAGACCTTACTCAAGCTTTTGCTAAAGATTCCCATATATCGCCATGCCAGTTAGCATTTCTGCTGTTGACTGTGCATGTCATAGTGGATGAGTTGGTGCTTGCACAATAAATTGCAACAAAACCGAAGGGTTTGAGTTACTGCAAGGGTCCAGTGGCACCTTCTTGTTACTGTATTGAGGAACCCGGATTTCTTGCTTCCATTGACCATTAGCTCCTTAGTTTCCTTATCAGACCTTGATAGCCTTTATATTAGTACTGTCTTGTTTATTATATCATACTCTTGTTTTCTGTGCTTGTATTTGGGCAATCTTAATTATCCACTCTATATTTGAAAATTTAAATTAATTTTGTCAATTTTTGCTCTCCTGCATTAACAGTCAGAAGTCTTTTGTTAACAGAAGAACTTTGAGGCACTAATAAAAGGAAATTGTCTCTGGAGAGTTCCGTGGCTGATAATCTCTTTCATCAAATAGATGTGGTATCTTGATGTTCTAGCATAGGACTACCCTGCTCACTTAATTGAGATTGATTTTTTTTTTTTTGACCTTCAGCTTTCCTAAGAAGGCATATTTTTCCATAATATGGATGATATAATCTGTTTGTAACATGTTGCTTATCTGCCATGTTAATGATAGGCGCAATATCCCCGTGCTTCGTGACCAATTTCCATGCTAATGATAATAGATGTTTCATGAATTTGATCACACAAGTAAAAAGGAAACACTTGGTCTTCTGTTTGTTTCCCTTTTGAAATGGCACTTTTTAATCTGATACATTATTCAATTGCTTCTTTGTGAAGAAGAGCTAAATGCTCTCCTAGTTGCTACTGAACTGTGTGATCCTTTCTCATTTTAACAATTTTCCTACCTGGTGGTTAGTACCATAGCTTGTACTAACAGTTGTGAAATAACTGATATGGTTTTTTAGGTGTTAGTACCAAAATAATTGAAGTGTGTAACTCTGTGCCATGTACTGTGCACTTTTTAAACAGTTCACCGAGTTCTGACATTGATGTGAATGAAACTGCGCTATGCAGAGCACCTGAGCTCTTTAAAGTTACAAACCTCTCTTGGTGGTTTAAGCAAACTACCAGAAACAATTATTTTGAACGTTTACAGTCAAACAGCATCTTGTGATGAATCTCTACACTACTACTTTCAATTCTGTTTTCTTTTTTTGATGCTGATTATGTAAAGAAAAATGTTACAAGTTGCCTTCCTGGAATGCTAGGCAAGAACATCAGTTTGAAGTAACTTTCAGTGAATATAATCCTCTTGAGTTTCCCAGTCTGTAGTGAGAGTTGAACTTAGATGGTATGATGTCATTTGTCTGGCACCTTTGGTTTCTGCATGCATTGCAAATAGCAGTTTACAGGACTTAATCCTGATTTTTTTTTTTTTTTTAAATACAACTAGCTGTCCTCCAGCTGGACCTCTCTTTTCTTCACTGACATCTGACTTAGTCCTCTTAGTTTATTATCTTATGTTGCAGTTTCTTAATCCCACATAGGGCTCATCTGTTTTAGGTATTTTCTGTTAATGTATTGCTTTTGGTTGCCCAAGGCTTGCCAGAGACAGGAAGAGGCTGATATGCTATTCTACGGACAGGCTGACTTATTTGCAGTGCTCTGAATTATTGACTACTGAGGAAATTAGTTGGGCAAAAGGGTAGCTTTCTTTTAAAGATGTGAGTAAACAAGGCTTTGCTGTAGCTTGGGTCCAGTATCCTCAAAAAGCCCATTTGTGTCCCTTGAACTACTTGAGAAATTTCTTCTACTTGCTATTGCAAGCTAATTGTGTGAGCAATTCTTCTAAAGAAGGGGAAGCAATGTTTCCTGAAAGGGAGGGAATGGGTACCGTGCGTGGTACGGTATCCACAGAGATGCTGAACAGCTGAGATCTGTTGGCGGCCTGCCAGCCTTAGGGCTTGTGCAAAAAAGCTGTTGTTTTGCTGGAGGAACTGTGTCTCAGGAATGTCTTGCCTCCTCAGCTGACTCCTAATTCACCTCGCTGTGACCTGTCTTCCTGAGGCCGAGCGGATGTCAGGGTAATCTAATACTGGCATGCTTACTTGGGACACTTAAAGCTGACCTTCAAAGGCTTCTCACCAGAGCGTTCGTGTCCTAGCTGTAACATGGCTGGTGCTGCTGTGCAAACTCAGACTGGTTTCTGTGTGGATAAGGGCAGACTGGGAAAAAAGGAACAACTGGGAAGGGCTGAATACTTACAGTTTGTTTTTTCTGTCTTCACTTGAGCAAAATTACTTAGTGAAGAAACAATAACGCCTGAGAACTGAAAGCTTACTAATGGGTAACTTGAGGATGAACACATGGCAATATTATTAGTTTCTGCATGTATCGAACTACATTTCTTAAACATGACAGATTAAAGAGGTGAAGTGTCATTTAAACATCATGAAAATAGCAAATTTTCATACTGTTTTGGTAAGATTTAAGTTTTTAGGGAGTTCTGCTAATTTTTAGTAATTATGCAGGATGCACTCAAAACTGTGGCTAAGCTTGTGTTGGATTAAGAGTCTCCTAACCTTTCCGTTTTGAAAAAGAACATGTTTCTTGTGATGGCAGGCAGGCTTGTGATTGAGCTTAAGTTACCTGTATGAAAGAGGTTTTAAACTTTAACCTTTAGAAAACTTGCACTGTAGCTTGCTTTTCTGTGCTTTTGCTTCCTTTTTGTAGCATGAACTCCCTATGTGTTGTCTGTAAAGCCCTACAAAGATAAGATAACTATTTCTTTTCCTCTGCGTATTTTTACAGTGAGCAGCAAAACATTGCAAGTGAAGCCTCTGGGCACCTCTGTATTTGACCGTAATGCAGTGCTACTGGCTGTAGCTGTTTAACAGGGAAATAACTTATTTTACAAATAAGGAGGTTATTTGCCTGCTGGCTTTTGAACAGGGGAGGAGGCTACCCTTTATTGGTACTCATAAGCCTTTCCTTGCAGTTAGGAGGCCTAGATTCTGAGTAGTGTCTCAGCCCAAAGCAATCACCTAGACACTGAAGCTTGAAGTAACACACCAGCTGTAGCCAAGTTTGTTATAATCCTATACTGACAACTGGTGAACTGGTATCTCCCAGGGACTACTTCAAGGAGTGATACCAGTGAATGCTTCTTGCTGCTCACATGTCAAGGTGCAGCTGCTGTTCACAATCCTAAATGCACCTATGAAACAAACCGGGAAGGATGGCTATGTCTGTCTTGTGAAAAGCTGAGTGATAAGAGTACTATATCCAAAGATTTAGTTTTGGGGAGATACTGCAAAATAAATACTGCAGTGATGTATTTTAGTGTTACTGATTGTGGTACATATTGTATCCAAAGCTCTGCATACTAGACTGGGACCTTTAGGCATTGTGCAAAAATAGTGGAGGCTCTTTGCTCTTAAGGAAGGCATTTTCTCAATGCTTGTCTGCCTCTACAGGTTTTTTTACCAGTAGAACTGTGTTTGCAGAAAAGCTTATGGTTGTTTAAGTAAATGACAATAAACTAAATGTGATGCCAGTATATATCCGTGCTAGTGGGTTGCACAGATTAGTCTAAATGTCTGTCAATGTAGTTCTGTTGGCATAGTGCCTTGTAGCCTCCTCATACAAGAACTGTTGTCTAGAGCTGGCAGATGACAGTGTCATGACAAACAGTAGTATCTCCTCAGTTTGAAGAACAACACTTCCAACTGCAAATGTTCTGATACTGAGTTGTGTGAAAAGCAGAGGGAAGATTAAAGGATGAGACACGAAAAAGACTGATGCAAGGAGAATAGGAAGAATGGCATGAGGCAGATAGGAACGCACTGGAGGGAGGCAGGCTCTCAAGTTGACAGCTGCTTGATACAGTCTATTTTAATTTCAAAAAAATCTTTGAAGAATGTTATTCAAAGTCTTTGAGTAAACTGGGCCATAGCTGGAAAACATACAGTGCTTGCATGGATTGTTTAAAAGCCAGGAAGCAGAGGGTGAGTAACTGCCCCTTGCAATGAGGAGAGGGAGGCAGATGCTGGACTTCCACAGGGTTCTGTAATGAGGTGAATGCCTTCAGCATGGTTATAAGTGATCTTGGAAGGAGGGGTGAACAGTGAAAGGATGAAGGTTGCTGGTGACAGGTAGTTGTTCAGAATGGTGAAAACAAGGGCTCACTGAGGAATTCAAGAACACGGAGACTGCTGGTTAAAGTTCCTCTGCCACACTGTTGCCCAGTGTAGAAAAATCTGACTTAGTTATGATCTCTGAGCTGAATGTTGCAATTCAGAAACAGGATTTTAGCATTTTGATACTTGAGTGATAACATCAGCTTACCTGCATGGTTTCAGGGAAGATGAGGACTAGTTTATGAAATAAAAATTAATTATGATGTTGTCAAATACCTGTACTTCCTGAGCCAGCGTGTTTTTTCTGAATGTGATTGAAATCTAGAAGAGTTTCTGGGGGAATTCTTCCCACGTCATTGCTTTTTTTCTAGGCATCTGCTAATGGCCACTGTTGGAGATGGGATGGATACTTCTTGAAGTTTTTAGGCATGACTTGGACATAGCCAATCTCATGTCCTCATTTAGAAAAAAAATGTTTAAATGAACTGTAGAAGTTGGTCTCTTTAGCAAACCTTTATCTAAGGTGTTTCAGCTGCTGTTTCATCTAGTCCACTGACTTGGTGAGACCACAGGGTTTGTGTTGTCGCTGGTTGCACCTTTGCTGAAAGAACTGCCTCTAGTTTTATTGAAAGTGAAGCTGTATTTGATGGGAAGAACGGAGAGAGGAAATGTTGGTCTCTGCAAGGAGCAATAATAGTTTGTGAATGTGATCACTGTCTGTCATGTTTGCATAAAAATGCGTGAAAGGCAGGTGAACTGCGCATCTTGTGTTCTTTTGCACAGTCTCCTTGAAAAGGTCCTGCATGAAGAACAAGTTAAGAGGAAATGTGTAAGGAAAAAGTTTCATATTTTGCATAGATAAAATCTTTTGCAAATCACAAATAATGCTAATTGTTATGTCACTCAAGAAATATGGAGACATTTAAATGTGAGTTGTAATTGTAGTATGTTTTCAGTTTCTATAGGTCTTCAGTCCATGCTATCTTTTGAGAATGGTATCCAAAGGAGACTCTTTGGAATTGTTATATAGGCAGCTTGCATCCATGTGTAAACCTGAAGTCACAAGACAGGCCAATGTGATCTGAATTTTGAGAAACTTAAAATGAGTCAAAAATGTTACTGAAACTCCTCGATTTCTTACTGAATTGTTAGATGTCCTTTGGTTTACAGTAGTGCTGCCATTGTATTTGATAACAGATACTGTATTATTTTTCTGAAATAGATTGGTTCTCTAGTTTTTCTGCATACTAGGGAATTGACCCTTTTTGATTACGTGCAGTCTCCTAAATACTTTATTGGCACTGTAAAGTTGTGGTCCTAAATGAAGATGTCAGATACTTCCTTCCCATGTAATTGTTGGGAAGTAGTTATGACACCAGAAAAATATGTTTTGATT
Source organism: Phoebastria nigripes (assembly GCA_035582835.1). Classification (NCBI taxonomy): domain Eukaryota; kingdom Metazoa; phylum Chordata; class Aves; order Procellariiformes; family Diomedeidae; genus Phoebastria; species Phoebastria nigripes. The sequence goes on along the minus strand of JAYKAV010001245.1, from coordinate 548,256 downwards.
ATATCTGCATAGAATGTAGGTGTTAAATTCTGAAGTTTAGATCCTAACATGTCTCTTCATATTGACTGTTAATGTCCTGATCTTACTGGGATTGTGCTCTTGTGTTACACACTTTGGGCTGATCAAATGCAATTTTCATTTTTTCTGGAACACACACCTCCAACACTTTGACTAAAATTCTCATTGGAATGCATTATAAAGAGTTGAACTTCCTGGAAAAAACTTGAATTTGTTTAGCTTTAGTAAGCTGCTGGGGACTCTAAAGCAGTGGTTTCCATGCTTCCTGGACCAGTGGATTATTCTTGGTACTTGGTGTCTCCTGAGCCATTGGACCTAAGATGGCAGTAATGGGAGAGTGTTTTCTTGTGTGTAGTATTGTCTCTGACTTCAGACTACCCAAAGCATCTTTTTTGGAGACTAGACTCCTAAGTACTGTTTTGCCGATGGAAAATGTTATCCATCGTGTAGTACATTTGAGATAATAGGTGCTTCATGGTATGCAAGATTTGCAATAATCTCAACATATAATGTTTCTAGTTACTGTGTCTGGAATGTGTTTATGATGATACTGAGATACTTAAGAAAATTCTGATCATTCAGGACATGGAAATAGCTTGGCATATGGCATCAAATTTTTTTTTATGATGTTGCAATTCTCTGGGTATTCTGAGGAACTACTTGGATTGGTTTTGTAAAGTTGGGATTAAAAGTAAATCCACAAAAATGTGTCTTTAGTATTAAAAGAAACTGATTTAGCTATAAGTATCCTCTGTCTGCAATTACATGCTGGAAATGAGTAAACAGTCACCAAAAGGGTTCAGCACCTTTTTTGCTTCAGTTTTTCTCAGGTTATATTTTGATTTTATACTTAAACAGGACTAGTTTTCAATCTGTGATATTAGTACAGTCCTATGATACAAAATGCAACATGGCATTTTGCTGGTACTTAAATTTAGGTGAGTAGATCTATTGGTTCTAAACCAGAACAAAGTTTTTCAGTATTTCTGTATGATTTACAGTGAGAGCTCAAAAAGTGCACGGGAGATATGCCACTCTTCAGACTATAATATGTATTTATCCTATTTCTTAAAGCTGACATGGTTTGTGTTGCTTTCCTTTTTAGTATTATGGCGCTTGCCTGTAGACCTTGTAAGTGAAGTCTAATGCTGCTGTTCTTACATTTTTGTTTTTTTTTTTTTCTTCTAGGGTTTGAAATCTAGGAGAATGGCAGACATAGACAAGTAAGTAAAATCTGTAGGTTACTGAGGCTCTGACTGTGTTCTGTGCTGTACTTCAGATGGCTGTGATCTCCAGATACTTGATAGACAGGGTCTAGATAGTGATCTTGGCACTGTGGCAAGATGTGAGGTTTATAGCATGTGGGAGAAAAGCTTGACTTGCTCATGCCAAATGGGTTTGAGATCTTAATTGTAAATAAATCTAAAACTGCGACAAGGCACCAGTCAACTTGTTAGTTGGAATTCTGGAGGGCAAAGACCGATAGTACTGCCCATTACTATTGTTTCACTGTATGTATTTTTTTCCTATACTTCAAATGCTCATATTTTGTGGCATTTGGAAGTATAGTTTAGGTGAACCTACCCTCAGTTCTCAAGGCCTGCACATCTTAACAAAGAGGATGTGTAGAGCAGAAGGAGGCTTTGACTTGTAGATATGAACAGGAGCTGAAGGAATTCTTTTTTAAAAAGGAATCTTCAAAATTCTGGAAAGCTGCTAGTTCTTTAAACTGTTCTGAGATTGTCGAATGTGGAACTTGAATCTATGAAGACAAATTTGGCTTTGGCTATTAAGACTTCTAGTTTGTCATAGATCAAAACTGATGCAACAGTTTGCTTCTACCCACGTGATCTCTAACTTGAGCTCTTTAAACTCATTATAGTATTTTATAAAATTAACTTCTTGATCCTGTTATTGAATATTCCTAATAGCAAAGAACAGTCTGAACTTGATCAACAGGATATGGAAGATGTTGAAGAAGTAGAAGAAGAAGAAACTGGTGAAGATGCCAACAGCAAAGGTAACGTTGAAAACAAGGGTTTCTAAGCAACTGCATACGTGCTTTCTAATTAGTGCGTTAAAAGGATTTTACTGCTTAAAATAATGGGAAATGGTAAAACATAACTACTGATGTACAACTGTATTTAAATTCTGAAGCAAGGACTTTTTTTTTTCTCCAGTTGTGTGTTTTTTATTAGTTGTCTGCAGTCACTCATTTTAGTCGTGGTTAGTACCAGTTCATGCAGCACTGGCCACCTGTAAGGATGTATAATTGGAAAAGAAAGGATTATTGTGGGTATGTGACTAGATTCTTTCAAAACTAACAACAGTTAAAAGCTTTTAAAATGTGAAGCTTTGGGTAGAAAAAAATCAGGTGCATATATGTGTGTGTGTGTCTTTTTTTTTTTTATCAGTTGCTTAGTAATCTGCTGCTGAGTTGTTTGTGAACAGAACAAAAATCATGAATCATGCTTAGTGTTACCACTCTTAAAATCAATAAATCATTCTTTTTTTCCCTCAAAAAAAAAAACCTGAACATGTATCAGAATACTTGTTTTGTCTGTGCTGAACAGTCTTACTCATGCTTTGTAGTTAAAGATTGGGGGCACAGATAGAATCTGAAAAGCAAGTAGCCAAAAGAGAAACAACTAATAATCTCTGCAATAAAATTATTTGGACTGCTGATAGTGCCACATTATGTGATTGCTTGAACAGAATAATTACACTAAAGAAAAGTAGGATAATTTTGCTCAAGATGATGTTAGAAGCTTTGCTATATCTATTGAAAAGTTTTCAAAACTGGATTGCAAAATTCTGGGGAACACACTGGTGAGCTGAAGAACAGCTTACAATAATTAAATGGTAAGTATTCAGGTGTCCCAAAGGAACCTAGAGATGAATAATGTGTATTTTTAGTGATTAATCTCAGCTATTGTAGATGAGGATCTGAGGGGAAATTATATGATAGGAATTTTGGAGGGAAATTGGATTTTATACATCAGAAACATGTTTCAGTAGCAGGGAAACAACACAGTGTTAAGCAGTTCTTTTTGCATCTGTAATCCTTGCTTGTCTAGTTTTCTATTATTTTTTTCATGCAGAGTTTTTCATTAGGTTTTACTGCTTTACTTTTTTTAATTTAGATAATTCCATTTTTAAATGTCAAAGGTCCTTCTGTGGACACTAAGTAAAGCACTCATGCTTTTAGGAAAAACCTCTTTGAAGAAATAGTATTCATGGATCCAAGAACTTGCAAAACAGAGTATGTGGTCGGATTTCAGTTTGAGGGGATGTGGCTGTTGGAATGGCGTACCATGTGCACGGTGCATATACTGATTTGGTATTAAAGAATAACTGGCAATGTACTCAAATGGCACAATTGGGTAGGTTTTCAAGTGTGTAGGAAATACTAATGAATAGTAAGACCAGAGAAAACTAGATACCTTGACAGGAGGAGTAGTGTTGACTAATGTGAGGTAGTACCTTTAAGAAGTAATTACAGCTTCTACTGCTAAAATATAAACTGATTGCAATCATTATGGAGAAACAAGACTGGTTTTTTGGATGTTGCTTGAAACATAACTCTTCAGCATGTAATTTCAGTGCTAGGACTTAAAAGTGGAAGAGAATATTCACATGCAGTTACTGTAGTGAAGGGCAGAGAAATGGAAAATGGTATGCTATTTCCAAAAGCTTTGTGTATCAGGAAGGATTCAAAAGCTTCACTCTAATTTGAAGGTGTCAGAAGAATGCTATATAAACCTAGTATCTTATAAGGAATGCAAAGTACTTGTTTGCCTATCTGTAGATGTTGAGGATAGGGGGAAGAAGGCAAAACAGCATGATAAAAACTGATCATAAATTCTTATTAAAAAATATGAAGTTGTGAAATTCATTTCTGCAGGTTGAGGCACAGTTTTTGAGCAGAAGTAAAAGGGTTGATGTTAGTATGGATAATGAGAACACCTAGGCTAGGAATTTGTGTGGTTTTTTCAAATGTACTTCTACCTTGTAGTTTGAAACAGGTTTCTCATTTGGACAAAGTGCTTTCTAAAGATGATGCAGATGGTAGACTTCAAGGACTTAGTACTGATATTCTGTCGGTAGTCAGTAATGTGTCAGACTATTCTAATGAATAATTTATTCTTTTGCAGGAAATATTAGGTAAACAGAGATTTATAAAGCAGCTTTAAATACAAGTCTGAAACTGTCTTGTTTCTTTCCATTTACCTAAAATGGAATGAAAATCCCAATTCCAGTTTGTATTCACTTCTTAAAGTAAAAGCACAAATTCTTCTACCTTGCCTTTCCTTAACGAATTCAAAATAAAAGCAGTCAAAGCAAAACTGGTGCTTTCAGGGGCATCATATAAAACCCTCCCTTTTATCAAAAAAGCTCAGCTTGCTGAATAGTGGCTGTTTTAATCCACGTGCTGCTTCCATGTTCAGAATAGGATGGATTTGATCCGTGCTTCCAAGATGGAGAGGGGTTTGAAATACTTCTTTGCCTATGTTTCTTTTTACAAGTGTATATATAGTAAACTTACTGCTTTTTTGTGGTATTTAAGTAACTTTTCTTTCAAGATTAGTCCAAAAGATGCACTTGGCACTTACATAATTTTCTTTTTTAATTTAGCTCGGCAGTTGACTGTGCAGATGATGCAAAATCCTCAGATTCTTGCAGCCCTTCAGGAAAGACTTGATGGTCTGGTAGGAACATCTACAGGATATATAGAAAGGTACAGTATTTTTTCAGTATGAGCAGAGTGGTATAAATGGTTCTTTTGCTTTCTGAACAGTATTGTCTGTAGGATTAATAGTCATAAACCTGTGCTGCCCAGATAGCAGGAAAACTAATATAGTCTGTCTGTACTGCATCTCAGAATTGAAGAATTTTTATTTGGGCTTTTATGAAGAAAAGAATGCTAAAATATTTACAGTGGCTGACTCTGTCCCCTTCAGTTACAATATGGCACACTCTTAAAGGATACTTTCCTGCTACTTGGAATGTCTTTTGTAGCTTTGCCTTAATCATGAAACATCAGTTATCTTAAGTATGGACAAATACTTAGTGAGACCTAGTGCCTCTAATATAGTCATTTTTTGGTTAGAGTGTAACCAGGAGTTAATAAAATTAGGAATGTTGTATCAGTACTTCATGTGGTCTCCTTATGTATTGAAACTTGCAACAATCTCTTGCTAAAATTTTCTTTACTTGATCTGCATTAACATATAGAATTTTCTGGCGCACTCATGTAATTTCTGGTTGCGTACGAACATTTCACCACATCCACAGGAATTGTAAAGCATACAACTGTCTTGCTGTGATAGGGTCCTACATTGCTATTGACCTGAACTGGGGCAGCTACTGAGAACAGGCATTGCTGCTGCTGCTACTCCTACTCATACCACTTTCCTGTTATAGATGATAGTATGGAAGAAAAGCCCATTTAACTAACAGCCTTCCCTAATAAATACTAGCCCAAGAAAGAGCATGGAGTCAAAGGGTACCCAGGTTCTTTCTCTTCTAGATGCTGTACACTACAGGCTTTCTATACCCAATATTTTTCTTCTGTTTTTCAACGGATGTTAATTAACCTTTACTAATCTTTCAGGTCCTTGATCTAAGAAGTGAACAAAAGTGATAACATTGATTTACATGGCATTCTTCTAGTCAGCTGCTCTCTAAGATATTGTACCATTTCTTCATCAATTCCAAGTACAGTAGTGCATTCTCTATCACAAAAGCATTGCAACTTTGCCATTGTTACCAAATGCTTACCTAACTTGCAGTACAAAAATAGCTGGAAAATGTGTGTAACTTGTCTGCACTTTCTCAATGTATGCATGCTGACTTAACCATGCTTTACAGGTGCGTCTTATGTGTCCTCCCAAGTATTATTTTGAGCTTATTTATCTACAGAATCTAGACACTGAGATGGCACAGAAGTCAGCAGGAATCTGGGATCCTAAAAGCCTGTTATGTGGGCTGTTACGGAACTAGATGCATAAGCTGGTAGGAAACTAAACAGGTTCCAGGAAAACATGTGTCTGCTCAGGCTTAGAATCTGCTAATTGCCTGGCAGCTATCCAATAACTTACCTCTTCACCTGTGCCTGGCCGCAATAATTTTTAATGAAACTTTCATAGAATAGAATTTCCCTCAACTCCTTGCAGGAGGTTGTATTCTTGTGTAATTATAACATTTGCTAGTGGCTTGTATTCAGAGCAACAGGTTTTACTTGTTGTTGTACTTGTGCAGTCCAGTTCATACTTCTTGGTCTGCTTCTCCATTTTGGATTTATTTTGTAAAAGCTGTCTCTTTCATGAAACTACCTTTTGTTTTTTTAAAGTACAGAGTTTATAAAGGTAGTGGATGTACAAATTGTGAAATTTGAACTAGTTGGCATGGACTGTAACAAAATGTAGCTTTGACACATGCAAAAGATTCTAGATTCTTTAATAAAGGGGTTAATCTTTATTCTGACATACTGGAGTTGGACATGCTGCATGTATGGCACTACCTCTTAGAAATTTCACAGTGTTTTTATATGCAATTGCTAGGACCAGTACTCTTAGTCTAAATATATGCATGTGGCATTAAGTGGGTGACTGTTTTATGACTTACCTGTGCAGTCGTATTAATTTTCTTCCTTAACRTTTTTTTCCTGAACTAACTGAACTTGCTACTTAAGTTGCTGTTAGTTCTGATATTGTACTTGAAGATAAAATTACAGCAAATGATTAACTTGACTAACTTCTGGAAAAATGTCAGAGTAACAAGAATGTTTTCAATCCTTTTATGAACATACGTGACTAAATTTAGGCTTTTTTGGTAGTTCATGTAGCAGATGTACTTTTGCCCAAATTGGAAGGTTAAGGGAAATCTTGATTTCTTGGTGGTCTCCATATTATCTTAGTAATCAGAAATAGTATATTCATGTTGAGCATAAAGCCGTCAGGGAGAAGGGTTCTGCATTTTAAAGTGAACAAGAATGTTGAAACATGTGCTTGTCCTACCTAATAGAGGTAAGATAGCTTTAATTAATGCGAACTTTCAGTGTTTATCTAAGCTAACATATTCTTGGTTACTTCCTCTAACCTGAAGCTGGTCCTAACAATTAAAAGCAGTTGTTTACTACTGTGTTCTAAATAATGTGGCCCAACTGCTTAAATAAATATGGGAAGTTAATACAGTAATCTTCTGTAGCCATACGCTGGGGTTTGGCCCACCTCACAGGCAATGCAGGCTGTCAGCAATCTACTGCATAAATCTCACCAGTAGCCTTGATGTAGGTAACTCTCTGTCCTAACAGTAAGTCTATGTTTGCGTATTTTACTAAAGTGAAACTAGTATTAAAGAGGTGTAGCTGACAAGTATTTGTAATGAGGATTGCATTAATTGCTTTCCTTTTATACATGTATAATACAGTGGCTCATTTAGCAAAACAGTTCTGGCTCATTTTGGGAGTGACAGTTAATATGTTAGAAGACAGTAGTACCAGCTGCTTTCCCAAGTAAAACAAAAATGTGAATTTTGAAGATTGACTTCCTTAGCGAAGTAATAATTCAATTGTCTTGAACTTTCTTTCATAAAACCAAGCCAGTTAGTGATTAGACCTTTCTTAATTCTGCTCAATYGTATGAATTTATTATGCTGCTCACTGATAATGTAAAACTTGTTTTTAGTATGAAGTTTTATTGCACAAGTTTGTCTCCTGATTGATCCAGGTGTTTGGAATACTCTGGTTCTAATTCAGGCTAAGCCTCAGTTTAAGAGCGTGTGCTAACAGTTTCAGTCCGCATGGTACAGTGGGCCATAGTTTTGATTTGTTCAGCTTTCTAAAGCTTAAAGTAGAGTGTAAAATCTGTTTTGATGCAAGTTGGTTATTAAGGGGGCTGGTTAAGGAGGGGTCAACATGTGCTTAGCATGCAGTGTTAGTAACAGTTTTGTCACTGAATTTTTCAGCTTGCCTAAAGTTGTTAAAAGACGTGTGAATGCTCTCAAGAACCTTCAAGTTCAGTGTGCACAGATAGAAGCAAAGTTCTATGAGGAAGTTCATGAGCTGGAAAGAAAGTATGCTGCTCTCTATCAGCCCTTATTTGACAAGGTATTTTAATGCTAATCTGATTTGTACTTAAAAGCTTTAGCTAAAACACAAGGGAATATAAACTGAAAGCTTATGCATGTTCTGAATTATTTTGGCCTTGTATATGCCCATTCAATTCAACTGACACCATTTTACCATCCATGTGAATATCAACTAAGATTCAGGGGGAGAAAGGTTCAGTCTGTTCCATGGTTACCAAATTCACTTCAATATACCAGGCCTCATCTTGTTAATTGAGCAGATGTCAGATGATTATGGTAACCTTTCTGGAACTTCGGTGCTTATTTTAGTGTGTTGAAAAGCTTCTAATGCTGAGTCGTCTTCTAGGGCCAGAAGAAAAAGTTTTGATAAATAGTTAATGTATTACTTATTGTGTAACTTTAGGATTAGGAAATAATTGGTTAGGGCATTGCTGGTTGCAATGACTAGGAAATGTGAAAATACTCTTGGTGTAATCTTCCAGCGAAGTGAAATCATCAATGCAATTTATGAACCTACAGAGGAAGAATGTGAATGGAAAGCAGATGTCGAAGAAGAAATTTCAGTGAGTATCATAATTGGTTCTCATCAATATCTCAGGCTTTAGCATGACACAAGATTCAATACAGTAACTAAAGTTTAAAAGAAAAATTTGGGTGCATAATGATTGCTTGCTTATAATAATAATAATAATTCATAATGATTGCTTAAAGCATGCACATGAAATTTAATCTGTACTGGTATCAACATAAAACTCTTAATGAACCTTGTGGGCACTCTTTTAAAATTAAGAAAAACTAACATTTTTATTCTATCAAGGAGGAAATGAAAGAGAAAGCCAAGCTTGAAGAGGAAAAAAAGGATGAAGAAAAAGAAGACCCTAAAGGAATTCCTGAGTTTTGGCTGACAGTATTCAAGAACGTGGACTTGCTCAGTGATATGGTTCAGGTAGGTGGTGGTCCGGTCTTGTTTGAAGTTGCATTAGTACTTAATCCAAGTGTCTTTTTTAAGAAAGGAGTATAAACAGTACATTACTTCCTGTGTCTGTTGGAGAGCGAAAATGGAACAAGTACTTGGATGTCATAGAATCATAGAATCATTAAGGTTGGAAAAGACCTCTAAGATCATCGAGTCCAACCGTCAACCCAACACCACCATGCCCACTAAACCATGTCCCTAAGCACCTCATCTACATGTCTTTTAAATATTCCAGGGATGGTGACTCCACCACTTCCCTGGGCAGTCCGTTCCAATGTTTAACCACTCTTTCAGTAAAGAAATTTTTCCTAATGTCCAATCTAAACTTCCCCTGGCGCAACTTGAGGCCATTTCCTCTCCTCCTATCGCTAGTTACTTGGGAGAAGAGACCAACACCCACCTCGCTACAACCTGCTTTCGGGGAGACCTAGTGATAAGGTCTCCCCTGAGCCTCCTCTTCTCCAGGCTAAACCCCAGTTCCCTCAGCTGCTCCTCATAAGACTTGTTCTCCAGACCCTTCACCAGCTTCATTGCCCTTCTCTGGACACGCTCCAGCACCTCAATGTCCTTCTTGTAGTGAGGGGCCCAAAACTGAGCACAGTATTCAAGGTGCAGCCTCACCAGTGCCGAGTACAGGGGCACGATCCCTTCCCTACTCCTGCTGGCCACACTATTTCTGATACAGGCCGTTGGCCTTCTTGGCCACCTGGGCACACTGTCGGCTCATGTTCAGCTGGCTGTCAACCAGCACCCCCAGGTCCTTTTCCDMCAGGCAGCTTTCCAGCCACTCTTCCCCCAGCCTGTAGCATTGCATGGGGTTGTTGTGGCCGAAGTGCAGGACCCGGCACTKRGCCTTGTTGAAYCTCATACAGTTGACCTCAGCCCATCGATCCAGCCTGTCCAGGTCCCTCTGCAGAGCCTTCCTACCCTCGAGCAGATCGACATACCCGCCCAACTTGGTGTCATCTGCAAACTTACTGAGGGAGCACTCGATCCCCTCGTCCAGATCATTGATAAAGATATTGAACAAGACCGGCCCCAAAACTGAGCCCTGGGRGACACMGCTCGTGACCGGCCGCCAASTGGATTTWRYTYCATTCACCACAACTCTCTGGGCCCGGCCATCCAGCCAGTTTTTTACCCAGCGAAGAGTACACCTGTCTAAGCTGTGAGCCGGCAGCTTCTCTAGGAGAATGCTGTGGGAGACAGCATCAGAGGCTTTACTGAAGTCCAGGTAGACCACATCCACAGCCTTTCCCTCATCCACTAGGCGGGTCACCTGGTCATAGAAGGAGATCAGGTTGGTCAAGCAGGACCTGCCTTTCATGAACCCGTGCTGGCTGGGCCTGATCCCCTGGTTGTCCCGCACATGGCTTGTGAGTGCCCTCAAGATGAACCGGTACTGAATCGGTACAGAGATGAATCATCTCTGGTACTTTATTCAACTGAGAGCACAGAGCAGTCTGAAATACCTTCTTACTGTGTTGTTATTTGTTGAACTTATTTTACCTTACTAATACACTTTCTGTGTTTATAGGAGTGTGTGTGAGATGTGTATTAGATATTGCTAAAAACTACTTGGTGTTAGCATGGATTTAGGTTGTGTACTTGTCCTGGTTTTGGTTGGGATAGAGTTAATTTTCTTCCGCTGCAGTGGAAACTCTGTACGGCCATTGTTGCCATCTGCTGGTCACATTCATGAAAATGTTTCAGTGCTGTAAGAAGGTTCTTGTCATATGTAAAACTCATTCTAAATATGGCTTTATGTCTGCAGGGTCTTAAATCTGTGTACAATTTAATGTTGTGAAAATTGAATAAACTGTGTTTTCTTTACAGGAACATGATGAACCTATCCTGAAACACTTAAAAGATATAAAAGTGAAATTTTCAGAAGTTGGACAGCCTATGGTTTGTTTAACCTGTTAAATAAGATTACTTTTGTGTTATCTTAAGACTTACTTGTATATTAGTAGCATGGTCTGTGATAGCCAATTGTCTTAGGGCAATCATGAGAAATATGTAGCTGCTTCTTGTCTTCTGAAAAACAGTACAAGGACTAGTACTAGTCTTGCAGTGCCGTATGAATAAATTTATACTTAATTTAACCTTCAAATTCTGATGAGTTAATAACTTGGCCTTAATATCTGATGACTAATTTTCACCTTTAAATTTTGATACCTTCAGGTACTTTTTGTATAACCATTGTAATTGGATATAATTTCCTTGCCAGAAATCAGATAGTTTGCTAAGTTTTAATATTTTAAATTTAGAAGTTCTTTCTATTTGTTAGCACCAGGAAAGCTGTACACTGGGAGAGCTTGTGTCACTGCAAGCAGTATATTAACTAATAAGCACAAGATCAACATGGTAAATGAAAACACTTGAAGATTTATTGTACAGCTTGGGCAGCAAATTCTAGAATAAGTTACGTATGTGCACCATTTCAATTTTGGAGGAGATGGATATATTCTGTTGCATGTGTATTTTGGTTTTGGATTTTAGGTATTTAGAAGTTAAAGGTATGTGTTGCGAAATTGCTAAAGTTGTTGCTCTGCAATTCTTTTTAAGAGTTTCACATTAGAATTTCATTTTGAACCAAATGACTACTTCACAAATGAAGTATTGACAAAGACGTATAGAATGAGGTCAGAGCCAGATGATTCTGATCCCTTCTCCTTTGATGGACCGGAAATCATGGGTTGTACAGGGTAAGTGCTGATAAATAATTTTAAGGCGATGTAACAGTTTCTTCCTTAGCATTATCCAAGTGTAGACTTACAGCATCTTGGGAAGGTGCTGGAAAAGATATTGCCACCTAATAACTTGTAAACAGCTGGGTTTGACTTGAGGTTTTTTTAGTGTTTTTCAGTAACTTCAATACAACATTTAAAACTATATACTTTATATTATATAATTTATAAGTATATATAATATATATTATATATGCATATAAATAAAAAATCTAACCAGTATTTATCTAGAAATACTGTTCTGCAATCCCTAAAGGTGGATTGGAAGGTGGATGGTGTTATCTTTTYTGTAGGCCTTTATAGCTTTTTTCAAAATTTGTTTGATCGCTTCTTTTAATCTTTTTGTATTTCTGACATGCAGCATTTTGGGAAGTCTATTCCCAAGTTTTACTTATAGAAGTTTTACTTTCTATATTGCAGTTGTCCAGTTTGTTTTGTAAGTGTTGAATGTTTGCCTCTGTCTTTCAGTTGATCTATTTGAGAAATGGAGAACAGTTATCTGCTATTAACTCTAGGTTCCTCATGATTTTAAAAAGCTGTCACACTCTTTTCTCCGTGATGTCTTTTGTTCTAAATTAGCTGTTATCTCTCACACTAAATAATCTCTTCATTCTGTACGTGTCCCTTTTCTTGTGAACGGAAGGATGAGAGAAACCTGAGTTGTACATAATTAGCCTTATGAGTACATCAGGGCTCTATGTGTCACGGCCTGTTCAGTTGCTTTTGTGTTAATGTCTCTTTAATGTTCTGACTGCTCTTCTGAGTGATAATAACTAATTTAGAGCCTATCACTGCATAGTCAGGGTTGGTTTTACCCATATATTAATCTGCAGTTACTGATACTGACTTTTATTTACCACTTCATTTCCCAGTCACTGAATGTAACATATTTCTGCAAATGTCCTGTAAGATTTAGTCTTAAGTGCTTGCGTAGCTTTGATCAAACCATTTTGTCTTCCTCAGTTTGGACTGTTTTTGAAAAGCATAAATCCTGGTAGAAGTTGCTGTAAGATGACACTCTGCTTCTGTGAAAATGATTTATTCCTAGTCCTTGTTTTGTGTTTTAACTAAGACAGCCTCTTCTTATCCCAAAACAACTGATCTCCTTCCTTTTGAGTCTTTAAAGGAATGTAATCGGAAACTTCTGCACATGTGGACAGTCTTATTGATGTGACTTTTTCATTTACATGTCCCCAGAATTCTGTCTGAGTGTCAGACAAGCCTGTGGGCATGATTTAGCAGGATAGAGTTCAAAAAAAAAAACAAACCACACACAAATCCAAATGCAAAAAACCCACAAACAACTAAAAACCAACCAAAAACTACACACCTGCTTGATGCATTATTTTAAGGGCTTATTGATTACAATGTTAGGTGTGGTAAACCTTGGCATATTACTAGCATGATTGAATATGACATTACTTTATAATGGATAGGTAGCACTAAAAATGATGTGACACCATTCTTTGATAGGAAACTAGGTAGAACTCGGTAGCAGATGAAAATTAGTATTTCAGAGATTGAGTGGGGAAGGAGAAACTTTTGTATGAAAAAACTTCAGTCCTAAAATGAACCTGTTACTTTTGTTCTCAAGAGTAGAAACTAATGAAAAGAATGCACTGAATAAATACTACCTTAGTATTTTATATTCACTGTATCCCTTGCAGTTGTGATAGTCTCAGTAGGTACCTGTAACAAGGGGAATGGTATTAAGTTGCAGCTGTTTTTTTTCTTTTTCTTTCCTCTCCAGTTGCCAAATAGACTGGAAAAAAGGAAAGAATGTTACTTTGAAAACTATTAAGAAGAAGCAGAAACATAAGGGTCGTGGAACAGTTAGAACAGTGACAAAAACTGTTTCCAATGACTCTTTCTTCAACTTCTTTAGTCCTCCTGAAGGTAAACTGAACATTAGTTTATCTGCATTAACTTTAAATGTAGTATATACTTCACTCACTTGTCTCTTCTCTTTTTTCCTACAGTTCCTGAAAGTGGAGACCTGGTAAGCTGGCTTATTTAAAATAAGAGGGTGGAGGGGAAACACCAGTAGAAGAATTTATATACAAAGTGTATTTATATTTAATTTATATACAAAGTGTTTGTTGAAATTGTTTGGGAATTTGTTAAACAGCTTCAGCTCTAACTGTTTCTATATTTAACTGAGAATACTTGTGATGAATAGTGTGTGAGCTTTCTTTCTTAAAAGGAATATTTGTTGAGTCGGATGGTACAGTTCAGTTTAGTAAACTTTAACATCTTATCCTTCCTGAAAGCTACCTTGTGAATTGTTAACAGTTGTACAAATGTAGCGATCTTTGTTATTAGCCTTTGGTCTAATGGGTGGTGTAAGTCTCTCCCTTTGGGCATTGTTTGGATGATCTTCTCTAATGGCTGCATGTGTCTGGTTTGTATTTTATGCTGTTAAAAAATTCCCAAGCTATTAACTCTTGGAGAAAGTAATAAAACCAGAATAGAAACTGCAAGAGCCCACTCTTCTGTGTGCTTACTAGTAGAAAACTCTTGTGGCAATAAGCCATGTTTTTGTAAGGAGGAAGACTACCAAAAMCACTTAACAGTGCTGAATATATCATGCAGCTTGAGTGAGAAATCTGATTAAAGCCTCCAGAAGCATGCTGTTAGAACTCCAGTTGGCATTGACACCAAAAGCTGTATGTTCATAATATTAAAAAAAAACCAAAAACAAACCAAAAACAAAACAAACAAACAAACCCCAAACAAAACAAAAAAACCACCCCAAAACCCAAACTTTTTGAATTGAAGATAACTTCTGAGATGGGAGACAGCAGAACACTTGATGTGTAAACAAAAGGAGTGAAAACCTGGGATTGGATCGGAGAGCATTTTTAGGTGTTCAGGTGCTTCACAATGGCTTGCTTAATGGGAATCATGGAGGCAATGCACTGTAGAAATCAAAAGTAACTTGTAAAATCTTTAATTAGGCTCACCTGGCTAGTGTTTAGTTCTTAAGGGTATTGTGCATACGAACTGAAAGTCTATGGGAGGTGTGAAACAATTTTTCTACTTGGAACAAAAGCAAGCTGGGGGGGGTAGGGGGAGAATAAAACTTAAGCTCCAGAATTTTGTATAATTAAGCTTACTGAAGAAGCAACCCCCCACTGCGTAATGCAAGTAGGCTGTTTAAAGTGTAAAACTTGACTCCACAATTTCAATTCTATAAAGTAAGTCCTGAACCAAAAAAAAGTCAGCACATGGGATTTGTATAAATCTGACCACATCAAAAACTGCAACTTGTGTTTTTGTGTAAAAAGTAGTTATCAGGTTATGGTTTAGGAAATAATGTTGTTTTATGCAGGATGATGATGCTGAGGCAATCCTTGCTGCAGACTTTGAAATAGGTCATTTCTTGCGTGAACGTATAGTCCCCCGATCAGTATTGTACTTCACAGGAGAAGCTATTGAAGATGATGATGATGATGTAAGTACAATATTCTTTCAAAATGCTAAAAACTTTGAAATAATGTTGCTTAAAGATTTTGGGTAATTTCTGACTTTTATAATGTCGGTATCCTTGGAATGGGATCTATCAACATTAGTTTCAGCTGAGCTTCCTAGAGTGTTCAGTAAAGAGCAGCACAAAGGTAATTAATCTTTGAAGTAATGACTTCAGAGTTTTGTGACAAAAGTAGTGGTAGAAGCTGAACATTTAGAGGATGTCTGAGTTGAATTTTGTGTATATGGCATTCCTAGGGTGGCGTACCCCATACTTCCGTAGAACTATGAGCTGGCAGAGAACAAATTAGTCTATTTATCTAGCTGCTCAGCCTGTTCTTTGTGCTTACAGTGATACGGGGCTACCAAGTTTCTTGAGATTCAAGCCTGATCCTTTCAGGAGGGCACTCTTAGAAAATGATAGATAAGCACATTCAAAGCATGCCAAGATATTCAAATTCAAGCAAAAGCTTGAATTAAGTGCTTTAAAGGAGCCAAGCTTGAAAAGCAAACCGCAAAACCCCAGAACTTTACGTGGCTAAAATATTTTCTTTCCCCTGTATCCACACAAACAAGGACAGTTTGACAGTTTGATTTGGCTAAGATAAGTCCAGCCTTAAAATTAATGTTTTAGAATGTAAAATGGTAGCCCTTAGTCCGAAGCCTTGGCTGGGGGAGGTGGAAGAGCGAAGTGTACAGATTGCCTTAGGCTTTGAGACACCCTACTGGCCAGAAGTGTTATCACAGTCTAATAAGCTCTTCCAGTGTTGCATGTAAGGAACTTAAGATAGACAGTTTTCTCTGCCAGAGCATAGCTAAAGAGATTGAACATTGTTCCTGCTGATGCATAAAGCATTTTTAGATCTGTCAGATACAGGAAGTTCTCTTAGAGCACAATACAGTGTGGCCTCTGGCATCTACTTGAGTTATCTGGCTATACTTGAGCCATAAATGGCTGCATTTATGACACTATCAAAACCATTTATTTTCTCTCCTAGTACGATGAAGAAGGTGAAGAGGCAGATGATGAGGTAAGTTGACAGATGGCCTTGATTTAAATGGTTTCCCTTTTGTAGTTTATTTGGAATAAGAGTTCCTTTAGTTTTTGAATGCTCTGGACACTAAATTTAAGTGTTACTTGTGAATGGAAGATACAACACATCGTTTTGTGGATCTAGGGTGAATATTTAAAAAAACCCAACAAAACAACAAAAAAACCCAAAACCAAACGAAGACAACCCTAAGGTATCTTACAAATTAAGTTGCAACTGATGTCAAAAGATGATGTGCTTTGTGGAGGGCAAACTAATACAATATGCATAACTTAAAGTGGTAATTAATGTATTTAAGAGTAGAATTTAATCTTAATTTTCTTGAAAATGGCTCAAGAAGCTGAATGTGGATAAGCTAGAGAAATATAAACAAGTGTTTTCTTTCAGGAGGGGGAAGAAGAAGCAGATGAAGAAAATGATCCTGATTATGACCCAAAAGTAAGGAATTAAAAAGAAAGTTTGAAGTTCGTGTATGCATACACACACTTAAAATTTTATGTAGGTTAAATCTTGATTTTTAGTTCAAGTATTTAATCAATAGTTCCTATGGTGAGTATGTTTTGGCTGAGGCTGTTTCAGTCCCAGTTCTGACAGACTAATATTGGTAGAGCAACTTTTTAAAAGTTCTTTCTCCAAGAATCATTTTGTAAAAGTAACTTTTGGCTTTGAGCACTGAGATTAGTCAGGCTTGGTTTTCTATAAACTTATCTTGCAGCAAGTTGCTGCTAATAATGAAAATGTTCTATAGTGGTTGTAAGGACATGCAGAGAACTGAGTAATCCAGGTTCAGTTTTTGGGAACTTGTCACAAGCTGACTCTGGCACAGATTTTCCCAGCAGAGTACAAAACTGAGACTTTTTCAGGGTAGATAATAGCAAGTCTTTTATTGCTTGAGGTAGCAGAAGTCAAGGTTCAGGAACACATCTACAGCCAAGTACTAAAATGCGAACAGCCAAGAGCAACTGGCAGCTTTCTTATTCTATGGGAAGGGCAAATGACTAGTCAGGCTCAGTTTGCTGGAACAGTGATTGTGAGCCACTCAATTCATAGCTTTTTCTTGGCTGAGGGAAAGGCATGTTTGGCTACCTGAAAGCACCTGATGGTGGTATGTGAAAGTTGCAGTCATGAAAATGAAGTCTGTGTGAACTAAAAATGTCTGCTGTGAAATGTGCTTGCAATTTCAAATGAGGAGGCAGCATATTTTTCAGTAGGAGTGGTTTGAGCTACAATCAAAGTACTATTGAAAGAATTACATAATCTGAGCATTGTACCTAGAAAGATGTAGGGTACAGAACTATGAATCAAAATGTACAACCTGTTGGTGATGTTTCATCTGCTACAGTGTATTCAAATTGCTTCCTATTCAAGAAAGTTTTGGAATCAAAATGAATCGGCTGCAAGATGGGCTGCTTATTTCCACCATTTCAGGTTGCTTTTCTAGGCTAAACAGAACTGAGAAAGGGCAAGACTGTATGCTCAGTTTCAGAGAAAACTGCCAAAGGGCTAGAGACAGTAGTGGTGCTATAGTGTATTGACACAAGAATAAATAGTTGTAAGCTGATCACAGGCTGAAAGCCAGCTCAATTTATTAAAGCACTGTGGTCCTAGAATAATTATCCAGACCAAGGTTGTGGAGTAAAACTTGCAACTGAACTCTGCCCCCAGAAAGCTTTTTCCTTAAATTCTCATTTTACTGTGAGATATTGTTGGTTGTCTGTTTCAATGCAACAGAAGAAATTTTCCACGTTAGAATTTTCTAACAACTGGAATTTATTGCAAAAGATGTTTCCAGAGTGTTAAGAAGGTACCATGATTTGGTGTTTCATTGCATTGCTCTACAGTGGCTTCTGGAGTAAGGCTGTGCCCTTGTTACTGACCACAGGAAGTTTCTTTTGTCTCAAACTGTGTAGAAGGCCTGGATGCTTCTTCTGAGCTGGATTGTTTGTTACTATGCATAACTATCCTCCTCCTTTTTCCAGTTTTAGTGTCTTTCAGAGTATCCCACCACACTAAGTTCTGAACATATTTTTGTTCTTGATCATATACATATGCACTAACAAAGCCAAACATTGTGGATGTTGCCGCATCCAAAGGCAGCAGTATTACTAATACTAGGTAATTAGTTTAAGGGAAAGGAYGAAAGAATAACTTTAATACTGGAACTTGAGAAAGTATGCTTAGCAATATTAATAGCTCTTTTAAAACACTGATATCTGTAAACTGATATTTCCTTTTTTCTCAACAGAAGGATCAAAACCCAGCAGAATGCAAGCAGCAGTGAAGCAGTGTGTATGTGGCCTTGAGGATTACCTGCACTGTAATAGCCTAAACACAACTATTAGTTACTTACAGCCTTATGTTTTGTATCTTGGTAGAATTAAGTAACCAATTTGTTAAAAAAAGAAATCAAACACATAAGAACCAGTTTAAAATGTAGGTTCAATCTACCTAGCATTTTAACAGTATAATTTTCTGCCAATATGTAGAATGCAGTAAATCCCCTAAAGCATGAATGTTAATTCATTGCTACATAGTTTGGTTCTTGTGAAGTCTTTGTCATGTAGCTATTAGACTGCAGCTGTAAAGATTATCAGAACTGTTAACCGAGACCAATATTTGTTTAGAGAAAACTCTCCTGAAGAACCAACCAAAGTATTTTTCAGCCCAGTAGTCTGAACGGGTTTAAGTCTGCTTGCACTAGCTGTGCCTTCATTACTTTGTTATAGAAATGGCAGTGACTTGTACTAACTAGGAGATGATGATGCATTTTGAATTTGACTACTTGAGAAGACTAGTATAACTTGTTTAATTTCCAACAAGACCACATTAAACATTCATAACTGTCAGCTTGTTTATGCTATGGGTTTTGTATTTTATGTGACATAGTGATCTACAAAAGAAACCTAGTCATCATATTAAGATTATTGTTTACCACTGGGGTGTGAATAAAACCTAGTATTTTCAGAAGTTAGTCTTGTTTTATTACGATGTGTGTATCTGCATGTGTAAACTGGTAAGGCATATCTTTCATGCTGCAGTTCACTTTTTACTAGAAACAGAAGTTGAGAGTTACTGAAAAGTAAATTATATAGCATTTTAAAAACAAATGCAATAGTTTGGAAAGTTTGATCCGTACTTTCCATTTGCAGTGTGATACTTGTGAATCTGAGCTAGATGTTTCAGTGGTTGGTTGACACTGCCATTTTGGAGAAGACAAGTTTTTAGAAGTGGGGCTAGATCTGATAAAGGACTTCGGTATTGCCATGCCTGACGCTAAGGCATTGGTTATTAGTATGAAATCTGGAGCCAAGAAAGGTGCCTTGGATTTCCAGTCTGTGTAGACACAACTAGGTTGTCCTGAACAAAATCTGCCCTGCAGCCTAAGGGAGTGCTAGAACACTTAGCTGTATTCTAGTTTGTACTCACTGTATCGAGCATCTACAGAGGAGGAAACAAACCCCAAGGAATTACTCTCTCCTCACCTGATGTTCTGTTCACTACGCTTATGTTTGCACGTTCTGGTTCATACTTTGTCCATATTGGATGTTCATTTTCAGTTGAAACGTATGGGCTAGAAGATGTTTCTCATACTAACCTTGCCTCTAGCCTAGCAGTGGAGGTGCTCTTGCGATGTGGATTTGAATCCACTCAGCTTGAAGAGACTATGAACTGATGTCTTCCATTTGAGTTTTTGCAGTCAGTCATATGCTACTGTACTCTGTGCAGTCTTGTCCTTCACATAACTATAGAAGTTCTGATCTTCTAAGCAAGTACCCAGATAACTTTTTGAGGGGTGGGAAGGTCCTCATAGGGTTGGAAAGAAATGTCCAGCCTAGCCATGGATCTATTTCTGCAGTAGCTACTCTTTTTTTCTTCTTTTTTTGTTTTTTTTCTTGCCACTGATATACTGACTTAGCTATAAAGGGTTAAAGGTTTGAAAAGAGCAGGGCAAGCAGGAGGCAACAGTCATATGAGGATGGGGCTGGTGGAAGAGTTTCTCTAGCATGTCTCTTGCTTGGAGGGCAAGTAATACAGAATGAGGCTTATCCTAAGTGCGCTTCTGAATCCTCAGCCCCCCTGAGAGGAAGAAGGTCTAGTGTGCTCTGACTAAACTGATTTTTTTTTTTTTTTTAATTCTTTGAAGGCTTAAATACCACACTGCTTCATTTCAGAATCCCTGTTAGACTTCATCTTTCTCCTCTCCAGATATTTACAAATTTGGGAGAAGGAGCTCTTGTTATCTATAGCTGTATATAAAACAGTACTGTCGAAGCTGTGCTCTTAGGTGTTTTTTAGGTAATCCATAGATTACAGCGTAGAAAAATACAGCAATGAAAGTTAACATCACACTCTCCAGTAACTGTGTATTAAAGTAGATGTGGTTGCGTTCTTGTGAATGACATAAATCCTGGCAGAATATGCTTATCCTTTGAGGCACTGACTCTGCCAGGTGTTTGGGTGTCACTTGGTCTCTTCTCTGAATGTCTCCCAGGATTAAGTTTAAACTTAAACTTCAGGGCATGCAGAGACCAAACTGATAGTATGTTATGAGCTTGAGCAGTCATTAATACGGGGCTTTGGAGTTCATACTTTTGGACACGGGAAGTATCTGAAGTCCTTACTTAGATCTAGCCCATTTTTACTAACAGCATCTGGCAACTATCTTAAAAAGAGAAAGCGCTGTTAAAAGTTGTCCGATGAATTTCAGAAGTCACTGTTCTTAAGAAATTTGGCTTGTGTTTTGATTGCTTTCTCATTTAATATCTTCATATCATACAATGGGATACAGTATTTGAAAAGGGGAGTTGGTAGATATCAAAGCTCACCTGCAGCCTGCAAGATCCAGAGCCATGAATCCATCTCTGTCAACAGATTTTGGTAAGCTTCTCTCTAGATTGACTTGCTAGCTCTAAATCAGCAGTTCTTGTGCTCTCCAGAATGCGGCAAAAGGAAGGATATAATCGTACAAATTGAGGTGCCATTTCTTATGGCATCAGTTAAATAAAAACTGTTTTGGTGCTTAACGTAGTTTTGTGATCAACAACACTCTTGTTTAGCAGTTCTGAAAGGCAGTATGTAGCAGGAACATTAAACTTTCAGTGTTGATTGGAGTATTGTGACTCATTCTTTTCACTTCTCGTGGATTTATACCAGCTGTAGAGAAACTGTTCATTTAGTATTTGAGGAAGATAAGTTACCTTATTGTTAACAAGTTCAGGCTAGGAAAACGTGTCACTGAAATAGGATTTCTTGGTCAGTTTTTGCAATACTGCATCAAAATTTAAGATCTGCGTAAATGATGTCTTCTGTCCAGTTTTGGTTGCTGTATTGAAGGGAGAATTATCTTAGGGGAAAAATGGAGGGTTGGTAAGGAAAGAGGTAGGACAATTAACTGAGACTTTGGATAAGAGGGAAGGGCGCTCAGAGCTTATGCTTGATGGAGAGGGATGCTTCTTGGTAATTCTAGACTTTCAGCAAATGTAGATTAGATTACATTGGCACTAAAGTGTTTTCCTGTCTGCTATAACTTTGATGGTAAAAAAAAAAAAAATTAAAACAGTATCCTGAAATAAAGTAGTAGACCATATTTAAGCTTAGCATTCTTAAGTTTTACTTTCTGGAGAAGAGTGACGTCAGGTGTGGTTAGAAATGTTACCTCAGATTATTTAAACACGAGGCATATCAGCACTTTTACCAATGTCTCCTATACCTAACTAGCTTCATAAGCTCAGATTCTTAGTTGGATTCTTGGAACTGATGTTTCCCGAGCTATGTAGCAGGTATTGTAATTTTGACATGTTCTTACTTGTTAAATGAAGAAACACAGCAGAATATAGAAAACGGCAGGAATCAAATGTGTTCATCTTTGCCTTCAAGCTCTACTTAAACTTTCCCTGTGTTTTAAGGCCCATTGTAGACCTGATTCAGAAATTGATAGGGAACTTACACACAAATGGATGATTAGCTTGTGTGCCAGAGATTTCCTATTTCCAAAGGTGTCTGTGCAGCAGTTGTTTCTCAGATGCCTTGTGTTGAGGAGGAGGATTGTGTTTTGGCATTCTCAGTGGCTTAAGGAAACAAAACGCTAAACTCCTCAGTACAGAGGGGGCAGTCTGATAATGAAGGCATTTCTGTATGTAACAGCCTTGATGGCCTGCTAGATTGGGGCTAGAGCCGCACAGAGGTTGGAGTAGGTAGACTCAGCTCTACAGCGCTTCCTCCTTCATTCTGTGCGGATGTAGCCTTCTCCGATCCAAGACTTGTTGCTACCACACCTTCAGTTTCATTTCTTAACTGCTCAGTTCTGTTTGAGATGCACCAGTTCCCTGCAAGTTTTCAAGAGGGTGTTGAAGTAATGACTTTTAATTGCTAATGCTTACCTAAAGTGAACATAAAGCCGTCTACTGGAAATAGTAAGTCTTACTTCTGTACGCTATCAAGAGGAGTTGGAAGTTTGTCTACATGGCATGTTGGACAAGATTTGTCTCATCACTCTAAATCCTCCTGTTAGACCTGTGCTCAGACCTAGTAGTCTTTGACATGTGGCCTGTGTCTCAGCTTTTGTAGGAAAATTGGAGCAAGTAAAGCAGACAAGACGGAGCACACCAAGCAGAAGATAAGCTATTCCACATTTGGGTCTGCTTGGTGTGTGCTAGAAGTGGGTGTGCAGGGAGTGTGGCGGTGTGGCAGAAGAGCTCTTGTTTTCACAGGTATCTAACTGAAGTTTGCTGAGTTGGCAAGAATAGTTGTCTCTGCAGCTGCAGAGGAGGCTTAGCTCCTGCACTTAGCTGTTGTGAGCTGTGCTTCTATGTGCTCAAGTGCTGCGAGTATCCCCCCAAACTGATGTTTACCCTGCAGTTGATGAGAAGCGGTCAGTATGTTCTGAACTCACAGCATGTTTTACTCAGCACTAGGTGATCAAACCTAAGAAACATCAGGTCATTTAAGCCCTCTCACAGGCTGGCTTTGCTCTACAATGTGTGCTTAAGTGCTTTTTAATATTTTAGAAGACAGCTATCTCTGAAGCGCAAGGGACTTTGGAAGAGCCAGGCTGGAGCAGCTGCAATGCCAATAGTCTCTGCATTGCATGCAGTTTCTTCATTTAGTACTGCCATGGGTTATAGGGAATGCTAAGGCCTGGGGAAATGTGGTTGATAGTTACGGTAAATCTTCCATCTATTTATGTCTGGTTTACTGTGAGGTAAACCTCTCACAGGTATCTGTGAGATGGAATTTGTAAAAGGAAAAGTCTGCCTCCCAGATGACAGGTTCAGTGCTTCAGTGTTCCGTCAGCAGCAAGTTCCAGTTGAAATTGCTGGGAGATAGTAAAGGTCAAGAAAATACTTTAAGTAAGCGCTTATTGTCTAATCACATATTGTAACACATCTATTTGTCAAGTATTTCTCAACCCTTGACTATTTTTTTTCCTCATCTTCCTTCTGTCTAGCGATGACCAGCTCTTACTTCCTTTGGGTTTCCCTCTTAACCCTTTTTCTGTTTTAGCCACTTCTCAGTAATGGAAGAAATGATGATGTTTAAGGGTTGTCACTCAGGATAGGTTTAGCATCCCTTTGAAACTAATAGTTGATAGTTGGTGTCAAGCTGCTGTCTGCAGATTCATTACCCAGGAGAATGCTAGTAAAATTATGGACTTTTTAGTCTTTCAAGGTGGCTTCCCAAAGCAATGTTTAACTTGCCTCAGGGTTTAAAAAGAACACTTTACTCTTACCATAATTACCCTTTAATTAAGGTTACACATACAAAATTTTAACTACTTGAGTCTAAGTTAGGGAGCTTATGATACAGGAGACCAGCGTATTTAACAACCAAACATTTCTGTTACCAGTATCGACTTTGAACACGGAAAAGGAAAAATTCAGTAAGGAATAAATGGATCTTGGATGTAGAGACTTTCAAGGATCAGACTGTTTTTTGAGGTTGTAGTATTTCAGGTTTGACAGTAGGAGGCATCGGCACATCAGATATTTCAGGAGGAACAGATGCAGAACCTGCATAGTATTTAGTGAAACTTCAATAAAGGTAGCGGACATGGAACATTTAATATAATTGCAGTGATTTAAATATATGTTTAAAGAAAACTAAAGTAAAATCTCAGTGGGATAATGTAATGTGCTTAACTGTGTTGAATGTGTTTTTTCAAAATACTAATGTAAGAAACGTTTCCGGAAGTTCAGTTTTGAGTTCCATCTAGGAAAATGAAGTTTGTCATACTTTACTGGCAAACTCTGCACAATTAAATTGGGATATCTTGTTCTTTTACCATGAAACTGTCAGTATTTCATCTTACCCTAGTCTCCTAGGTTTTGACTGATCTGGTGGTTTTGGTCAAATGTGTATTTTAAATGGCTGTTAATATTTGTTGGCTTACAGAGTACAAGTTAAATGAATGTTTTGCATGTTTACTTCTGATCACATGCTTAGGTGAATTTCACTGGGAATAAACAGTTGCTGTTGTGAGTCTATACATTAGCAGGGTATATCCATCAGTGTTTAGAGTTATGTTAAAAATCTGACATTCAACACTTCAGAGAACTTTATGGCACGGAAGGCCGAAGTAGAATGAATTTAGTTCCTTTCTCCTGTATATTTGATTAAAATCTTTGGCCTTCCACACTAGTCTCACTTTTTTTCCTTTGATTAATTACAAATTACTGTTAGTACTGAGAACAAGCAAAAACGTTCACATTGAAATATATAGATACAGATTATGTGTTAATGTCCTTAAATGTAACAGTGCAGTGTTCCGGGGGAAAACAGTTCTTGGATGCTTGTTACAGAATAACTTGTGGGACTCCTAAGTCTAAGGCTAGTTTCCATACTACTGGTTAGTGCATTTACTTGGAATCCAATGGCTATTCACTTACAGCAGTGGAGCAGCAGCCAAAACTGTGCAGGTGAATTATTAGAAATGGGTCTTCTGTAGGTTTAGTTCAATGTCCTATGCCTTACGTAAACCCAGTATTTTAATTGTTTGCTATAGATGAATACATTTTAACCAGTTTGTTTTAGTTTGACAATTTCAAAATTAAGTCTCTGCTAATGTGACACAATCAGGAGTGAAGAAGTAGATGCAAAACACACGAGGTGAAAAGGCAGGAGATTCTCTTATCTTGCTCAAGCAGTGTGTGGGACTCCTTGTATGCGCATCAGCAGCTGAAGATGCAGATATTTGCGCAGGGGAATGTAGGTTCAAATGGCAATGAACTGCAGATTGAGACAATTGCGAGTGGCGTTCAGATCTTTTGGAAACTAGCATGTGCCTCTTAAAATAGGCGTAAGATGGTTGTGAGAATGAATTGTATCTTATAGTGTATATATTAAGCTCTAAGGAGAAGGGACTATTCTTTAGATAAATGGATGTTTAAGATATTAATCTCCTTTTTTTTGTTCAGTTTGTGGCTAGCAAGTTACCTTTTGTTACAGATTTGAGTGTCTGCCAGTTACCTCAGGAAAGGTAAAACAGCTAAATAATTTTAATTGCCTTTACCTTAATTGTTTACCTCTCAGCAATTTATCAAAATTAACTTTGAACTTCAAGAGTAGAAGATTATAAGAGGAAATCCTTTTTAAAATGTTATCACAGATAAACTCCATTAAAGCTATCATTAATATTGATTTTTTTTTTTTTTCTGATGTGTTCCCACTGACCTATGCTACAGCATGACCTGCTTCCTAGCTGCCAAGATTACTGTGAGGAGGGGTTTTTTTTTTATGGCCATGTTAAATACATGTTTAAAAAAAACAGTGCTCTCAAACATAGTATGAAATTTCCAGCATTCAGTTTACATTGGCATCGTCTGCCAAATTCAGTTATGTGGGCTTTTGATTTACATCTAATACATCAAAGGACTTTAAAATAAATAGTTCAATATTAACCTTAGGTCACTTTACTTTTCTACTCAAATAAATGAATTCAAAAGCTAACCTCGGGGGAGAATCCAAACAATAAGCAAATGTGTGGCAACAAAGCAGAATAACAAGAAAAATGGTCCTAGCTGTTTGCCAGTTCGGTTTTGTTTGGGTGTTTGGTGGTTTTGTGTTTTTTTTTTTTTTTTTTTTTTTTTTTTTTTTTTTTTTTTTTTTTTAAAATTTCTAAGTACTGAGGTTCTAGTGTTTCCTTTGGGAAGTGATATGGATACTTGCTTTCTTTAGACATTACTCAACTGCTGCAGAGAGTAAAGATGTGTTTTATATATACAGTAGAAGCTGCTTCTCCCCAGCACAGCAATGCATAGGGATAAAGCTGTTGTGCTAGCTTGTGTGTCAGGCTGCCTCCTTTGCTTAATGGAGCGATGGTCGTTTAAATATCAGGGTGTTGCTGAAAATTGGCACCGGTTTCATTGGACTTGAATCAAAAACACGCAGAAGGGGGCCCTTTGCTGTTGTTCCCCACGGGGGGAGGCTGAGGAAATCTGTTCCAAACGCATACTGCTGGAATACCCCGGTGAAAGCAAACGAGCCTATAGAGCATTTGCATTGCTACATTAATCCCCGTGTTAACCTACCGGCAGTTAAACCCCGCGGGGACACCCTTCCCGCCSCACCTTCGTGGTCTGCCTTCGCGCTTTAGGAGGAGGGGTGGGTGCCGGGGGCTGCCCGGCCGGCGGGGCTGCCCCTGCTGCCCGCACCTGCGCGGAGGGGCGGCCGGGCCGGGCGAGCTGCCGCCGGGGAGCGCAGCCCCCAGCTCCGCGGGCGGCCCCGGGCCGGGCGGGGCAGCCGCTCCGCACCGCAGCCGCGCCGTCGGCGGCGCCGGGCTTCCCCGCTGCCGGCGGGAGGAGCCGCCTTTTCCGCTGGGTGTCACTCGGGGGTGGGAGAGGCGCCTTCAAAAGCCGAGGGGAGGGAAAAGCCCGCCGCCACAGCCACCCGCACCGGCAGCGCGCCCGCCGCAGCCCGCCACGCCGCGGCACGGGCAGCAGCCGCTCCGCTTCCTGCGGGCCGGGGCGCTCCCGGCCCTCCGCCTCGGAGCCGGCGCGGGGCGGCGAGTCATCGGCTGGTGCCGGCTGCCCCCCGACCCCAGCCCCTGCGGGCGGAGGCTCCCGGCGCCGCCGGCCCATGCCAGAAGGATGCTGGAGAGCGGCTGTAAGGCGGTGAAGGAGGGCGTGCTGGAGAAGAGGAGCGACGGGCTCCTGCAGCTCTGGAAGAAGAAGCGGTGCATCCTCACCGAGGAGGGGCTGCTCCTCATCCCCCCCAAGCAGCAGCCGCCGCCGCAGCAGCAGCAGCAGCAGCCGCCACCGCCGCTGCCGGCCGAGCCGGCGGCCAAGATCAAGGAGCTTCACTTCTCCAACATGAAGACGGTGGACTGCGTGGAGCGGAAGGGCAAGTACGTGTACTTCACGGTGGTGATGGCCGAGGGGAAGGAGATCGACTTTCGGTGCGCGCAGGAGCAGGGCTGGAACGCGGCGATCACGCTGCAGATGGTGCAGTACAAGAACCGCCAGGCCATCCTCGCCGTCCGCTCCACCCGCCAGAAGCAGCAGCACCTGGCGCAGCCCCACGGCCCGCGCCTCCGCAGCGCCTCCAACTCCGCCTAGCGCAGGTAGGGCCCCCCCGGGACCCGCTCCGGCCCCCGGGACCCGCTCCGCTCCGGCCCCCCGGGCGGCCGAGCCGCGCTCCCCCGCCCGGCGCCGGCCCCGCGGGTGGCCCGGGCTGGAGGCGGCCCCGCAGCGCGGCTCCCGGCGGGGAAAACCTGCTCCGTGCGCTCCTCCTTCGACTCACCGGCTGCCCTTTCTGCTGTGCTGTCTTACTGCAGGTTCAGTTAACGAAGCGCTTCGGGGAAGCGGGACTGAGCGTGTTCGTTGCGGACGTACCTCAGTTGATCAAAAACTGGGCAAACGCCAGAGATGCAGGTAGACTGGAGAGAAGCGGCTCAACAACCTGAACCCCAGCTAGCTGCTGCTGCTGCTGCTTTGCCGCCCTCGGTGCCGAGAAGCATTTCAAATCTATTATTTATGAACCTTGGAAAGGATCCTTTGGTGTGACGGGACTTCTAGAAGACATGATGTACTGTAACTTTATTTTAATGTATTTTGTTTTATTTATTAGGGTTGGTTGTTTGGTTTTTGTTTGTTTTTTTTTTTTTTAAAGGCTTGTTTGCAAGACATTTCTGAATGTAGGCCGTATCCAAAAAGCAAAGGAAAAAACAACATATACGTTAGCTCCCTAAAGGAACTGGGTAGCTCGTCCGTGTGCAATTTGACAAAAGAGTTTTTCATTTTTACCCAAAATATGCTGTATTTCACTAACACGGAAAATGTGATGTGTGGATTGGAATTTGGCTGAAACCCATACTGCATACCAAAACTCTTCTCTCTAATGAAAATAATAATTATAATCTGGGTTTTAAATGATAATTCTTTTAAAATATTATGCGCGGTGGAAGATGATAAAATTTATTCACTGCTTGGTTACTCAAAAAAGTAATATTGATTGTCATTCTGAGATTAAAACCCACCTGTTTAATGTGTGAGCGGAGGGAAATCTGACCAACTTCTTTTCTGATACAGGAATCGCAGCTGGATTCCAGTTACCCGTTCGATGTGCTTGCTCCTAGGCTGGAGGGCCAGAGCTGAGAAGCGCTTATGAACGTTTCTTAGTGTCCGAGTTTAGGGCTCCCTCTGCACGGTCGGTTTGTAAGCGGTCTGGGCTCTCGACCTGTCTTGAATTTTCATGGCGGTTTTTAAATGTCTTGCATTAAAGTAGCCCCTAGTTTAAAATCCGTCTTATCTACGTCTTAGTATGCAAACGGATTATTTTGGTCACGGTTTTCATAAGCTGAAAGTTGCTCTCTAGCCGAGATAAACTAGATTAATTTTGGTGTTTAGCACTGTCAGATGTTGAGAGAGGCGCGCAATCTCGCCTTTAAAAACGTTGACGAAGCCATGCAGTTGGAAAACAAAGGGCTAATTGCACAGCTGGTGTGTCTTCCTCTGCCTCTTCAAAGTCAGTGGGAGTTTGGCTGTCGATGCTGGCGCGAGCGGGCTGGAGCCGTTCGCCCCGGTGCAGAGGAAGGAGCCAGGCACGGGCCAGTGTGCTTTCTGGGACAGGGCCCTTCAGGCGGTGGGTGTTTTCACGTTGTGTGCCGCTACAGTGCGGGCTCTCTTGTTTAAATTGAGTGGGGAGGTTGTAAGCGGGATGCAGCAATGAGGCCCGTTATCTCTGGTTCAGGGTAAAAAGTTGCAGCCGCGGAGCTATTTATTTTAACTAGTGTGGTGAGGAAAATGGCTTTTGGCCCCTTTACAAGTTACGTGAATGTAAACAAAATCTTTTAAAGCCACACATCCAGGACTTTTCCGTTTGTGTAACTGAGGCGTAGCTTGACTGCAAAAGCCCCGCATTCTTGGTTCAAGCTGTTTCTGTAAGTGTTTAAAGCAAAAGACTGAAGTGACACTCCAAGCAAGGTCTCAGAATTGGCTACTGCAYATGACGGTCCCTTCCTCTGCACCCTAAGCTTAAGCTCAGTCCTGTAAGCAGYAAGTCGAAACCTCTTTTAGCCCTCCTCTTCTGTTCCTTGCCCCCTGGTGTGGGGGTCACATACCTAGACGTGCAAAACACGTCATGGTGCAGAATTAAAGCCCGGACCTCGGCGGTCCTCTGCGGTTACTCCCGAGCGCTTCTTTCCGATCTGGCACTTGACAAGGTTGCGTGACGAGCTCGGGGTGGTAGAGGACAGCTGTCCTAACAAAGTTATTACTTTGAGACTAATTGAAATCGAAGGTGCCCTGCATCTTCTAGGATTAGATTCGCTGTCTTGGCAATCATAATAGCCGGTTTCCACATCTCTGTACATCTGCCATTATCATTCTGCTAATGCTTGGATGTTAGAGCTGCAAGGGGATTCTCTAATGAGCTAGTCAAAGACTCACAAAATAGACTGTAATTTGTAATTTGGCGCCTCTCTAGAGTCATTAATTACAGTTTACTGAGTAACTAATCCACCTTTTCAGATATTCAGATGTATCACTGATATCTCACCTACTAAAATATGTTTTAGCCTACTGAAGGATAAATGTAATTGATGAAAATTAATTCCTACGTGATCGGAGACACACGTATTTCTCTAGGAGAGGCAGATATTCCTGTCCTCAGTGGATGCAAGCCCCTGAATGCCAGAAAAGTCTATGGATCTGGTCTAAAGCTGAAATTTTACTGCTCTTCTGGACGTATTTGTACTTTGGAAAACAAAAGATGACAATTTTAGTGATATAATTGACATTAAGGTTTGAGAAAACAGCTTTCATTTTGAATTTGCTGCTCTCTTTCACCAGTTCAAGGTCAATGTCCCACTTTCACCTTGTGTTTCTTGTTTTAAGTTGGTCTGAAGGATGCTCTCAAAACCATTTGGGCTGATGTAGTTCACCAACAAACTTTTGCCGGTTGTCATTGCCTGCTGTGTTACCTTTTTAAAAACATTGGTGTCAGCCAAACTCTTAGTGTGAGAGATGGTCACGTCACAAAATCCACCTTGAGCTGTTCCTGTGCCTGCAGCCTGAGTTGGTGGGATGGGTGTAAGGATCAAACCTCCTCTTTGTGCCTCCAGACTGCCTCTTGGAAACTGAATGGGAACAAATTGGCTTGGGTCCCCTGGGGACAGTTGGACCGTGTAGCTCATGCCATGTCAGTATAAATAAGGCTAAATTGTCTGACGTGGACAATGCGACAACTTTCTCACGCTCTGAATTCCACGGGGTTTTTTTGACTGATAGTAATTTTAGACCAAGAAATTGTTTGATGTTATAAATGAGGTAGTTCTGGGCTTTTTTTGGCTTGCCCCTCTTCTACTGCAGAGTCTTCATTGGGGCTATTTGGTTAAATACTGTCTGTCACTGCCTTGTAAGCAATGGCTATGAAAGTAGGTCCAGCAGATCATGCTCCGTCTTACTGGAGCTTTGCAAGAAAAGAAATCAGGTTGTCCTTCCCCTTACACAMAAAAAAAAAAAAAAGCCAACAGCATATGGCTGAAGTAAATTCRTTAGAGAATAAACAAAAATGCTAGTAAAAGATACACAGGCAAATGCTTCGTATAGGTAGCAAAAGTGTGGACAGTCAGTTCATAAAGAGGTCAAAATTACATGTCTTAATTGAGAGGAAAAAAAAGAAAAGTGATTAAGGGGCAGATTCAGCAAGAAAATTCAAGCTGTGGTGACCAAGAATATTTAGAAATTGGTGGAAAGGAAGATGAAGTGGATGTTGTCTCTCTGACATCCTGAAGTAATTCCTCATTTTTTAAGGTTCGTGATATGCAAATGCCAGCTTCTGAATTATAGCTGCAGTGATGTACCAAATGTTTTCTAGCATATCCTATTGTGAGCAGAAATATCAGTGTCGTCAAAAAAAAATTGTGTGTAAATATGACTCATAAATGATTTCTGAGAGATGTGATTTATTTTTCATATTTTTCAAGATGCATTCCATTTCAAATAAAGAGGTATCTATTGAAAGAGCTCTAGATATGTTGGAGGAATGGTTGTTTGGTGGGCTATCTGTTATGATTAAAGCCTGATCTAAGCTTTTCCAATGTCTTAAGCTCAATCTAAGGGCCTAAGAGGAACGCTTTGAACCTATGTGGATCCTTTCCGAAGGAAAGACCCACTTAGATGCTCTAATTAATCTTTATACATAGCACAATTACGGGGCTCAGTTTTGCTTTTTGCTGTGTGTGAGCTGTGAGCACCCACACAGAGTCCTACTAATTTCAGTAATGCTCTGCTTGATGTCACGGTCCACGTACAACAGATCTTTGGGACACAGACTTCAGGCTCATAATCTCTACCTGTGAATGCCTCGCTGCGTGTGACATTAGGAATCTAAAATGAAGCATTAAATGTGCCTTGTTGCTCTTTTTTATGTATCTGAAGCACTGTGATTGAATTTCAAGTAACCTGAAAGTAGTCCAGAAAGAACACTTCCACCATTCGGCATATCCTCTGAGCCGTTCTCTTCCAGCTTCGTGGGAAAAGAAATGAGGTATGACAAGAAAAATGTGCGATGACTTCTGCTGCTTCGGGGTCTCCGCAGAACCGCAGCCGTTTGGATGCCTTGAACTCCCCTGAGGTGTATTTGTATTGCAGCAGGTCCTCATTTTTAAGCACCTTCCGAAAGTGTATTAACTTTAGTGGCACAGTGTGCATTGACCTAGACTTATTGGTGCTATTTGCCTTCGCTGGAGAGATGTCAGTAACCTCTTCCATAAGAACGCTATTGCTGTAACAAGTTCTCTTTTCAATAGTAAACACCCAAAATGTAGGCATTGGAACTTAATATTTGATACACAAACAATGGCTTAAAGAGCTGACCTCTCACAAGCGCTGGTGCTCGGCTGCTTTGAAAAGCCAGTTAAGCATCTGTGGATGTATTGCCTATTCAGGGGCCCACCGTCGCTTACAGCTTTTAGAGATGTCCCTTATGAGCTTTTAATAACGGTGATAAGTATCTCTGTAAGGGCATAAATATAGTAGAACAAGAATATAATAATTTGTCATTTCTGCTCCTGCATCAATGGTGATATCTTTATAAAGGTGCATCAAAAATGTGTTTCTCTGCTTTAAGTTTTGACTAAGAAGATATAACATAAAGCTGCTCACGTAGTCATGGTACATATGAAATGGTCCTAGAAACTGGGCCATTATTTTCCTAGTGGGGAATATTGTCTTAATAGGGTTTTCTCAAAAGTTTTCTCCAATCCAAAGTAGGAAAGGAAGAATGCTGAAACTCGGGGATCAATGCGAGGTACAGAGATAAAATCTGGGCCTGATTGAAAAGCCATTGAAATCAACAGGAATTTTTCCAGATTTTGACCTTTTGCAAAAATGGTGGCTGCTTCTCTTTTTCTGTTTAGAAAACCCAGGAATGAAACCCCAAAAGCAAGACACTTGCCCATAATCTGTGCCAGTAGTGGTGGTGTGGTGATTAGGATAACACTGACATTCTGGTCTTTCATCTTTTCCAATTAAATGAGGGTGAGAGCAATAAGAAGATGGAATAATGCCTATGTTTTCCGAGCAAAATAAAATATGAGAGAAGACCAATCTAAATGTCTTCTTTCCCCTCTGAAACGAAATCTAGACCAGAATGGTTTTTTGCAATTTCATTGAACTTGCAGCACAGCTGAAATGGAACAATTTTCTTTGTAATTGAACCCAAATCAGAACGAAACCAAAGCCTTTACTTTTCTGACTGCCTGTTTCTAAGCAGGAACATCTCAGTCCTTCCTAGAAAGTGCCTAAATGATTTTCCTCACCTACCCATATGTTTTTTTTAAATCAACTGTTGCGAAGACTGTCAACTTAAGTCTTTTTAAAAAAAGCTTATTTCTAATTTATAAAGTTATAAACAGTATTATGGGTGTTCGTGATAATGTTTCTTCTGTCTTTCCACTGGGGGATTTTTGACGTGTGAGGTAAGGACCCTGGAAACACTGCCCAGCTGCTACTTGCTGCTCACAGCATTGCTTCGTGCCTTCCGAGCTGAAGATGGGCAGAGCAGAAGATGGTGACTTTGGTCCTGCTAAGAGCTGAACACCTTCAAGGTGTTCCTGACTCCCGAAGGACCTGGGACCTGCTTGGGACCTCACAATGGGGCTCAGTTACTCGTGGGGTCTTGGCCTAATGCTACACACTGAATTTACAAGGAAAGGGGCATCAGCTCCTGGGTGGGGCGCTGGGAAATGAGGTTGTATTCCTAGCAGGCACCTAGTTTAAGCTCGTGCTCTGCGTCAACAGCCTGGTTTGGTTGCAGCACCTACAAGTTTTCYTTAAGAGACTTTGTAGGCAAAGCCAGAGGTGAGTGTTTCTATGCTTAAGTGCTTGGTATTTTTTTGTTTTGTTTAGGTTTTTAGAAAAACATCAAAGCAGAGGCATTTACCCCAGTATAGACTAATCGCAGCCACTTTAAATTGGCCCATTTTACAGCCCTTCCAAGTCATTCTGCTAGATGTCTCTAGTGATGCCAGCCGCCAGTGCAGGGGAAATGGTTGTTTGGATGGGGGTTTGATTTACCTTTTGTGTAAAATGGTGCTATGACAACAGTGGATTTCGGCACAAACAAAATTTTTATTGACCTTACTTCATAAACCTTGTCTTGCAATAGTTTGTAACCAGCCATAGTAGATTAACCGAACCAGTAAATACGTATAGAATGACTAACCATTACAATGAAGCATACAGCGCTTTGTGGTCGGCAGAATATTTTAAACGAGACAATCTACCCCACGTTTTGTAAGGCTTCCAGTGAGATGAGGAAATCACTGCTTTTGTTTTTAAGATCTTGTCAGTGTTTTGTAAATATTTCTGATATTTATGACTGTACATATGGTTTTGATTATAACTTGCAGGAGAATTGGGTCATATACTGTKTAGGAGGAGATTATTTCATTAACTGTAATTTTTGTTGGGTTTTATCACTCAGCGTTTGGGATCTTTTGCACCAACTGCCGTTTACAAAGGTAAAAGTACGGCGTGTAGTAACAGCAGCGAACCTGTGACTCCCTCGGAGAATAAATCCAGCCTGTTCTTGGCTTGGGTGCCTGAGCCAAGGTCCTTTGAGGGAACGGCTCTCCTTCATGTTGCTGTGTGCTTTGGACCTGGGCCTGGGGACGATAACTCCCTGTACCGGCGATAGCACCTCTCTGCAAGGCTCTCAGCCCACTTGTATATCATATCTCTGTTTTGGAGAAGAGGAAACTCAGGACTGGAGAGCCCGTGCCGCCTGCCCAAGGTCGTGCCTTGGGAGGCGGAGAGCAGCGTTCCATCCGTAGGCAGGGTCCCTGTCCCTGCTTGAGAAAAGCTGCCTCTCGCAGCAGAGGCTACTTCATTTGCTGTGCTTGGTAGGGACCTTCCTTAAAGCCAGCTGCAAATGCAGCGTCCAAGCCCCCACCGGTGCCACAGGTCCTTGGATGGAGACCCAAATGAATGACTGCCCTGCCAGGTAAGTTCCAGCCTTAAAAAATCATCGTGGTGCAGCTACTGGCCCGGTGGAGATAAGAGCAAGACAAAACACTTAGCTTTCACATGGGATTTAGCAGAGCCTTTGGATGATTTCAGATTATTAGATCAGCTTCTGGTTATTCCCAGCACTAGGCGTTGTGCAAACAGTGTACTAGGAGCGAAGGGATCTGCGAGTTGTTACCCATTTCCGGAGTGATTAAGCTCCTCTATTTACTGTGGATTACAAGGACAAAGAGAGGTTATCAGCCCCATAATAACTTTAAAGGACTGTA
Source organism: Phoebastria nigripes (assembly GCA_035582835.1). Classification (NCBI taxonomy): domain Eukaryota; kingdom Metazoa; phylum Chordata; class Aves; order Procellariiformes; family Diomedeidae; genus Phoebastria; species Phoebastria nigripes. The sequence continues at coordinate 512,667 of JAYKAV010001245.1, read as the reverse complement.
TAGATATGAATCCAGTGTTAATGCAGCTTTTCCAGCCTGCTAACTGCCTTGACTAAAACACACAAAGGGGAGGGAAAAAAAAAAAGAGGGGAATAATTTTCATCTCCCTACCACTCTGCTGTCGCTTGACTGTTTCACTCAGAAATAAGGAGTTTTGAGAGAAATCCTTTTAGCCAGAAACACTTATCCCAATCACGTGCTTTGCTACCAGAAAAAAAATTGATTGATGCACAAAGCTGTAGTAGCTCATAGACAACCAGTTTATCCCAACCCGCTGCCGGAGGGTGATGGAGCTGCGCGAGTCTATCTCTGTGGGCTTTCGCAACAGCCCCTTAAACCGTCTGTGGAGCTGAAAACTCCTCCATGCCCGTTCCTGTGCCAGCAGTTACTGCAATATGCAGATGACCTTGCTAGGGGCTTTTCTTGTACACAGACAAACATGAGAGAAATTACTCTGTTCTTTTAAAAGTCAGCCTTGAAGTGGAAAAGCTATTTCTTTATTGGCTTTCTTGGGGGCTGTCACTACTCTTAGCCATTCATAGAGTGGTGCCTCCAGCTGAGTTAGACGTGTACTGGCTGCTTTTTTCATTTTTATCACSGATTGTTAATATTTCCTGTTCCACTAAGCCACATTTCCCTGGTACTCGTTCCTAGTGCTTGGCTCCTAAACAAAGTCACAGCTCTTGTCACAAGGCAGCGGGCTGCATACTTACCCTTCATGCAAGTGATGACTGAGGGCTCAGCAGTAGGGAAGTAACGCTGACAGCTCCGCTCCCGGGTGGCAGATTGTCAGCATTCCTCACCAGGGCACCCAGCTGGCCTGGGAAAAGGCTGCCGCTTCAGGAGGGGAGCTCTAAAATGTCCCTCCAGAGCCGAGGACGAGGGAGAGGGATGGTCGGCAGATCTCTTTCTGAGCAGAGGTGGAGTCAGACCTATGAAGCTGCAGAGCTCAAAGCGACTGCTACGATTCTGCAGGCACAAGCCAAGCGGTCGGGTGCAAAGAGAGAGGGGTATCTGATGGCTGAGAGGGCAATAAAACATTATAAAATGATGATAATTATAACAATAAGCCATTTTTTCCCCCCATTTTTTTTGTTGGAGAAAAGACAGTAGCTTTCATAAGAGGTAGGGTGACGGCTCACTGGATGGATGCGTCTGGGATGAACCTGAGATCATTTCTGCAGCTAATCTGTGGACCGAGTCCTGTGTTTAAGAATTAGCCCAGAGCCGGTTGCGAGCAGCAGCTGCAAAGGAGCACTTAGCTGCTGCCCCAGGGAAGCTGCTACAATCACTCCCAAACAATTTGGAAATTGTTCCTCTGTATTTTCCTGAGGGCTTAAGCAGCTTGCAGTCATGGCCCGCAGACGTCTCGCGTTGTGAAACTGTAGTCATGGGGCGATCAGCTCCCTGCCACCCCTCCACCATCATCCTTAGTCATCTGGGAGGGAGGCCGAGGAGGGGCTCCCCAGGGCAGGAGGTGCCTCCTGGGGCAGGCAGCCGGGAGGGCTCGGGGCTCGCCTCCATCCTGCTGGTGCTGGTTACGTTTGATCAGAGAAGCCTTCCTGGGCCACTCCCGCTCTGAAAGCCTCTGTGGACGTGGAAGAGGAACGGGCTTTGTTGTAAATGGTCTTGAAGGCGCTCGCCAGCCCTCCGAGGATGTGCTGTGCCACTGCCTCGCTGGCGGCTTCACCAGCACTGCCRTTCCTCACCGCAGTTGTGCGAGTGCTAACACTGAGGACGAGCAGCTGAACGAGGGTTTCTCCAGAAAGCTTAACCGGGGTCTCCAAAACACCTTCAGCCCTGCAGTTCTGCTGGTAATAACCTCGGGAACAGCTCCACTGACCTGTCTTGAACTGGGGTTGGGGCAAGGTGCTCTGAGCTGAAGGTGCGAGATAAACGCTTTGGTTGTATCTCAAGAACAGAGGTCCCCTTGCCCAGTGCCCTGCTAGCCAGCCCAGATGCGGGAGTGTAGCACCCATGCTTGGCACCTTTATTTGCAGGGTTGGGGTCTTTTTTCTTCCTAGCTTTTCCCTAATTCTGCATTTCAGCCACAGAGCCACCTACCAAAACGTATTTTCTTTTCCCAAAGGTAATTCTAAACAATTTGGTCATTTTCCTATTAGCTGAAAATCTGCAGCAATCTCTCTTGCTGCTGAAGCTCAGCGAGCAAGGGTAAGTGCTTACGCAGGTAGCCTTAATGTAGCATTTAATTGTTGTTTTGGGCAATGACAGGGCTCTAACACAATGCAAAGCTAGCATAAAAGGAAAGATTATATATATCTGCAAAGCTGGCATGGCTACGAAGATCATTTTGCTGGCTTTGATTTCCTAATGTTTTAATTTAACTGAATCCAAGAGGATTTAATGGTTAATTTTCAGAGCATTCACTTAAGGATTTTTTGTTTTCAATGCATTCACTCAAAATGAAGTCAAAACCTTAAATTAAGCTGAATTCGGGAGAAGTAATTTAGTTTTGCTGAGCTCTGGATATGCTTAGTCTTTCTCCAGCCCTCTTTTCCCTTCCTCATCTCTGAGTTTAGCACGCAGCATTTAGTGGGAGAGGTTTGCAAACCACGATGCCAGCAGCTGTTCCGCCATCCATTTTGTGTGCCTCACTGATGAGGCTACTGCCTTGTAAAGATACAGTAGCCCTTGAGCAGCCACAGGTATGTCCTCTGCTTGGTCTGTAAGCAGCCATCATCTAGTAGCTTTGCCCTTGTAAAATGAAACTCCCGCATAGCTGGGGCTTGCTCTTAATTCAGCTGTCACAGCCTGCCCCAAACTGGCCCAGGGGTACTTGGTAGGCAAAGCCCTACAGTGGCAATCCTGCACCGATGTCCTTCGGGGGTGTCTTTTTTTTTTTATTACCACACCTTTGCAGTCATTGAAAAACATTTGCAGACATTAAGGAGATGGGATTGTGCTTCCCCTCTCACAGCTGCTAACATTGCTTCCCGCATGTGATTGATTAAGGTAAAATCTGGTTTGCCTTTGCCACTGTCATTGCTGTCTTTCTGCTGCAGGCAAGAGTGAGTTAAGGTGCCCTGAAAGCAAGGACAAATCTAAAAGCACAGTTTATTTATTTGATACTCTTAACAGGTCTTCCAATCTTATGCCTTGTGGCCTTTCTTTAACCTTGACTTTACGCAGCTGCTGTAAAATCCAGTAGCTCCCTGACCTGCAGCCTGGGAGAGGCAGGCTCAGGGTGGCAAGGTTTGTATGTACCATTTGGAAAAGAAAAATGCTTTTATAACCTAAAGAATTCCCAGTTCATGGAGAAATGCATGTCAGAGGGCCGGGACCTTGCTCAGTGCGATGCTTATGCAGGTGCCCAACTCCTAAAAGCATGGCTTTCTCTGGAGCTGGCAGGGTTAGCCCAGATTTAGGGGCCCTCATGAGTCACACCCCTGTTCCTGCACACAAAGGCACCAGGATACAGCTGTTTTCAGCTCCCAGATGTTGACTACATGACGCCAGAAAGCTGTATCTGCATTTCACTGCTGTTGGTCTATTTAATGGTGTTGCTATAGATGGTACAATGTCAGTGGGCTAAATAGCTCGGAACTGCAGTCAGCTATTTTAATTGCTGCCCACTCCCAGCCCATAAAAATCCTCAGCTTTTACAAACCCTGTTGCTGTTCTCCCTTCACATCCTTTAATGGCTTTTTGAAAAGGAAAGCTCAATTTTCATATAATTCCTCTCCCTCTTCCAAGAAACCTTGCTCTTAGGTTTGTCAGCAGCTTCAAAGAGCTCTCCAGCCCCGAGGTTTGCACGCCACCTATTCAAGGGTGTTCAAATCCTTCATGTTCACAGATGTGTGCGCAAATGAAGCGCCAGGAACGAGGAGGAATTAGTCTGTTGAGCAGCTAGAGATGTTCAATAACTGCCCACCCTCAAGAAGCTGTCATATTCCTACATCTTGCAGCTCAGGACGTGGGGAGCGTTTGTTACTGGAATTTTTCATATTTGAGGATTGCAAAGCTCTGGGGTCTGCACCGCTTGCGAAGTTAAAGCCTGTAGGTCTGTGTGCATGGAGGCATGCACAGAAGTGCAAATGTGTGCACCCCCAGGGTGGGTCATGGGAATGGTGGGGCATTGAGGGGTCCCTGGCAGGTACCAGTGCCCAGGTGCCTACGAAGGAGGTGAGTCCCTGATGGAGACATCAAGAAATAGCTCAGATTCCTCCTCTGTGGTCCCCTGGCACCCTGCAAGGCTTTTTTCTGTGGTGGATGGATTTGCTGCTGGCGGTCATTATGCGTGTCGATGGAAAGCTAACAGTGGAGGAGGCTGCATAATTCACACCCCTTCCTCTGATTAACTGCGTGGCCTCCTTGGCAACGTGATCTCCCAGTCACGCAGGCTGTCCCAGAAGGAAGGGCATGCCATACCTTAACATTTGCCCTCCAGCCTGAGCGTTACCCAGCAGCACGCGGAGAGGCTCGGTCCTTCAGTGGGAGCGATGCATTGGTGAAATGGCTTAAGAAGCACAGTGACCTCAAAAGCAGTGGCTCCATCTAAAGGTCTCGAGGCTATGGGACACCAGGGCCTCTCCCTGCCCCTCCCTGGCCTTGTAATCGGATACCATGCTGATATCTGAGGGAGTCTTTCCAATAGACTTCAAAACACACTTCAAAACACGCTGGTGGAGGCTTTAGCAAAGACCAGACCTGGCTTTCCTCAGCTGAGCACCACCGAATCTCATGGAGACCACTTCCACCTGGAGCCAACATGCTCCTGGTGCTTCTGGTGCAGCCACCTTTGCTGTGGTAACAGCACTGATTAAACCTTCCCAAATATTTAGAAGGAACAGCTATACCAAACCACCAGGGCATTCAGGAAAATAAAGCTCTGGGGGTGAAATTATGGCACTGCTGAAGTCTGTGAAGAACTTGTCCCTTTAGAAAGTCTGGGATCCAAATAGAAAGTTTGGGGTCCTATTCAATTGCCAATATGAAAAAAAAAATTAAAAAATTCAGTTGCATTTGTCACAATTTGTTTTACCTGCTTGGTTAATGGGAGAAGGAGAGGCAGGCACCAAAAAGGAAAAACATCAGATACTCAGGTATTCATCCTCTAATACACTGATTTGTGACAATTGAGTCTTGTAGGTCCCAGAAGAAGGTGCAGAGCCCACTTTGGAAGCTCCAGTGCTTGTTCAGATGTTGAAGAAAGAGCTTGTTTGACACATGGTCCCCAGTTGTGTACACTTGAAGGGACATCTGGCCTGGGCTCCAGTCTGTAGCAGCCATTTCAACACAGCTCCACTTTTCTGACTGTCTTTGTGAACTCAAAATTGGTCAGCGGTAACAAAATAGTGCTGCTCATTAATGATTAAATTCTGCCATCTTTCTCATTACTTTCATTTCTCTGCAGGAGGAATAGCCATTGGCATCTTCTCAACAACGCTGTAGAAATTGCTGTTAACAGAGTTTTATGAGTTGTTTCTCATGCTACTGATAATAAAAATGTGAGAAAAACAAGTGTGGCAGCATCAGATAGCATCCTAGGAAGAGGGCACATACTGAAGGGAACGGGCAGTCTGCAACCACAGACCCAGGCTGCTCCGGCTCAGGTGAAACCTGTGCAAATCCTGATGTGCCAACAGCTGCTCAAAATTTGCCCCGAGGGTGGGAATTGGGTCCCCAGCCCTCCTGACTGTGGCACAGCTTCGTCCCCGCTTGAGCGTTGCAAAGCTGCCACACACCCGTGCAGCAGCATGCGTGCAGGAGCAAAGCCCAGGGCTGCCCTCGTCAGCCCCTCGGGGGAAGGCACACATGGCTGCCCCAAGCGCCATGCCCGAAGGGGCCTATTTGTCCCTGCCTGGGCTTCCCAGGCTGCCGGTGCCCCAGCTCCAGCCCCTCTGGCCTCCCTCACCCGGCAGGCGTTGACAGGGCTGGGCGCCGCTCTGCCAGCAGGATGCTGTAGGTGGGAACGTGCTTCTCRAGGGCAGTGGAGGGAAAGGTAAACCTCTGTCGTGCTGGCAGAGCCGGGTGCTGTACGGCACCGAGTGGCTGAAATGCTGCTCTCGGTTGCCAGTTCCCCAGAGTTGCTCTTAAACCACGAAGCCTGGCTCATCTTGGTAGCTCTGCTTGCTGGCCAACAGCTGCCTAAGTCTTTTCTCTGTGCAGTATAAATAATTATTGAGCTGTCTTCTCCTCTGCTGAGCGGCTGGTCGGTCGGGGAGCTGGCTGCCTGGGGGCATGCCAGGGCGATGCTGCACAGGGGTCTGCTGCCCCGATCCCCGGCACAGTGGTGCCCGTGGCAGCTTGCCACGCTGGGGGCCGGCTGCCCGCCCCACCACAGGCTAGCCACAGCTATGTGCCGGAGCTGGGGCCGGCCCTAATGCTTCAGCTTGAAGAAAATTCCTACCTCTAAAGACTGATGCTTTCCCTACGAGCGCGCGTTGGCTGTAATACCCTCCATCCGCAATCACCGCGTCCGAAGCTGGAGGGTCCATTATATCTGGTACGTGAAGAGCGACTTTTACCTGGACATCTAGTTGTTAGAGGCAACTCTCACTAAAGGAGAGTGAACGGTTTGCCATTACTGTCTTCCTCTGTGGCAGCTCCTCATAGACAGACTTAACACTAAGGAGCAAGTCTCGTTTGCCAGGTCCTGGTGACATTCCTGCCAGTTTAATTAGCCGTTTCTGGTTATAGCTGTATGAAGCATGCTGCAAGCCCTGGGAATACTGCTCTGCTGGGCAGGGGTCAAGCCCAAGAGGGCATGATAAAGAAATGGAAAACCTGGTTCATTTTGATTGCCTTTGTATTCGGACTGAAATAAATTCTTGGACATTTAAACTGGGAAGTTTCAATGAGAAGTCTGGCTGGAAGAGGTAAGGACCTCCTAGGTTGCGAGGGTGGTTCGCAAGGGGGACAAAGAGGAATCTGTCTTTCCCTCTTGCATTTGTCTCCCACCCYTGGAGCTTTGGAGCACAGTCCCTCATCACATTGTGTCTGTGGAGCACGTCGACAGCAGGCTGGTCACCCAGGACTGGGCATCCTATGTCCTGAGGGTGTTGCAAACAATAACAAAATATTATTCTTTAATGACTGCTGATCTGCCACTGTGAATCTCACGGCCTGAGTGTGGCATGAAGGACATTGGTTTTATTGGCTCTAACTGTGTCTGGTTTTCTACATGACATTGACTTCATGGTATATGCAAAGAGGAGACCAAGGCATTTCATCCAGCCCTGACCCTTCCCTCTCGGCCTCCCCTGTTCTGATTCACCTTCTCCTTGCCTAATTGTTCTGTTTTGCCCCAAATCTGTTCTTCTGTGAGTATGCCCACCTCACTGCAAACATCTCCACCGTTAGCACAGGCAGGGAAGCGGTTGCGTGATGTTGTTGTCAGTGGATGGTTTATCTAGTTGTAATTCCCATGGCTCCAGCTCTGCGAGTGCTTATACACAGACCTCATTTTGCAGGGGTGGCAAGGGGAAAGGTCAGTATTTATGAATCATTTCCTCCTTGCTGTGGCAATGAGGTTGGTTTGCGGAGTGACTCATGGAAGAGCATCCCAGAGTGGCGACTACCTCCAAGGAAAAGAGACCTTCAGGTCCTAAGTGACCCTTGGACATTGCAGTCAAGTTACCATCATCATTTCACATCCCTGGTCACAAAAATCGTTGTTTACTTAAAACTGTAGGTTCTGTGGGTATCGTACAGCATGTGTGTGAGAACCCGTGCTTCTCCTGGAAGTATTGCAAGGACTCACATGTGTGACTGCCTGGATGGTAAATCAAGTATTGCACAGCGAAAAAATGGAGGGAAGCCTAGCACGCCTTCCTCTGTTAGGAAGATGGGCTTGTGTTTGAAATGCCTGTTTGTTRTGGAAAGGGAAAGATTTTCCTAAGGGCAGTAACCTGATAAAACAGTGTAGTTGAGGCTGGACTGATTACCCCTTGGAACGAAATTTCCGCATGAGTGCAGAAGTGATGCTGCCGCTGGGTTTTGTCTATGTATTAACATCAAGGAGCCAATATGGTACCGCTGTGTTACGAGCTGCACAAACATGGAGTAAGCCCATCCCCACAGTGCAGAGCATAAAAACTAAAAGGACTGAGATGCTGAGAGAGGTTGTACGTGACCCACCTCAACACTTYTGAAATAGCATCAGCAAATTACCACCCAAAGGATGCATTCTCTCACTCAAGAGATCCAGTTTTAGTGCAGGCTTTCAGGGAAAGCATTTGATTCCCTGTATTAAAATGTTTTCCAGAAGAGCTGCCCAGCTGCAAGCTCTAAAATGTTCAAAGCTTCCTCCAGAGTAGAGCTATTTATTTTCACTGCCCTGTTTCCCCCGTGCTCTCTATTGCTGCCATTAGGACTATTAGGAGCTGCGGTGGTGAGTCAGGCTCCTTCTTCACCGTACCCCTCCGAGGTTTCCAGCATGCCCCTTCGTCCCAGCACGCGTGTGGCTGGTAGCGCCAGGACAGGTGGAGGGAACTGGGCTGGGCTTTCTYGGGTGCTCAGCAGGGTCCGGCCACATTTGGTGGAGCAGAGCCTGGCTGGCCCCGGCACTGCCCATGCTGCAGATGCCTGGTCCCTCTCGCCTGTCGGACATCTGCGAGGGAAGCATGCCCATCCCATCCCCACCCCGGCATGGGAGCGCTCCCGCAGAAGCTGGAGTCATCTCTCCCTGCTTGTCGAGATGGAGGGCAGAGGTTCGAGGGGCTAAAAGTAGAAGGGGAGCGTGTCGGCTGACAGTGGTTCCTGGGTGAGCCGCTTCCAAATAATATTCTCAGCTGTTTCCCTGACAGGGCATCCATCTCAGCATCATCCCGGAGCTGCACGGGGATTTCTGCTCGGCCTTTCGTGCCACCGCCACGAGGCCACGGCCCTACAGCGGTAATTGTCAGCATAAGACAGGAAATCTAATTAAAAGGGAGATGAGCTACAAGGTGATAACATATGGTGCATTCACTTTCAGCAGGCAGAAAAGGCAAGCACGGGGAGGGCTTGCTCCCGGGGCTCGCTCCGAGGCATGGGAGGGCTCCGAGTCTCAGACCTCCTGCCAAGGCTGCTTGCTGTGCTTGCTATGGTGAGCACGAGGGAAACCGGCAGCCCCCTCTCCACGGCAGAGGTAGTGACAGACCAAACTGTGCTCTGCCGCCAGCAAAATGCGCCCCTGGCTGCCCTTGCACTGTGTAGGAATACATTCCCTGTAGGAATAACTTATCTTTGGCCAAAGCGGCTCCATTTACAGTGACCCTGAGGGCTGCCGGCCAGGGGGAGGACCCCAGCAGCAGAGGGTCCGCACTGCTACCTACGGGATGCCGCCGGCTGAGCCTGCCTGGGGATCCCACCTGCCTTGGCAGCCGGCGATGCTGGGGGCTGCCCAGGAAAGCRTTGCGCTTGTGCGTTACAGCCTTCCCGCTGCAGCAGGGCTTTGCTGGGCTTCTTCTGCAGCATCTCCCCGCGTGGGGAGGGTGCTCGCCGAGGCAGCGCGGCCGCAGGGGGAGCTTGGCTGCTGGCAGGCTCCGGCTGGCTGATGTGCAGTCAGTGGTGCGATCCTGCCTGTGGTTGCGACCAGAGGGGCTGACCGCGTAGCAGGGAGAGGAGGCTTTATTTAAGAACAGAAAGCACAAAATGAACTACCCACCTGTGACCTCCTGCGAGTGCGGCGGGCGATGCAAGAGCGGCTCCCCCAGCTGAGCGGGCCTCGCTGCCGCCCTGCTGACGGTGACTGACACTTCCTTGTTTTTAAAATAACCGGCAGCATGAAGTCTCAGCATTTCACACATCTGAAGGCCAGATCGTTTCCTCTGAAAGCAATCCATAGCCACCTCCGATCACTGCAGAAAGACAAAGGTTGTCTTAATAATGTAACGTCCTGTGCTGGATGCTTTTAGTGCTGATGGCTGCATCGCGATTAGCGAAGAGGCACCCCAAATCGCAACGGCAATTGTCACATATGCGGGAAGGTATTGTATTCTCAGGGATTTAGAGGTCTGTGGCACAGTATTAACAAACATAATCCCTCCATTCAGTTTAGGACTTTAAGACTTTCTCATATATCTTCAGTATACTCAGAACAGCTAACTGTAATTCACAGGAAAGGCTTGAATGTGAAACACATGTTTCAGCAGAGTTTTAAATCCTCACAGTCAACATTTGGCTGGAGACACTTCTTATTATTTCCCTCAGGAGCTTATCGATACTGTTGTTCAGGTGCACAGCAACTCTTGGAGGTTTTGCTTCCTTTGTGCCTACGGAAAGATAGCGGGTTTATCTTGCTGAGCCAATCAGCAATAATTGAGAAAGGGATATAAGATAATTTTGAAATTGCACAATGCTCTTCCAGGTTGGACCATGCCCGGTTTCTTAACAACGTTCCAATTTTCTGCTGGGTACCCACAAGTCGGTAACATGAAGTGACTGTACTTCAAAAATCCTTCCACATTTTAATTTTTTTCCCTAGTCACAGCTATTTGGCATGTTTTTCTTTACATGGCTTGATAGCGAATCCTCTGATTTGGATACAATGTTCAAGACTTTGTACTTTAAATATGTTAATAGCATTAAGGACACACATATGTATGTGTGGTCAGCACTGGCTCATCTTTTCTGTATGATCACTCTTTGGATCAACCATCTTGTGTGTAAGCCAACGATGATTTTTTTTCAGCTTTCCTTTACAGCTTGTCTTCTTTCTTTGCTTGAAATCTCTTGTCATAAATCTCTTTGGAGAAGGCAGGGTGAAACACTCCACCTGTCTTTAAAAACGCACAGGTCTCGGGGGAGCGTGGTTCTACTCCTGAGTGTGAATTAAGGTAATTCAAGCACTTGGCCTTGGCTGTGGGGAGAGGCAGGAGATGGGGAGATGTGCCCAGGGTGGAAATCCTCTTTGCAAAGGGTTTTGAGCCTTCAAATCCGGCTTTCTTTTAAGTGTGAAGAGCAGGACCCCGCTCCCAGAATTCGGGTGCCATTTTCTGTACTGTGCATTTCCCCTGTGAAATGGCTGTTTTTCTTGCTGTCCCCACTTTCTCCTCCCAACACATTGCCAGAAGAAAGCATGCAGATAAGTGCTCAAGCATTTCCTGAGCTCGTAACCCTGCCTCCTGGGGGACAGTTAATCTGATCCAGTCGAAAGCTTGAGTACCAAGTGTCAATGTGTCTCTTATATACATACTGTATGCAATTTTGAATGCTTCTTTACTGCTGAATAAAACACTTAAAGCGTTCCTCTCTCTGTGGCTGCCTGGCAGCAGGGGCATTTTTGCTATAATATTATGTATCATGTGTCTAAATATAATAACATTCTACATTATATATAGACTCTGTATATATGCGTATACTGTATACACACAGCATGTATTTTAAAACTATTAGTAGCTGTTTTCAGCTTTTGGGGGAGGTCCTCCTTTTGCAAGGAGGTCTCATCAGCGATGAGGCTTGTTTGGCTGGAGCAATGGTTTTAAACTTGTGGTCTGTGGGTAATCGAAGGGTCTTCAAAAAGGGACTACAAGAAAAAACAAAAGGCAGTAGGCTTAAAAATCTCTACCCAGAGCTCTGCGCGTCATAGACTGGAAAAACCTTACAGGACTGAAAGTGCAAGAGGTTGAACCGCATTAGTCTGTGGCCTTGTTTCTGTTGCTTTGTAAGTGTCCCTGGACTATTCAATGAAGTGGCATCAGGACAACTGGTATGAATATATTGTAAAAGAAGATACTTCCCAATTATCCTCCTTCTACTAAGCCTTGTCCCAGGGTTGACCAATTTCACCCATCCACTTCTATGGAAGCTATTTAGGTTTCCTGTAAGAGAAAAATAAAGACCCAGCTCTTAAGCTGAAGTTGCGCCAAGTCTAATCTCCAGCCAGCAAATGTTTTCTTCTCCTTTTAATTTGATTTATTTTTTATCCCAGCCCAGTATATTGTTTCATTGCATGGAGAAAATGTTAGTGCAGTGGGTTGGTAGAACACCTGTTGCGTAAATCTTGGTGATTTTTATAATATGAACTCCTGCTGGCAGAGACAGCTGTGTCTCACATTTAAACACAGAGTATAAGGTATCCGAGGAGGAAGGAGAGAAAAAAAAGGCTTAGCATAAGAAAACAATACATCAGTGGCCAGAATCTGTTGTCAAGATTTATAAGCTAAATGAGTTACAGTTGAAGGGGATATTAAAAGAAAACCATCCTGTTCCTAGAAGACAAAGTGTGTTTTCTCATAGGGATTCCCAGAGGACTTTGCATTTCTGACAACAGACAGAGTAGACAGCTGGTCCACATAAAAATGTATGTGCTAATTAACCTATCCCTTGCATTATACCTGGAGAATACTTAACAAGCAGGGACGTTGCTGAGGAATACTGGCAAAATTTGGGGGGCTTCCTTGCACAGCGCCAAATTCTTCTAACTTGCTATGCAAGGTCCTCAGTCTTGTTGGTTCAGCAAGATCCTTGGCACAARGAAGGAAAGCAAGGACTGTTGCCTTCATCAGCAGAACTTTGCAAAACTTGGGATTTTTTTTCCATTGCAGTTCAGCCTCCTCCTCCTTCTCTCCATCACAAATGCCAGTGCCCGGTGGCAGGAGCAGAGCCACCAAGCCAGACGTCTGCTGGCCCTCCAGACAGCCCCGCTCTGCATGAGTTATCCCCCCAACGAGGGTACTCATGGTGGGAGGACCTCATCCTCAGCAATGGTGGCTTGGGGATGCTGGTGTTGGGCACGTGTTGGTCCTCTCTGGCAGAAGTGGGACATAAAGGCTCTCTTCACCCACATGTTGGTTCATACCTTGCAAGGCCATGGGGCTGCCACCTTGCCCAGGCTCTGGGCAGGAGATAGGGATGAGACTGCTCAGCCCTGCTGAGGAGTAGATATTTTCAGCACTGTCCACAGCAGTATGGTGTGAACTCCATGGTGCATCTAAAMCTGAGGAACCAAATTTAAGTTGAAAGAGTTAACCCAGCACAGTGAGCTGCTGTCGGAAACAAACACATTATAGTAAAAACCGACTCTCTGAGCCTGCAGTGGAAATTTTGTCTACGCACAAAGGGGAATTGGGCCTTCAGGGAACAGCCTTACAAGCAAATTAGAACAACACTGTAGGAAGGGTGATGTATGAGAGAGGTCAACGTTTGCAACCAGATCAGGGTGGACTTTTTCCTTCAGTGCTTGATTATTTGTGCTATTGCTTAGATCATGTCAAGTTTACTCAAACATAGTCGTATAGTATTCTCAAAAAAAAAAAAAGCTTATCCCAAATATTTTAATTCACTTATTTCTCTCATCCGCTTCCCTTTCCTCTTCCATTTCACTATTACAGATGTCAGTTCAACAAATAAAGTATGTGGGCAGAACAATGAAACTATTCTCTTGTAAAAAAGAAGAGATTATTTCATTCTCCTGCTATTAACTTTAAAAGAAAAGGCCTTTTGTACCTTTTATACAAGCATGTGCAATGATACGATTGTGTACCTCATCTCCTTAACTTCAGAGGAAATGATTCATGAAGGAGAGTATCTGGTTGGAAAGACTGTCAGTATATACCCTGAAATTCCTTTTACCTAGGAACTTCTTTCAAGTAAGAAAAAGTAATTCCTGAGCACAATGCGACACAGGTAACCTAGACTGAGCTGCTTCCCTCCCCCTTCATTCAACTCCAAAATCCTGGCTGTGCTGTGAAAGGGTCTGAAGAAATTTCCATCTATTTAGATACATAATCTGCTTTTCCTTAGTTTCCACATTACATTTTTAATTATGAGGGTAGGGGAATGAYGGAAAATGGGGGAAGAAAAGGCTAGGATCGGGTGAAGAAAAATATTTTTTTGGGGGGGGGGAAATTATATGATTTTGAGGTTTTGCCTGACATGTACTATCTATCCAGAGAAATGAATAAGAATGAATATCGAGAGAAATGAATAAGAAAATAAATAACCTTTGTGATGTAAACTATTATTTTTGTGTGACAAAAACATTGCTGCTGCTACTGTAAACATTGACTATAAGACCATGTATACCATGGCACTGAAAACATGGGTCGTGTCTTTCTAGTCAGAAGATGCCATGATTTTTTTCATGCCTTGAATTATTTTCTTTCCACTCATGGCATGAGATGTGGGCTGCTACGAGTATTTCAGCATCACTCCGCCTTCCGTGAAGATGCATTTCACACGAGGCCAACTGGGTTTAATGCCAGACTTTTTATGCAGCTTATCAGGACAAGGGCAACAAAATCCTCTTGGATATGGCTTTCACCCTTGCAGTTGTGCACCCCTTCTCCATATACCTCTTGTCTCTGACTACTTTCCCTGCAGGAATTCATACCATGTGCTTCGCCAGCCTGGCAACATGGAAGAGCTGACATGTCTCCAGAGTAAGAGAATTTTAATTTAGCACAGAAATGACCTCCTGGATCCTATGCTGGTGCCAGCAATAGCTGTGCTGTCAGGATGCAGCCCTGTGGAGGGGGGACACAGGTCTGGTGCTGGGGGGGCCATGAAGGGCCACCAGTGCCACTCTGGCCCCGTGGCTGGGCTGGCGACACCCCGGGAAGATGTTTGCACCCCGAAGCCCTCTCGCCCAAGGTGTCTCATTCAGGGAGAGCTGTGAAAACAAGGCAAACAATTTTTTTTTTTGTTCTCGAGGGAGTAAATTTGGGTTTACATCCACTAACAACGGCTGCTCTGCGTAATGGGGCAGGCGTGGCGGCTTTGGCTGGCATTTGGATCCCGCTAACGGCTGCGCGGCTCCTGGGCATGAATCACACGGCGCATTGATAAGGACGGACATTACTCATCAGAATACCATGGACCCAATGTGGCAAAAGTGTCGAGGTCTATTTTGAAAACATTATCTCACGCTCATTTCCTTGTACACCAGGCATTAGTCTCAACAATAATCCACTAAAATAGTACATTACATGTTTCTAGGAAAGATCTTCTGCTACTTGCTGTCTTTCAGCCAGGTTTTACTTGTGCACGACCACCCGTAAGCGGCTACAAAATCRGGATTGAATGAAGCCGGTCGGTAGCCAGCCTCTGAACACAGAGCCGCTCACCCGCGTCCGGCGGCAAGAGCTTAGTCTGCCCTGCCGACACGTCTGTGCGCTCCCTCCTGCGCCCGGCCTTCACGGGGGTTTAACATTTCTGCCTAGGTTTTATTCACAGGATGATCTAACTCGCCACAGTTCATTTCTTCTCTTATTTCAGATCTTGGTGCCATTCAGGTCACGACCAGTATTCATATTAGCACAATACTTGGGTTTTAATTAAAAACCGGCCCGTGTGACTGATCATAGCTTTGCAAATAATATCATAAGATGAGTAAGGGGAAGGAACAGAACCTACTTTATTTGAGACCGGATTTTGACATCCTTCTGGTGAACAATAATGAAGYCTTTGAATAGTCCTGTTACTTTCTTTTTATTTATTTCTGTGGATCTACTTCCAGGGCAAGACTCAGTGCAGCATAATCTGGGCCTTTATGATTTAATATCTTTTGCTGACAAGGAAGCTTTACTGCTCCAGCCCTCCAAGTATTTTGAATATTTCATAGCTTGTCTCTGTCGTGATCTCTCCATCTTCCCTTAAAATGTGGCTAGAATTTGGCTGCTAGATCACAAAGCTGGATCTATCATTTTTTAAGCTTTCTCCTGAGTCCTTGAAGAGGTCACTGATTATGTATGATGCATCTTCCAGAGACAACCAGTTTTCTGCCATTTTAGACCAATATTTAAGCACATAACTACATCTGCGTGGCCGTCTGATGACCAGTTAGTGTTTAGCTTAGAGTTATGATCATATCTGAATTTTTTCTGTCCTTTTTGCACTCAGGAAAACACTATCAACACACTAAATACCTCTGTGCATTGGGAAATACTGCATGGTTTCTGTTGTGTTGAGTAATTGTGAGCCTCATTTAAAAGTGAATCTGGTATGCCCGAGAATGTCATAGTATTTGGCATGGTCTGTGAGAGAACTGCTTTATGTTCACTCCTCCTCTGTGTGTATGTGCAGCCCATGGTGAGCGGGAAGGGGGCTCCTGCCTCAGCACCATCCCAAAGGCCGGTGACTGTGCTTTCTGCACAGAGGGAGTGGGGTGGCAGCACTTCCAAATGCCCCAACTTTCAATTCCGTTTTTTTGATTATTGTGCATATATTTACCTGCACACGCACGTATGTGAGTTTCTGAGCCACTTGCTCACTCCTCAAATAACACTGTAAGTCCTGAGACAGCTGGAGGAATAAAGTGCTAAAGGAATGGTGGAAGAAACTAGCCCACCTGTATTATGCAGTCAGGCTAGAAAGACTCGGGGCGTATCAGTGTTTTGTAATATCAGCTGCTTTGATATATTTAATGCCTCACCATTTTTATGTTCATCCACGTATACGTTTAAACTTGCCTTGCTTCCAAAGTGTGTTGATGCAACCCCATAATCAAGGGAGAAAAGCCCACAACCTTCAGGGAATGCCTGAAGAGAAAACTCAAGCCATCTCTTAGCAGAGGTGCAAATGTGGCCCCTCCTGCCCCGTGTATCCTACATGTCTTTGTGATGGCACCATGTGACAAAACCCTTCCTGAAAGGCTCCAGCATGTACGATGGTACAGGGGAGTTACAAGTGCCTGAGATCGGATCGCCAGCCAAAGAGGAGAAAGCAGAGGCACATCTGAGTGGGCTGGTGGGATGTGGAAAAAACAAACAGCAGATACCCAGAAGGAAGAATATGAATGCAAGGWGTTGGATCAGAAGACACAGTGAGCTTAGACCCCCGCATACAAACACAGACATATACAGGGGCCTACTAATACTTATATGAACATACTCTGCTGGAAGTTTTACCCATATTTTATCTCACACCTTATGAAGAAGAATTCCCTCAGCTTTTCAAATTCAAATTCTTTGAGAATGATAGAAAATGCTGAAGTCTTGCAATAAAATGCATTACCATAAAAAAAAGTTGTTGGCCAAGCCACACAGGAAACATAATTTTATATCAGCATCCGAAACAGCTGAAAAGCTGTAGTCTTAAGAGCTGACCTCAAAAATCATGTGTGGATGTTTGAAGACAAGTGCCAATTCAGTCCTTGCAAGCAGAGAGTTTGCGGGAGAAACTCTTGGTTGTACTCCGGACTGCTCTGTGTGTTTGGGAACCTGACTCATCTGCTGTCTTTAAATAAAAGTAAATTCCCCCTTCCCTTGCTTCCTTATAGGAAGGGGACGAAGCCAAGGAACAGCCTGTTGGAAGCCCTGGCTAGGCGGGAGGGTCTTCTGTTTCTGTTAATCTGTGGAAATACTATGAATTCATGTTGAAATGTAATCGATTAAATCAATGGTATTTATCTTTACTCTTCAGATATCATTTTCAGTTTTTCTTTGAAATTTCTTCCCTACTAACTTCCATGGACAGTGGAGGTGGGAGGGTGTTATCTGTATAAAAAAGTCAAGGGAAATATTTTTTCACCCATGTTTATAAACAATAAGTTTGCTGTTTTAAATCCACTTCACCTTAAACAATGCCATTCTGACCATATTCTTCYGAGGCAGAGGGGTCAGCCTCTCAAGCCTGGATTTGGTTCAAAATAGGCATATGAAGGAAACTTGTTCTTTGTTTTTCCCAGCTGAAGAGAATTGGTCATTTTTAGTGTTCCTTGACATCTTTTGACCCCTGTTCTCTCAGATACACCCTGCTTCTTTTCCTCTCCTGGTTCTCTGGTTTCACATTCATGCCCACAGCAGAAGCACTCGGCAGGCTGCAGAGTATTCAGAAAACGTGGGCAGACTTCATGCTTTCTTAGCCCAAAGAGACATATTCACCCTTGACTGAATCCCATTAGCTTAATGCGTTATGCRCATTAACTTTTGCTATGCTGTCCTGGGTACTTGACACAGTGCATGACACCAAATCCTATTTCTAGAGCTGTAAATGTAAATCAGTGTTCTTGGTGGTCACGTTCCAGTGATATTTGTATAGATGGACACTACAGTCTGATTTGTATATCTGCTATTGTAAGCCTTTATATTTTCCAACACAGCAGCTTGCAGAGCCTAAAAATGAGGTTTACTGGGAATTTAAGAAAGTAAGAAAAACTTAGAATGGACTTATGAAGGAATTAATGTAGTTAATTTTATTCTGTAAGGCAACATATTTGTATAGCTTGTCTATATATTTTTCTGCTATTGTATGCAATACAAAAGCTATATACTAATTACATTTGCCGTGACTTGGCAGAAGCCATTTTGATCATCACAGGAAGATGATATCTAACTGTCAGCTCACAGCCCATTTTCGCTTACAGGTAAAAACCAGTATTTCAGAATTTTTACCAGTGTAAAAATTGTCAGGCTTATGTGACTTGATAAACCATGCCATCACTTGGTTGTGGTGACAGGGCAAAGCTGAGGTGCATGGCAGCGGCTGCCGTGTGCTCTCAGGTGGAAATCCAGCCTTGTTTCTTTGCCCCTTTTCCTGAGTCTGGGAGCCCTTCCCTGCTGTGTCCCATCGCCAGTGACCACTGCCATTTCTTTTCTCTCTAGCCTCTCTCTTCTGCTGGATTCTTCTATCCCTGCCACTCCTCTCTTTTTTCAAAGTGAAATAATATTTTTCAAAAATTTTAAGCTGCCAGCATTGCTGGAGGTAATTACCAAGCATGTCTTTAATCAAGGAAGAGAAGGCACAGTAAGATGCAGTGGATGAAAGCTGGAGGTACACCCCTTCAGAGCAGAAATATGGCACACTTGTAACTTTTACAGCCCAGGGACAGGAGCCAGGAATGGGGCGGTGGGGCACCCCGTGCTGCAGGCTGCTCTGCCCGTAGGTTGGTGGCCCTGAGGCACGTGCCATGCCCAGGAATGCACTGCAGAGGGACTTCTCAGGTCAGCAGGGAGCACAGAATCTTCATGTTGATACTATATGTACTGCTGATCATCTCCCAGACTGGTCAGCCGATGAGCCACCCATGTAAAGCTGAAGTGTGTTTGCTATCCTGTATTGAGGACCAGTTGTGAGTTGCTGAGTGCTGCCCTGATTCTGCAGCAGGAACATGTGGGATTTCCCAGGTTTTGGCACTTTCCTCAGTGGAAGCAATAGAGCCTGCAGTGGAGTGCTCACCTTCCCAAAAACTGTGCTCTTGTGGTGCAGTGTTTCTGTGTCTAGGAGTCTATAAATCTTGAGAGTAACAGAAAGACACGGTGGTGTTCATATGGGTGAAGTTGTAGGCCATTGGAAGGCCACCATGAGTGTCTTGTCCTCCCTGCACTCGTATTGGCAGCTCACTTTCTTGGGTAAAGAGGAGTGAGAAGTGACACTGCTGTGAGTTTTTAATCCATTCATTGGAAAAAGCAAGGTTGATTTTTTTTCTCTTTCCTATTCCTGTGAAATACATGGTTTTGAGATACTCACACTATCTAGAATTAGTGATGTTGCTACAGTAGTAATGATGGCTGCTGCTTTTAATCAATTTTAGGTGAGCTGAAATCCTTGGCCCCTCTCAACCAAGAGAAAATCCCTGCATACAACTTGGTTGCCCGAGCCACAGATGGTGGTGGCAGGCCACCTCCTTGTGGTGCCAGGAGGCTCAGGACTTCAGCTCCATCCAGGGAATTAATCCCAAAAGCACAGCACAGATTGCAACCCCTATTGTAAATTCCTCAGAATTTTAAAAAAGTTCCTAATTTGGGGACTTGGTAGTGTTATTCTTCATCTCAGCTCAAAAGTCATTTTTATGGGGAAATTCTGGAGTCAAATCCTTTCTATTTTTTACTAAATAAGCAATATCAAAGAAGAGAAAGCACGTACCAGGTTGCACAAGCAGGCTGTGTAGCAGACAGATACGCTTGTACGACAGCACTGTATCTCTCTCTCACATACACACACACACTCTCTCATCGACAGAGTCATTCCTAACCTATTACAGAATGTGTTTGTATGTCAGCTCTTGTATTTTTAGCATTTATGTTTGCGATACTGATTTTATGTCCTGCTGTGCAGAGGAGACATTATAAAAGCAGCAGCCTTTTGGGAGTGCAGAAGTATTTCCCTCTCTTCCTTCTCATATGATACTCTGTTTTGAGAATAACAGCAAACAGATATTTCTTACCTCTCAAACCTACTGTTTGGGTTTTACTGCAAATAGGTAACTTACAGGGAACAAAGCTAGGACTCTATATACTCCTCCAGACTGCAATAATTTCTTTATAATTAAAAAATCACTCCCTTGCTGTTTCTCTCCTTCAGGATAATTATTTAATGTAAATGAGTCCTTCTTGCACAGACACTGCCTCTCTTTCTCAGGCTTTTCATCTTTGCCAGGGCTGATTAAAAAGCCTGTCTATGACTGAGAGCTCGGCTCATGTTTGGGAATAAAACTGAAATCTAATGTTGCAATTGCAGCGGCACAAAGGGTTTCTTTGTGCTCCTCCGCACATGTTTGAATTCCGAAACCTGGCTGCCCTGGAGGCTCACCCCCTCGCGGGTCAGGAGGCCAGGACGTGCCCCTCTCCTGCGGGGGACACGCTGCCGCTGACGGGCACAAGCCCTGCCCCGCAGCACTGAGAGGTCCRGCCTGGAGCATCCGCCTGGGCCAGCCAACATGTCTCTTACCTAGTTTTCCCACTTGAACAACAAGCTGGAGGAGCTGTTACCTGCTTAATTGTAAGGTTTGGTTTATTTGTTTTCCTTGTCTTGATAGCAGATTGGTGTTACAAGGGAAACTGGAGAGCTACCCTCAGGCAACATTTGGTACACACAGCTTACAGTTTAAGGACATTTTAAACACAGACTGTGTAGCAGTGGTGGTTAAATAGCAGAGCGTCCCCACAGCCTCACGTGTGTTGGATAACAGTGGGTACAAGCACAGTTTCACAAAACCCATCCGTATCCTCTCACCATGTTCCCTCCTGCGTGTTACCCCCACTTCTGCAGCACCTCCGGGTTGCCCATCTTGTAGGCAAGGAGCTTTCTGATTCCCGCTCTCCTTCCACAGGTCCATTAAGCTTCCTGCAGATTGCACCAGTATTGCCAGGAGCTTGTGAGAGCTGGTTCCCTGGCCTGCCTCCATCTCTGCTTTGAACCTCTCCGTATGGGACTGTGCCCATGGGGACTCAGATCCCTATGACCATAGGTGAGGAAGAGACGTAAAGGAGGGTGAAGGAATTCCTCTGAACCAGGATCCCCCAGATTTGGAGACTAACCCTCCATGCCATTGTACTTCAGGCAGCTCATCACAGGGTAGTCAGATGCCGAAAGAGTGTATCAATTAAGAGCTTTGTCCTACTCTCAYGGCGACAGAGTCCTGATGATGCCAGTAGGAGAAGGCTGGACCTTAGTGATGTTGTGAGACTCAGAGTGACAGAAATGCAGAGGCAGAGAGAGGTAAAGGGACTTTGGCCTTGATGCAACTGGAGTCAAGCCTAGGTTCATATTTTGGGATGTTCTGTTTAAAGCGGGATTGTAGTGTTAATAGCTGACTTGTCTCATTCACCCTGATGTCCTCATCACGTACCAAGTTTTCTGAGGACACTGTGAACGGTTGTCTGTATAGACACATGTAACAATATTAATCTCTTGTGGGAAAGTAGTCCTGTAAAAATAGGGACAAAAGAACACTATTTCCATTTCTCGATGCTCAGACAACAGTTACTATGTAGTGACTTCCACTATTAGATTTCGCAGGCAAAAAACCCAATTAATATAAGAGCTTTTTCTTTTTTTCCAGATTTCCTTGTCACAAAACCTTCTCACTAGGAAATGGAGAGATTTTACCTGTCCTGTGCTGGAGGCGGGTCTCAGAGGGATGCTGTAACCAGAGATCTCTTCTGTGAACAAATGTATGCATTTGGGGAACATGAACTGTCCTTATGTCAGGACACTTTCACCACGGAGATGAAATTTCCGAAATTATTGAATTTATTATGGGGCATACATTTGTAATTCAGTAAGAATTTGAACAAAAATTAATTATGCAGGGATCATTTGTAACCCAGTTAATCTTTGGAAGTGTCACATTTTACGTAGCCTGTACTCAGAATAAACTCTAATTCAAGTAAATGAAGGCGAAACTACCATAATTACTTCAAACTGAGCCACAGATATTAACTAATTAGTTGGTATGATGGTTCAAATTCCAAGGCTTTTAAGGACTACGGAGTTTGGAAGGGGCTCTAGCAAAATTTAGCCATGTGTTAAGTGCACAGAGAGTAAAGCTCAGTCCTTGTAATTTTACTAGGAACATTTTCTCAAATAATTGGGGTTTAGGCAGACAAATGAACAGGAGCCACCTCAGTACCACTGTAGGATCATCAGCTGAGAAATGCAATCTTCAAAGCCCTTGCTAAAATGCTACTTGATCTTAGAGGTGCCTAAAATTGCAAGGTGCTCAATGGAGTGCCTGCATGGATGTGTGCCAGCACTGGCATGTCCCTAGCCAGCTGGACCCAAGCCAGCTCTGATCCATGACCTGCCCAGCCGTACTAGTATGATCCTGTGTTGGAGCCACTGAGGCTTCTCATGTCCTTGTGTAACAACAGCTGATGTTGGTCCCTGGAGGGGATGGGGTGAAGAGCTGCCCATTGTTGGGCCATGGTCTTGCTGGGGAGTCTAGCCTGTACTGTCCTGAGCTGGCTTTACTGATGTTCATCCTAGGTACTTCTCCGCCTATGTATTCATTAAAGATCCTGCTTGCTGATTAGGCTTATGACGTTGCCTGGTCAAAYGGACCTCTTCAAATTATGGAATGTATTGGTCTTTCTGTAAAACTTACTGTGCCCATTTAAATTGTCGATGTTTCTCTTTATCCCTGGACTTCTCAGCTGTGTTCTACTTCATCAGTGAGTATGTGTGACATGCAGTTGACTCCTGACTGGCAAGGTGTAGGCTGCATAATGCAAACGTTGGTTGTGACATATTTGAAATCTGCTTTTTATAAATATTCTTTAAGAGTTTCATAAAACATGAATGTCTAGTGAACATCCCTGTCAGCAAGCAAATTCACCAAATGTTTGGGGAAAAGAAGACGAAGAAGACATAACAGCAAAAATTATTTCAGCTGCTAGCCTGAGTGGAATGTTTTGTGTTTTAAAACATTTTGTGTTTTAATTATCTGCCTGGCTTTTAATCTCTTTTCAGGAGATGGCTAGAATTGTAGGCACACCAGCAGATGGGGATTAACTAATTCTGTACGCAGAAGACAACATCACCTTCTTGCAACTTAGGCTGTCATGCTGTGAACAGTCAGGGTCCAATTTCTCAAGCTGGTAGACAAGTCAATATGCGCATATGCTATTGAGTGAGTTTCCAAAGCACCTTGGTAGGCTCACTGTCTAAATCCTCTTGGATTTAGCAGGAGAAAAATCATATGTTCATAAAAGGACTTGCATATCTGTGACTGTCTTCACAAGGGGACTGTCTTCTTTATGGTCTATACTCAGTGGTTTTCACTTTACATAAGTTATTTTCTTGCTTAGTTTCTGCCTTGCCTCATCACCTTCCCAGCCCTGTCTGCCCAGCGCTCTTGCTTGACAGGAAAGGATGGGAGGGAGTGTTTTCCCCAGGGTCTCTCTATGAGTATTCTAGCTCCAGGGCCAAAAGCTAGGGGTTACCACATCTTTTGATGTTGCTTTCTGAGGCAGCATTTTTATTAGCTGTTTGATCATACATTTAATTTCATTAGATATTCTTTTATTAACAGACAAAATACATCATAGAAACTCTGTGTTAGAAACATTGCTGAAAAATTGCTAATTTTATTAAGTTATCCTCTCCTTTGTCTTTCTAACATCCTTTAGATCACCCTGGGTTCAAGAAGACTGCTAATGTGCTCTCTGTTTACAGAGAAAATGGAGACGTGGCTCTCCATGCGCCATGGGACAACATGTTCATCCTCAGAAGGGGGTTGTCGCTGTGGCTCAATGGCTCATGGGGTGCTACATCTGGGAAAGCAGCAGAAGCCATCCCTTGCCTTTTAGCATCTTCTCGGGTGTCTGCTTAGGATCCCATTTTGAGGTGCTAAACTCTTCTCCTAGGTTATGTGTGAGCATTTGCTCTTAACCTTAGTTTGTGGACTCCACCTGTAGAGCTGGGCATTTCCTTGCTCGGTACAGGAACACAACATTAAGGTCTTTGAGAGTCTGACAGGAGTCTAAGAATGAAACTTGATGGAAAATCCCACAAGGCTTTTCCATAGCTTTAAGTCCTTAATTACCTAGCTATAGCTATTCCTCAGGTACAAGGACAGCTTTGTGTATCTTCTCCAAGCTCAGTGACACAAGTGCTTAATACAATGCAGCTTCCTAAGTCTTAAGAAGACTTAAAGTATTTCATGCTGTTTTTTTATCTATGGAGGGTGGCACTTGGCAAACAGGATAGCTGGTGTATATATAGGGTGTGCTTTGGCAGTCCTCGTCCATCATCTTTCCTTGATACTTGGAAATAAGATATTTACACATTTTTTTAAATTTCTGACTCATATTAGAGCCATGAAAAAAAATATATGCACTCTTTACTGTGATTTCTTAAAGCGCTGCTCTTGTCTTTCCATTACAGTAACTTTTTCTGTTCAGTTGACTGTTTCAATAAAAATAGATCTGAGGCACAACTGATCAAATGAAAGCTGTTGGGCATGAGCCAGTTTGATTAATTAGTTAACCATTTCCTAGCAGTGTTTTTAATCTAACAGACACTAGTCAGTCAGTGGCAGAACAGATTGTGGTGTAACTTAATACATGTAATTATACTCTGCATAGATTGTGTTTCTTCAAACAGGCTCCTATCCAAAAATGAAGGCATGTCATAATTGATCAGGTTTTAATCCTTCTGCACTGTGGCCTCATAAATAGACTGTTAGTATACATTTATTACAACATCTGAGAATGCTTCACAAAATCAATTTTAATATTAATTATTTAGGTGGCTTTCTAGAAAGAAATCTTCAGGGGGTGATGAATAATATTAATGCAGTCATCAGTTCTGATCGATTCTTCTTGGCTGACAAAATGAGCTTTAATTGCTAGTAGCCCCAGGCAAAGTCAGGACACTGCAAGTGTTCCCAAAACAGTTAATTTGAGCTGGGTACTCAGTGATGGATGTTTAGCAGAGGTACCGATGTGGTCTCATTTTGTGCTGGTGTAGCTAGAGACAGTGAAAAGGAAGGTTTTTATGGATGTTATTGTACCTCCTGAAGAAGTGGCAGCTCTACTGGGTTCGAATGATCTTTCACTTACACACCCTCTTCCATTTCCTTCGCAAAACCTGAGCTGTGTAAATGCTTTCATAACAGTATGTGCCTCTGCCGCTTTCTAGTTCTCCGTTACTATGCAGAGCAACCCCTGTGCAGAGACGAGACCTTGCAGTTCTGAATCCTTCCCAGACCCTGTGCTGGCAGCTCAAATAACAAGGAAGCTATAGAAATGTCTCCATTCAGTCTTTCCATCCTAAAGGCTCCCTTCAGACAAACTGCAGAGAATTWTATAGGCGAGCAAGTTATCTTTATGAAGCCTGGGTGAGGGGGAAGGAGGAGCATGCTACCCTTTTCTCTGGGGCTAGGTTAGCATTTACAGTGGAGGATGCCATTTACTCATGAAGAGAGCACAGAACAGATCAACCTTTAATAAAGACTGATGCGTAGGAGGGAGCTCTTGACAGGGCAGATCTAGCTGAAAATAGGTTTGTGTCCCCCCAGCTAGCTTCAGGTGCAAAAAGCCAGTCTGCTGTTTTTCTGCAGGTACTGTGTTGAACAGGGACCCTCCCCATCTGGACCCCAGCCTATGCAAGGGATGCGCCTTTCTGGGCTTTGGGTCTGGCTCCACAATGCCAAATTCAGACTTTCCTCTGCTTTCTCACCTTTGATTTCATAGCCCTACAGACAGGATTCCCCAAAGTACACTACCTATCAAGAAAGGAAACCTCCCCTCATTCAGATGTTGTCTTTACTGCAAAGTTCATGATGCCTCTCCCAGTCTTGATGAGGATTTCCCAGGGGAAACAGGTGAGGGAGCTAAAAAATTACAGCTGTTCCTCCCCACTCCTGTTGGCAACCCCAGTGCTAATTGGCATCCCCATCTTTGCTGGTGAGTGATAGTCACCTGGCTGTGCACCCCAAGAACAGAAGCATCTGCTTCTGTTCCAGGCAACAGGCTCTGCTGCACAGGAGAACATGGTAATAATTCATGTGCATATAAATGAAATGATACACTTAAAAATCTACCAAAATAAGTGGATTTTTTTTTTCTTCAAAAAAATACATTGTAGATCAAAGCTTAATTAATTTGGGAAATCCCGTGGCTTGCATATGTAGACACATTTAGATGATCGTATTATTCCCTTATGACCATATAATCTATGAGTGAGGTTTTCTGCAATACACTGACCTTTCTTGATTATGCAGCTTTTTCGGAAAAGTCCTATTTTTTTTCATGTGAATACAAGTGGCGGAAGATGGCTTTTGATTTATACACAAATCAATATACCCTTCTGATTGAACTCTGCACTGCGCTGCTGTAATTATATTCATGGATTTTGTGTAGGTGTAAGACAGGAAGCAATTATCAGCCACAGCCATGAACGAATATAAAAGAAATCTCACTTTTCTTTGGAACCATAACATTAACAACATTCTCTATCTAACGTCAGCCCCTTTCACATGACTCCTGCTAACTGCACTGTTGTTTAGCTGAGGAAAAAGTAATAGCAGATAGCTGTGATTAAATAACATCTGCTTGAATTAAGGGTGCTGCAGTGTTTGGAGCTTTGCCTTACTGAAAAAGCCAATATTTTTCATTTGTATCAAAATAGGTGATGGGTTTTAGTTCAAGTATTTTCGTTTCTATCTAGCTGAAAGTTAATCATGGCTGTAATTCATTCCTTAGTGATTCTCTGCAGTGGCAGGTGTCGCAGGAGCATTTAAGGAAAGTATCATCAAGGCAGTTTCACTGGGAAAAGGCATGGTAAAATAAATGCATAAATAGTCTGCTTAAGGGTGGTCTGAATCATTTTAATTACCAGCACTCAGTCACCAGTGGGCTCTGGAGGGGTATCATTGTAACACAGGCATTGTTACTGTAAAAAAAGCTGTCACCTTAACACTAATATGTGATGTCTGACATTGAAATGCATCAGAGTCACCAGGAGGCAATTGCGTATGCCATCTGAAGTCTTAACTTTGTCCCCGCGGTGTATCCACCAACAAGCGCTATCCCTACCTCTGCTCAGTCACAGCTATTCACCTAACAAGGACTAGCAAAGACCAGCTTGAGGACTAGGAAAGATGGTGTTGAATGCTGAAAGGACGAAGAGCCCCCAGGGGAGCTTTGGGGGAGCATCGCTCCCTTTCAGCTCCTAACTGGAAAACAGGAGGAGAGAAAACTGGGTTAGGCAGGTGGATGGCATCAGCCCTCAAGCTGCGGAGGGTTTGTACATGCTTCAGGGACATTTCTGCAGCGGCAAAGCCAGAGTCCCGATGTTGCAGGGACAAGGGCTCACCTATTACTACTGACTGGAGTCCTGGTGTAAATCAGGCCAGCTGGTCACAGCCCCAGACCTGCGCCAGGCCAGGGGATAAAATACCTTAGGTATCAGTGAGAGATCCCCTTGGGTTTAGGGGCTCTCAGAGTTCATTGAACTGATTTGCCCCTTCTCTTGTTTTGTAAGGTGCTTTTACAGTGAAATTTTATCACAGACTTTGTATCACATCACACTTATTATATCATAGGCTGAAGAGCTTCTATTTATGGCTGTCCGCTGCTTCCACCTCTTAGAGGGCCACTTCCAATAGCTTTAAAGCTGATGTGTCTGAAGTGGGATTTTTTTCTTTATGATAGTAATTAACCTTTGAATTGCCAACTTCACCCTTGATTATTCCTTTCCCCCAATGCATTTTTGTGTGTGTATAGAAATGCCCATCTGTAGAAAATGGGGATCTGTTAATCCATATATTTGCACTTACTGTGTAGCTCATTTAGAGTGTAAGGCTAGGTATATGCTTGCCCTAAGGATGCATTAACTTTTTTTCCCACTTAAACTGAGATTTTTGCATTATAATCCCAATTCCACATTTAGGTGTCAAAGCAGATTGTCAAAATCTTTATTATAATCTTATTATAATAATAACTGAAATGTTCACAGATTGCACTAAAAGAACACTGTTGAAAAGCCAATAATTTATTTAGGGCTTAAATAAAGGCTCAGAAGGTTAACTTCTCCCCCTTTTATAAATAATAGCTGGGAAGGGAGGGTTGATCTCTGTAGCAGGCACCTTAATGTSTTCTGCAGACATCCTATATATGTCTCCACGCCTAAGGGACAGATCTAACTTACCCTAAAGTCAATGAGTGGCAGCTTGAGCCTCAGAAGTCACCAGCACTGCAGCTGCTCAGCACTGGAGTGCCCTGTCATACGAGCATGTTCAGCTCAGATGTGTGCATGTGCGTGTGCTGACATTGCTGTTAGATTTTACAAAGCACATGATATGGAGCATATGCTGAGGATGTGGCTTGATGCTGTCAGAGGGGACTACAGCTGATACCTGAGCTAACGTAAAGCTCCTTAAAAGAAAGTTCATAAGATGAATTGTTTTGAGGACAGACAAATCAAAATAGTGAGTTTGTATTGACTTGGTGCTTGGCATCCCACAACCAGACCAGGAAAGCTGTCTGTGCACCATGAAGCCAAGACCAGAGCAGGAGGGACCCCTTGGTCTTCCAGCGGATTCACAGTGGCTGGGCTGACTGGCACTGCAGAGATAAATAAAATGCTGCTGAATCCAGAACAGTCGGGCTGTCACCGTAATAAAACACCTTGGGCCTGTGCTGCTTTCACTTGGTTAGAATGCAGCAGGGGCCATGGCTGGGAACCGCTGTGAGCAGATGCTGAGGGACTCTTCACATCGCTGTGGATTCCAAAATAACCAGCGTCTATTTTTTTACTACAGAGCAGGCAGCAACATTAAAAAAAAAAATAAATACACAAGAAGATAGGATGCCGTTCTGTGAGAGCTAATCCCCCCTCGGCCCCTCCTTCGGCTAGCTGGGCTGTTTGCCTTTTTATATTTTGGATTTATGCTGCTGGTGGGAATGTACATTCCTCGTGATTTCAAACAGCTGGATTCTGTATTTGAGAGCTCAGGCTCCCAAAGTTCAATCCAGATTTATGCAAAATTTATATAAACATGAACACAAATAAATAAATAAATATGAAGGCTTTGAAGCACACCCCATCGCTTCCCAGCCCTTCTCATTGGAGGGGGTTGCGTGGCTTTTGGGTTTCTGGGTATCCCCAGATTAACTACTGAAAGGCCAGAAAGGCTTGAATGCTGCAGTGTCTGATTTCTGGGAAGGATCCCGACAGCTGGACTCTTCTCCGCGGGATACCGTGCCTTGCTTTGGAAAGAGCCCCCGGCATTAGGATCCAAAGGGGGCTGGGCAGGAGTGTGTGGGTGTGAGACGCACATGCACAAACACAGAGGGATATATCAGCTCGTGAGTGCACAGCCTAATAGCCGTGGGTTTGCTGGTGGGGTTTTTCTTTCTATCTTTTGGGAAGGGGAAGGGGGAAGGACATACTTCTCCCCCTCACCCTTAGTTCTTGCCTTTCGTCATTCATTGCAATCTAGAGCTTCCTGTATTTGGGTAAATAATGTTATCATCTGTTTCCAGAAATGGTTTGGGACAAATTCTTCTTGGAAGTCCTTCCCACGCAGTTATATTTCGGTGTCCTTTATTTCCCAGGCAGGCAGCGAGACCTCATAGTTAGACTATATCAGTTTCCCCTCCCCACCCATCAGCTGTCTACTGCATTGAGATAGGACCACCTAATGTGATGTGTTGTAACTGCAGAATAATCGTCAGCAGTGTTTTCCATGCCACAGTTAGGAGGACAAGGGTTTTCACTGACAAAGCAGGCTTTGAAAATTGAAAACAGCAGCTAAAATAAAGATTTCTGAATTAACAGCAGCAAAAGCAGACCTTTATTAGCATAAAATCCCTCAGAATCTGTAAGTTGTCTCTCTGAGATATACAGACAGTCACTCACATGCCAAGAGCCTGACAATTTTGCATGCCACCGCATGAGAAACCACAACTTACTTGAGCTGTTTTGCTGCGAGGAGAGGCTGCTGTCTCCCGAGGGCAAGCCTCTTCCCATCCATCTAAGCACAAGCATCTTGCAAAGGGCTGGCTTGCCGTCTGGAAGGCCTAGCTGACCAGAGGAAGAGCCTAAACCCCAGCCTGCAGGGCGTAAGCRTAGTAAGGAGGATCACCGTGGGTTGAGCAGATGATTCACCTGGCCTCAACCTGCGGTCTCCGCCCTGGGGAGCGAGGCCGACTGCCTCCCTCGGGCAGACCCCGGCATGAGGGTTGGAGCCACCTTGCCCACTCTTGCAATATGGAAGATAGGCATCGCTCTGGCCAGGGCGAGTGTGAAACCAGCTCATGGCAGAGGCCAAAGAGCAGCTTCTCCTCACAGTGGTTAGCAATGGGCCACCAGTCCATGGACCATTCTCACCTCTCCCACCCCAGCGGTACCGCTCCCTGCCCTCCAGCTGCTGGGCTTTTGCCCACCCTCACAGGTATCATTTTCACCTCTTCGTACTCACTAGCTCCTCTCCATGCAGCTGATCATAACAGCGCCTAGGAGGCTGTTTTTGCTGTTCCAGCAGTAGTAATTTTTCCTTGAGGAGTTGTTAAATGAGTCACTGGAGGGGAAGCGAGCGTGCTGCTGCGTGCCTGAGCCAGATGTGTCAGGTTCCTTCAAACTGCGARCAGTTATCTTGCAAGGCAAAAAGCAAGTCTTACCGCTCCAGTGTTCTCCCGTTCATTCAAAACAGAAAAGCTCTGTAATGCAAGTGTGAGGTGCTTAAATATTTTAGCTTAATTAGTTTAGCTAGGCTGTGGGGGAGGTCCAAGAACAAGTAAAGAGTAGTTAAAAACATTTTTCTCCAATTTTCTCTGTTGGATGTTGCCTTCTTATCCTACCCACGAGAAGGAGACCTGCTAAATGCCTTGGCTTTGTAATGATGAGTAACAGACACRGGCCGTGGGTGAGCAGAGCTCCCTGGTTGAGACTGCAGGGCAGGGCCACGAGGTCGCACGCTTCACACTCATCCTCCTTTGGGAGCCATGAAGAGTTGTGTATGGAGAGCTGGCCTTGGCTGTTTTGGCTGCAAGCATCCATGGAACTCTATAATATGTCCTTAATGGCCATAATTATCATAATTAACAAGATTAGAGGTGATCTTAGGCTCTGTGTCTGYACAAATTGCAAGTACCTTGGGCATAGCTAAAATACTTAGACTGCGTGAGCACAGCACAGCTTGGAAGGTCAGAGCCTGGGCCTGCACAACGGAGAGAGGGGGAAGAGCCTTCAAGAGAGGAACGATATTACTGAAAAAAAAAACTTTTCGGTTAGTTTTTGCTAAAAAATAATCTAGAAGGACAGTGGAGAAATCAGTGAGCTGATGCTGTGAGTGTGGCTTAGGAAGGGCCCTCGAGCTTGTTTTGTGGCAGGATGTTTTACCACRGAAAGGAACAGCTTCTCTGCTGTCCAGGGGCATGTTTCTTAGCCAGCAAGTCAGAAGAGAAGGAGGAAGGCTTGGAGAAGGGCCATCTCTGCCAACTCAAATCTCTGCTTTTGATGAGGTTCATACCTTAGCCGGCCATGTTTCAGATCTCCAATAAAAGTGTCCTGCTGGTCTCATCTGGATGGCAGGCTCAGGTTCTGCAGCTACACCCTCCCAAAGTGTTTCAGCCGCAAGCTGTGCAAGATGTGTGGGAATAAGTACGAACAAAAGTAACTTGTTCTTATTTTCTCCTTTTCCTGCCTGTTTCCAGTTTTGATTGGATGGCAGTGCTTAGAGAAAACAACTCAGCCTCTGTGAGGGATGGTAAGCTTCAGAATAGGGCATAAAACCAGCTGATATTTTAAGACAGATGATTAAAATAGACATCTGCAGGGCTTGAAGACTACAGCTGCTTAACGCAGCTTTGAGAGTTGAATCAGCAGATTCAGGTACAGACGCTGTCCTAACGCATTTCAACTCTCCGTGTTATTTTGATGCACACATGGTAATGTACGTTGAGATGATGTACCGGAGCTCACATAAATTACACTGTTGATCACAGGATACCTGGTGCTTCTTTCAGATATAGAGCGTGGGGTCAGGAGTCTGGTGTCGTGTGCCAGGTGTCTGTCATACTTTATAAAGACATGCAGTGCATCCCAGAGCACCTTTTCTCTGCCCCCTCTGGCCCCCTGCAAAGGAGACACCTAGCCCACCGGGGTGGATGGGTTTGAATCCTACTAAACTATATTTTTCAAGAGAGGAGGAATGCAAAGATTTGAAGCCAGATGGGAAATGTTAAGGGGCAGAAGCATATGAGGGGGTGTTGTTAGCCAGGAGGGCTCCTTTCATATTTGGAGATTTTTGCACCATGAAAGAAGAGCAGACTGCTCAGTAGTGTTCAGGACTAACTTCAGCATCCACAAATGCATCCACAGAGTGCCAGATCCCATGGATTGTCTCACGTCTCTTGGCAGAAGAGAGGATAATTATTTCTTATTCCTTCAGAGAGCTGCAGAGGATTTGTACTGGGGGTTYCCTGGGAGTACTTATATTGGGATGCGGTGTTACACTGCGCAGAAGCGCTGTGCCTCCAGACCTTTGAAACCAGCTCTTTGTTCTGCCCTGGCTGGTTGTGGTGGCAGGTGAAAGGGGGACTTAATACACTGTAATGTGAATTCCTAACTCTCTGCTTTGCATCCTTATCAAAGTCAGCAAGAAGACTGCCTCCCCAGTCTGTCATCTGGGAGGAAGTCTCTCCATTGAGAGCCTCATGCTTTGACCCGCATGTGAAAAGGTAAATTATGTTCCCATAAAGAACTATCTTGATAAACTGGCTCAAAGAAGCCATGTGTGTGCTTTGTAAACCATGCTGATTAGCTTTCCTTTTAAAGTGGAGCTGAGTCCCTGGGGTTGGTCCTATCTAAAATAGGTGGTTATTCAATACACTGGAAAGTGATTGTCCCATAATTAAAGTAATTTCAGGGTGTATGGTTACTGACCTCTGCCTGGACACTTGAGGGTGGAACTGCCTGCCTGCGGGCTGGCTGAATAATTGGAGCTGCCTCTCCATGCTGGAGCGTGCAAACCTGTCTGCTGTCCAAGGCAGCACAGGTTCGCACTGTCCCTCCGCATTATGTCTGTGCTGGGCAAACCTTCCTAACTGGATCCTGCCAAGCAGGGCTGTTTCTGCATCGTCCCCTACCCCTTTTGCTTCAGCTAGCTCCAGAGGTTGGCTAAATAGCAATGTATTTCTTTAATAAAGAAAGAAAGGTGGTGTGAGCTGCTGTTGGTGAGAGTGTAGCAGCTCCAGGATCGTTCACCAAGCAGCTAGAGATGGCTGCAACTCCTACGGACACAGCTGAACCAATTTTTAACCATCCACCATGGGTGCTGCTTACAGTGTGGCCACAGCAGCAGCGATTGGGAAGCCTTCCTGGGAGAGGAGAGAAAAAGCCATGCAACTGTGGCCACCGGGAAGTCCCTGGGCTAGGTAGTCCAAAGCTAAGCCCAGTGTGCCTGTTGTCAAAAGGTGCCTTTTGTTTCCTTGAGGGCACCACAGTTCCTTGCTGACATTTTGGGTGGTATTCTGGCCTCTCTTTAATCTTCAGGCCTGCTAAAGATTTGTGGGAATTGGGAGTTTCCTCCTAAAAAAGTCTGGACTTTGCAACCGGGCTGTCTGGTGTCAACAGCTGTATTTGCTCTGGTTTGGAGACCTCTGCCCCGCTGGGTGACTGCTCTCGTGGCTTGCTGACTCCCTCAGGTATGAACACTTCGGGCAGGGGCATTGGCCCCTTGCGGGTAGGGGAAAGACCGGAGGGCACAAGCGCGTGCTGGGGGTGCAGCAGAAGGAGCAGCAGTGGGCAGGCAGCCCGGGGGGCCTGGGCTCAGCAGAAGCACTTCCCTGGGCACAAGGCGTCCTCCCCCTGGGAGATGTGTCCCTACAGACATTTTCCATGCATGACCTGGCTTTCCGTGCCATGTGCTAGACGCAACCTCGTCCCATCTATCTGTCGCCTTTTGAAGGTTAGCATTTGATATTCTGTCTTGGGCATTCATTTCTCACTGCCTTATTTTTGAACTCTTCCTGTTTCCTGTTTAGAAACAGGTTTGCTGTTAGAGCTTCAACTACAAGGGCTTCAAGGCACTGCTGAACTTTGCTGTAACAACTTCCCTCTTTTCTCCCCACCCCTTTTTTACTTAGCATCTCTTGCCTTTAACCCAGTGAGTATTAACTAGGAATCTTAATATAATTGTGTCTATTTCTGTAAACAATTTTGAACAAAAGGGAATGGTATCCAGTGTTGCAGTTTTATAGGAACACGGATTTCTAAATATTTACTAAATTAGCAAACTAGCCAAAAAAGAAAAAAGTTCCCAAGAGAGACAGACTGGCAGTGATATCAGCTAATGCTAAGTGTTTTGCTGGAGCAAAACATATCACTTGTCCTTGGGAATAATTAATATCTGCAACAGGATTTGACAAATGCAATGTTGACATCAGAGGTACCCCAGTTTATACCACTTATTGCCAAAAACACCAACTCAGGGACAGAGCTAGGATCACGCTCCTGCAGAAACGCCTGGTAAGGCCTTGTTGCAGAGTCGCTGTAGAGCACTCTACAAATGCTAACTGAAGTTAGTTCGTGCCTCCAAAAAGCATTGCTTGATTCACCCTACTTTGCAGAGGCTAGGCTGGTAGCTGCTTGGTGTTGTCGAGCCAGGAAGGCAAAGGAAGCCACAGGGTAGCGTGGGAGGTCTCCCAGCCCTGGCTGATAGTGCCCTGCAGTAACCATCAGATCAGGGTTTCCTTTCTCTGAAATCCTTATGTTTTCCTAACTTATTACCTTATACACACGAGATTTTGTGTAAAATTGAAAAGGGACTGAGCTCGCAATAACTGAAATCAAGGTAGCAAAAGAAAAGCCCAGGAGAAGTGAAAAATGAAATAATGATAAATCAAGCCTGGAACAAAAGTCAGTTTTATAGAGGTCCAAAGGGAGACATAGTTACACAGTTTGACCAAGGTGGTGCAATTAATCAGCAGCATGGATGGAAACTCCTGTGAAAAGCTAATGCTACCCACACACAGTCTACCCACTCCCTCCCTTCCCCGTGATTCCCCAAAGGGAAAGTCCAGCCTGCCCTCATCCCAGGGGTGCACAGTGGAAGCCGAGGCTAGGGGCCATGGCTCATGGTGGGAATTAGCTGCTCCTGGATGTTTCTTGGTTTCTGTTGTACTGTTGTGTTGTGGAGCTCACTCCTTCCTTCCGACTGATTCATAAGAGTCCTGATCTTGGGGCTTATTGCTGGAGGAAGAAAAAATTCAGTGGGAACTTTTGGACCCTGACGTGAACTCTGTGTCTGCCCACTCCCGGCAGTGGATGATGATATCTGTTTCATACTAACAGGATTACATGGCATTGCTATGTACTGGGAAAAATCTGACTATGATCTGCCACTTACAGAGCATCCAACATTAGCAGTCATCCTGTCCCTATGCCTCTATTTAGTTGCAGTTATTGCTATAAAAAAAAATCCAGGAGCAAAATCCTGCTTTGCAAAAGTCCTGAGAGCTGTAGGTGTAACAGTCATGTTTCCTGAAACTCTGTGACCATCTGGGGGAAAACTGGTTCATGTCAGGATCTTGCGACAGATTGAACTGTGAAATTTTGCAGAGTGGTTCTACCTTGGATCCTTGGATCCATCTTGTACCCTGGCTCCTGCCCCTCTCTGGTGTTAGGCTGCCTGGGGGTTATGAGACTTGGTTCCTTGACTTCATGGGTAAGGGCTGATGGCTTTGTAGATTGCTTGGACAGTGACCTTGGTGAAGTGTTGTTTTAGTAGCAAAGCTGGAGGGACATGTTCACAGCACAGTCGTTAGCAACACAACCCAATCAAGGTCTGCAATGACCATCTGTACAGGGAGGGGATATTTAATTTCCTCGCTCACCTTCTTTTTCCACCTTGTCAGGTGTCTGTGGGTTTGACCACAGTTATGCTTGGAAAATATAGGAAAATATGGCTATATGTGGTTCATCTGGATTAATATAGTCCCTTGAGAAATCACCACTGAAAAGGCAGCCACAGTGGTGGTGGCTGCCTTGTCAGTCCAGGCTAGGTTAGTCAGTCCTCACCCACCCCCAGCACATCCCAAACCCGCAGAGACAACCCCTGTCTCTCTGTTTCTGAGACTCATTTTGCTTCTGAACAGTCATTCCTATGTCAGTGAAGTTAATCCTGAATTTACGCTCCTAAACACTTTTGGTATTCCCCTCTTGGCTTTATTACTTCTTTCTTTTCCAGGAGTTTAATAAGTGGCCTAAAATGAACTGTACCTACGGTATTATCTCACTTCCTAATCAACAGTAACCGGCACCGCAACATCCTGACAGACAGACTCTCCTGCTGGGGACAGCCCCTGCTCTTGCATAGGCTGCATCACAGCTCTTTTCTTCAGAGAGAAAATGCAAGGCTGCCAGCAG
Organism: Phoebastria nigripes; assembly: GCA_035582835.1. Taxonomy (NCBI): domain Eukaryota; kingdom Metazoa; phylum Chordata; class Aves; order Procellariiformes; family Diomedeidae; genus Phoebastria; species Phoebastria nigripes. Next base: position 476,184 of record JAYKAV010001245.1, on the reverse strand, counting down.
AACCCAGTTTTAAAGCAGAGCTGCCAAAAGATAGGGTGCTATGGGGAGGAAAATGAAATATTGCTTGCCTCTGCCTTTGCGCAGCTGCTGTTTTCTAGGATGTGTTGACTTAGGAAAGTCTTTCTTTGTGTAGTCCTCTTTCAGATGTTGCTTAAGTGCAAATATGGGCTGTTAGTTCAAATTTAGTAACAATCAGGATTGATGGAAAATCTCATACTAGGATGCGACAAAGAAATTCAATTACATACATACACTTGATTTCTATGCTAATAAGACTTACAGTAGTGCTAAAGAAACTGCATTCTTGACTACAGTGGCAGCTGGGTTTTGTCACTGAATACTGTGTTGGCAGCATACTAATGACTCATTTCTGACTGCCGACAGCTTCTCGAGTGACTTTGTGCAGTGATTCAGTGATTTAAAGCCTGGTGCCAAGCCCTCRGGAGTCATTGCGCCAGACCTGGGACCCGTTTGAAGTCAGTGGGAATTATGCTGGGGAGTGCAACAGGGCCAGGCTTTGGGCTAACAAGCGCTGCAATCAACTTCAGCAAGGCTGGGATCAGACAGATAGCCGGAATTTGCTTTCTCACCTGAGAAACAGGTGATACAAATAGGCTGCATTTGTGTTTGCAGCTGGGTTGAAAATCGTGGGGGTTTTTTTTGTATGAAGGCAGTAAAGGGGAAATTGAGGGAGGTTATTGTATTTAAGTTACAGTGAAATACAGCTGCAGTTCTCAGAAAACCTCTCTTTCTCCCAAGAAGACGTGAAGATGGTGACATGGGTGGCCAGAGAGTCCTCCCCATCCTGGACTTGCCATTTTATCCAGTGTACAAGGGGTGTGCAAGCGTGGTAAGGTGGAGGTGAGATAGTAATAGTCTCTTAAATATTACCTTGTGCTCACAAGGAGTCAGTATATGTACAGGGATTGAGGGGAAGGCATGTCAGCAACAGCTACTTGGTTGGATTTTCCCTCCTGGCCCCTTCCCAGGGCAGAAGTCTGGCAATGTCTCCATCCTCTCAATATTCACAGTTCATAACTGCACCTTCTCATTCCCTAAAAGACAAAATGGAGCCCTGATATGAGTAGATGCAACTCCCTGGAAGCCAGCTCACACCTCAGAGGGACCCAAACACGAGATTGGAGCAAGATGTTCCAGTCAAATGTGAGTGCACTTTTTATTTAAAGGGTAATTAATACACCAGTGTAACTCTGTGTCCAGCTGCCTTGCTGGTACAAAGCAGCAATAAAAAAAAAATGAGGCCAGCACCACCTGCAATTCTGAAAGTAGCGTGTAGTTTGAAGGAGAGATGTCTTTGTATATTTCTTTTCTTGGTATATTCCTTATGCATCTCTCTTAAGGGGAAGAAAAATCCATGCATAAATGCCTGTGGGGCAGTGGGAAGCTCGAGTTCTCTTGCAATTTCAAAAGGGATTGGATTTTGGGTCCCAAACATTTAGATTTTAGTAATAATGGGATTTTTGGTGGTGGTGATGGTGGGTTTTGGTACCATAACATGGATATTCATTCTCTTTCTTGAGGACTGTAGAAAAAACTCCAAAGCATATTTATTTCCCACAGATATATATACTGAGAAGTAATTTATTCAAGACCTGGACTCAGGTTTTTTTTTTTTTTTTTTTCATGGCACATTGGAGGCTTACTGCTAATCATTGCATCTGATTCTTACCTGGTGTAAATATAGCAGCCTGGTGACTCCTAGAGCTGAACTGATGCAAACTAGTGGGCACCCTGAGATATGCACTGTCTCTTTAGCATGGTTTGTGCTGCATTAGTTAGCTAGCTATACTGGGGCTGGATCTTACCTGTATCTTGCATGGCTAAGGTAAACCACGCGTTGATGCAGAAGATAAATGCGTGGTGGCACCCAGTATTTGCAAGGTGCCTATGAAATAACTCATCTCTCTGGAAGGCTCTCACCCTGGCAGCGCATCCCCCCGCCACTTCGGTCTGCTAAGGTACCACCCTGCACGCTGGTGAAGACAGACTCCTGGCTCTCAGGGGGTGCGGGTGGGGTTGTGAACAAGCCTTGGTTTCTGGCGGGATCTGAGAATATCCTTACTCCATGCAGAAACAAAGGCCTCCGGTGCGGGGTGATTTCAGAGGGACCAGTCGGTGCAGATCAAAGCTGTGCCGGGGAACGCCAGCTGCCATCTGCTTCCGCCGGGGCTGCGGCATCAGCTGCCCAGGAGACAGTGTCGGCACTCATGTTCAAGGCAAACAGAGGCTTTTGTTTCCAAAATCAAATAACCTTATCTTGGCGAAACTCTGTTTCGCACAGTTATTTGAACCAAACAGGAAGTCTGTGGTTTTTTACTTTGGTATTAAAATGAGCATTTTGGCTGTTTTTCCAGATGATCAATGCATTAGTGAAATCTAGAAGCTTAATATTTTTTAAAGAAGAAATTTTCCACTAGATTCACGCTGTTCCATTATATTTACATACTTGTAATTATGTGTACTTATATTGCTCTCTCTMTATATATACACATATAATTACATTGGTGTATAGATATATATATACATTTCTACTTATTCATACTAATAGACAGACCTGCAGTATTTACTCCCTTACATTAAAGCTAGTCACATAGGAAATCCGTAGGTGCAGAACATCTCTGCAGGTTCATAACTCACGCTGATAAAGGAAACAAAGGGGAAGGGAGAAGGCAAAAGGAAGAAAAAAAAAAACAGAAATTTCTACATGAAATTTGTTGCCTTCAACAAAAGGCGCCAGAGCTGCAAAGGTGACTCAGAGGAGAGCCGCAGAAGACAAAGCTTTGGCTCAGAGTGGATAACCAAGCTGAGACAGGCGGGAGTGGACTGGAAATATCTGGAGGCAAGATGAGTGCAGTGCTACGGCAAGAATTGGCTCCCCTGGAGACATCAGGGGCCATCGGGGTTCCTCCTCRGGGGGGCCTGGGGAAGCAGGAAATACATCTCACATGTTGGAGAGGGGGAATTTCCAAAGAACRGTTTTCCTCCTACTCAACCCTGCAGAAAGGTGGCTTTGCACCTTTCCCAGCTCGGGCCGTAGGCTAAAAGCTACTGCTGAAGCCACAGAAGACAGGATTAGGTGTGACAGAAGTGTCAATGGTTTGTATAGCCTGAAAAGTGCAGTGCAGAGCTTCAAGGAGTAAAACTAAACACAGAAAATAACAGCAGAAGCTTCATGGGTTTTTTATTTCCTGGCAATTTTCCAGTGGATCCTTTTGCATTTTGGCTTCATTAGCTTTTAAAGCTAATTTTCCATTAACCTGAGTCAAAATTGTTGCAGGATAACTACAGGCTCAGAAAGTCAGTTCTGCTGGTCCATGTTTGTGGTATTCTTACATCTCAGTAGATTACAAAAATGCCTTCTTTTCTGGTGTTTGTCTGCAGAAAGCTTTGGGAGTGATTACAGTCCAACAGCAATTGCTCTTCCTTCTCCAACACATCTGGAGATCAGTCATGCCCTCTAAGCACCTGTATTCCACAAAAACAACACTAAAATCACGGCTTCTCAATCTGAACATTAGTATTTTAGGGCAGGGCTGGTAATGTATTTGCTCAATGCTTCTGTTATGAACCTCTGCTGTAAACTGCTGATGGCTGTGCCAGATATACCCATCAGACATGAATTTTTCATGTTGAGTGTCTGTCTGAAGCTGATTTTTCATTTTTAAATTGCTGCCAAAGTAGTTCCACTGTTTTCAAGAATGGAGCCAGAGAGGAAYGATTTATTTCACCTGTGTTAAAACATCCTGGCAGAATGCTATACTTGTGCAGGTGAGGCACACGGAGACTCACCACTGGCCTCACTGACATACCCAGGGAGCCACACCAGTATCTGGCACTTCAGGGTCCTTTTGTTGCTGGCAAACGCYGGAGGAACCCAGATATGTGCCAGCACAAAGCATCTCGCCCCGGCTCTGCGTACGAGCGAGAGGATGTCAAACATGCTGCTGCCAACTTTCCCGTTGGCTCAAGTGGCAGAGGTCCTGACTCCCCCCTGGAAGGTGTCCCTGGAAYCACGCACAGCACAATTTGTGGCCTGGGGGGCTGGATTCCTGTTTTTTGACCCCAGAAAATGACAAGCGGTTGCATTTTAAGAGTGCCAGGTTTGCAAAGGTTGGGTAGCCTTGCTGCAGCCCCCTGGGACACTCTGATAGAGCCTTTAATTACATGGTCACACAGTATTTTCCCCCCACAGGACTCCTGTGTCTTTCAGGGCTCAGGATGACTGGTGCTTTTCTAATGAGCAGCTGTTCAATATTTGGTTTTCTCCTCCTTTCGCAGCGTGTGATTCTAGGGACATTATTCAAGCCCTGCTATGAATACAGAATTATTCATTTCTTTGTAAGCTTTTCTTTTCACAGTGTTCCTTGCTTAATACCTCTGTGCTTCACAAATGTAATTTTGCAAGACTCAGGTGAAGGGGGGAGAGGAGAAACAAACAGTAAGGCAAGAAAAGCCCTTCCACTAATGTGAAGGGACTTGATTTCAGATGTGTGCCTTGCAAARTAAATATACAAATAAGTCTAAACTGTTTAGCTGTTTATCTAATTGTAAGTCTGTAGGGGACAGCATGCACCAGGGTGCACGTGCTGGCAGCAGGAGGGCTGCGTGCRACCGCAGCGTTGATGGGTGAGCGGGGCTCTGCGTCCCCTGCCCTTCCCCTTGGACGGGGCGCCTGCTGCTCTGCGAGGTGATGATGGGTGGTTTCCAACTCCCTTTACCTGCTCTCTTCCCACTCATAAACCTGGCACGTTTTAGCCAATTCCAGATCTTCACAACGGTGAGAAGGAAGGAGGTGACAACTGTAATACATTCAGTAATTTATGGCTGCTCTTGCAGTGCATGCTAATAAAGTCAATGGTATTTGAAGTTGTGTGCTGGGAACACTTGGATTAGGCTGTTCAAAACAGGCTGTTTAACCTAATCTACTCATTGTCATCGAGCTTTAAAATTAACAAGTTCTTGCAGTTCGCAAAACTGAATTGGAAATGTTTTAATTTTGTTTTGGCTGAGGTCCAAGAACTGTTTGAAGGGTGGAGCTGCAGACAGCAATACTGACTGACTCCAGGTGACTGCTGTGCAAATTAAGCTCCTGAAGGTAGATCAGGTCACCAGCAGTAGCTGGCAATCGCTTAATATGATTATGACTTGGGTCTGGTTTTCAGAGTTTCTTCAAACAAAGCAAACACATGTCGATTCAAGCAAGTTTGCAGTATGAGGCTGCAGACACTCACAGGTCTTCATGCGTTCACTCACTTGGTCTTCCCAGAAAAGATTTGCCTTCAGGAATTCCAGGTCCCTGAAACCAGGGGGAAAGTCTAGAGCAAGAAAGACTTACCCTTGGTGGAGGAGGATCAAGTTAGGGAACATTAAACCAACTGGACACACAGAGGTCTATGGGACCTGTCAGATGCAGCCATAAGTGCCGAGAGAGCTGCCAATGTCATTGCGAGGCCACTCTCAATCATCATTGAAGGGTCACAGCAATTCGGGGAGGTTACTGAGGACTGGAAGAAAGCAAATGTCCTGCCTTCTTCAAGAAGGCCAAGAAGGAAGATGCAGGGAATTACATGCCAGTCAGCATCGCCTTGATCCCTGGGAAGGTGATGGAGCAAATCCTTCTGGGAATCATTTCCAAATGTATGCAGAACAAGTAGTGAGCATGGATTTACGAAGGGAAGATCATGCCTGACCATCCCAGTAGCCTTCTAGAGTTAATTGACTGGCTCGGTGGATGAGCAGAGATCAGTATGTTGTTTATCTTGACTTTAGCAAGGCTTTCAACACTGTCTCCCATAATACCCTCACAGACGAATTGATGAAGTACCGGCTACATAAAAGGACAGTGATGAGGGGATGGGACTAGACGGTCTCCAGAGGCCAGTTCCAGCCTCAACTATTCCATGGTTCTGAGACAGGTGCAGGCTTTGGTCSCCCAACTTAATACCAGTGATTATATCTCCTTTTCAACAGGCACGTTTTAAAATTTAAAATCCCTTTCTGAGTGCATCCAGGGTAGTTACATGATTTGCCTCAGGTGCCACTAAATTTTGCTTTGAGAAGAGGCTTTTGCCCTTGATGGAAATGATGATAAAACCTTAAGTGAAAGATGAGGGTGGATAACACCATCAGTCATTGGCAGAGCAGCCTTCTCCCGCATCCAAGCCTAGCAGCTGCCGTTCAGGCTGCAGCACCCTGGGCTGTTATCCCCTCTGAAAAGCCAGGGTGGTGTCTGCGTGAGACCACCTTCCAGCCAGCTCCCATGGGGACAGGTACAGCACAAAGCTGCTCATAGCTCTGTGCTTCTCGATGAATTTTGGCTGACGGGCTGCATGCAGGCTGGGAATTGGGTCAACCCTGATCTCTCTTCATGCAGTACTCTAGGTGAGTTCAAGAGAGATGGAGGTGTTTGCCTGGCTCGGGGGAGGCTGAGGGGCTTCCTGCTCCTGGCGGGGGGAGAAAGCCACCAGTGCGCATCCACCCATGCCATGGGCTGCAGCAGCTAGGAAGCCGCTTGCTCAGAGGATCTTCCCCTGGGACTGAATTTTACTCACAATCCATAAAGCGTAGTCAAACAAGGTGAGATTAGAAAATTGCTGAAGAGGAATGGAAACCCCAGCTGGAGCTGAGAGGCGAAGGTCTGACCGGATATCTGCACCCCGGCAGCGGGCTGTTGGCTTTTCTCCCCAGCTGTGATAGAAAGAGAGATGTGAGCAGGAGCTTCATGGGATGATGGTTACTATGGCTACCCCCACACCGTCCATCCAGGCATCCATCTGCTTGGCTCACAGGGCTGGAAAAGATACACTGCTGCTTTTGAAAGCTGATGGTAATCTATCCTTGCCGGCTGGACAGGGATGATATCCTCCTCTGAGATCAATTTTGCCTAGCGTTTTTTAAGCTATGAAAACCATTCTAACAGCAAAGACATGTTGACAAAGAGGGTGTTGTTTCCTTTCAATAGTTGTCTTATTGTTACYAAAGAAGGGGTATAATGATAATGAAGAGGTACCAGTAGGTCCCCAGCACGCTGAAACACCCACCATCTTCAGTGGGAATTTAACCCTTCAGATTTACTTGGGAGATTGCGTAATCCTGCCAGCATGCCGTGGTGCTGGTTTGACACATTCACAGAGAATGGGGAATGGAAGTTAGAAATGCAGAAGCTACTGTCTGTAACTGTTTGTTCACGAGCCTTTTGGATGACCACAYACAGAAACTGTGGGATAAGCATATAGGTATTGTGGAATAGACTGGATTTCTTCCTGCCATAAAGTACTTGCTGCTCTGCATAGTTTAGCTGGCAAGTGGGACCCGTGGGAAAAAGTGCCACATATTGTGAATGACAGTATCAAGCACCGATCTTGCAGTAGATGTTTTAGAAAAGCTGAGCTAGGAAAACTTTTTTAAAAGTGTTTGTTTAAATTTAAAAAAGAAAAAAAAATCTCTTTGCTGGAGAGATGATCAGGTAGAGTTTACATATTCTTCCACTCCAGTGATCCTCTGTGTGAAGACGGTCTTTCATTTAGAGACTGGTCTGTGATGAAGGAGATTCTGCCAAATGTTAATTCTCTTGCTCTTGGGCAGTTTCTTAGTCCTCATCATTCAATACTACTGTGATTGTCCTATTAACTGCTTTATATGGCTATTCCTCTTTGGAAAAGTCCTGCAAAAGCAGAATTCCTAATGGACACACAGTTGACATCTGTGGAATATATGGGGATTATATTGTGCTGTGCAGGTAAATATGAAAGCACAAATACATATACAGTGCAGGCTTATCGCATGCATATTGTATGCATCCTTTTGAGTTGTGTGCCTTGAATGCAGAGTGCAGTTTTGTTTACCTCAACCATCACTGGTGTTAAACACAGCRGTGGCTTCCTCCTCCTGTTGTCACTGTGCGCTGGGATGGCTGGGGGCTCCAGGAAGCTGAAATCAGGTTCTCTGTTTCCTCCGTTACCTGTGTCACATGGAAGAAGCAATCATTTCACAAGTCAGTAATTTGTCTTATCATTCTCCTTCCTGCCAACTTTATCTAAGCCCTCTGTCTTCGAGGAAACTGGAGTCTGTTACACTAGCAAGACAGGCTCTCCAGCCCTGACTGATAAAGGTGTAGACTATAGGACTTACAAAACTATTTTAGCTAGAAAGGCTTTGTTACCAAGGCAAGTAGGATGTAATGTGGTGACAGCAAACAACGATCCACATCCCAGGCACAGAAGTGTGCGTATGCATATGTATATTTAAGTATACGGGTTCATTTCTGCTTGTCAGCATAAATCCATTAAAAAAAACAGTTCCCTCACCTGATCTTTGCTGTAGCAGATGCTGGGCTGCAGGCAGTATTGCCTTTCTAGGGGAGGGTGGACTTGAGTTGCTAATCTTGCAGCCTTAGTCTGATTGTTTGGAGATGCTGAAGGGCAAGATGAATGGTATGCCCTTCTTACAGGCCGTTCTTCATATTCCGACTTGCCTGTTGACTTGTTCCGAATATATAAAGGGGTTAGAATACATTAACATTATTTTCAGATGTCTGATTTTTGACTTGGAAAATTGTTGGTTTCAGCTCCCCTGCCAGATGGCTGAGGAAAGAGCAGTCTGTGCTTTGTGCTAAATGTTTGTGTGAGAATCTGAGGAAGCGGAGTCCAATTAGCATAAAAAGCCATTGTGGTCTTCCAAAATCTGGGAATGGGAAGTCAGTGAAACAGAATGAGCAATCACCTGCCTAAAATAAAATTAACTGCAGCTGCAAATCAGAATGGTACCTAGCTGAGTCCATGAGCCTCAGAAGTGATTAGCTGTCATGGATGACAGAAATGAAGCACCATTCTGGCTCTGTTGTTAGGGATCTAGACTCTGTCGTCTATATAGGAAAGATTATAGTGTGCCTTCAGGAAATCCACCATCTACTGCATGTATCCAACTTCTGCCCTAGAAGCTGTTGGGAAAAATCAACAGGAAAAGGCATCCTGAACTGCAGATCCACGTCCACTTGAATCCTAATCTAATCTACTCAGGATATAGGTGCATGCTTTTGATCTGAAAATGTGATGCCCTTGACCAAAGTTTGTTCCACTCTTTATGACCTCCCACAAAATTCATTTGTGATAACTGGGAGTGGATTTAGTGGAGGGACGACGGGGCTTTGCACCCCATAAACCCTGTATGCTGCGTGCGATCTGGGCTTGTGTGGGGAGGGACRGGCTGTGTAAAGGGCTGCTGGAGGAGGACTTTGCACTTTGGCCTTTCTTGCTCCTCAAGCCTCCCAAAGAAGGACCTTCATCACTACTCTGCCTCCTGAAGGCAGGTGGAGGCTGCAGGGGCTGAGCTTTTGGAGAGATCCAGCCTGGAGAGAGGCACTGGGCAGGGGGTGCCTCCAAGGGGAGTGTGATGTTGCGGAGCGGTAGGTGTAGAGGTGTAGCCCCTTTGTGCTAAGGGGTAGGTAAAGAGGCTGCTGTCTCTCTACAGCTATGAGAACAGCATACCATGCTTGTGTCCAGGCTTACAGCTACATCCAACAATAATGTTTGACTTTTTAGAGGTGTGCAAAATTTGTGTGCAGTGTCCCCCAAGCCTCCTCTTACTGTTTTAGCTCAGAGGATACAAAATCTGTTCCTCTCTACCTATTCCAGATTCACTCTCAACAGCACCAGTGCTGCTTTGTCCCTTTCGTCTTCCCAAAACGTGATGGCTGTTGCTAGTCTTCTTCCGAACACTCACACTCACGTACACACCAGAGCCCAAAGGTTCACCACAAACATTTCAATGGAGACACTGTTCTAGGGATATTCCATGGGAAATATATTTCTGTTGACCTTTAGCATATCTCACAAGCTTTCCCAGTTTTGCAAAACTATGAAGGGAATGYGCTATGCACAGAGCAATTTGAAACAATACAGTTGTCTCCTTTTTAAAGACAGGAAGAGAAAATGCAATATTAACTGCCCTGCAATTGCCAGTGAAGGTAGGGATTGTGTAACGGCGTTAGCTGGAATTTAACCACAGTTAATGAAAACATCTCCATGCACTAGAAAAAATGCCATTAGATTTCCAGTGACACAAGTAAATAACGTTGGGACTGTCAGACCAGCTGAAATGCAAATGCATTGGAGCAGTCATTGCATAGATGCAGAGGGAAATAAGGAAGAGTTAACCAGGAGAGGGGAATGGGCACTCCTCTGCATGGGAACGTGCTGCCCGGTACGGTAGAGAAGAGCCACACAGGTGTTCGGCTCCCCATTAGGATCATGGCTGGAACAAGCTCTAGTGAGAAAAAGTCCCTGGCCTGAGGGACATTTAGAAAAGCCAGGAGAAACACAGTTGCTGAGAAAGATTACCACCACTTTGCTTTTAGGTTGGTCCCCTGGCACACAGGTTAAATAACTTGCCCAAGGTAACAAATAAGCCTGGARGAAAACCCAGCAACCAAAATCCACAGCCCAGCTCAGCGCCGTAGCTCTTCCTGTTCTGCTGGGATGTGCGTGCTCTGCGCCTCTGCCCGGCCATGGTGCTCTGCCCTGGAAGGTCAATGTATTTAGCACTCATTTAACTCAGAAATTACTCTTGAGATTAACAGTATCTGGTAAACATGAGTTGTTGAGGAAATGGGCAGTAAATTTAGCTGTAACACTCAATACAAAAAGAGTAAGCAACTTCCCTGTGGCACTGCAGAATATTGTGGTACGGCCGTCTTCTACAGCCATCAACCAGATAAATTCCGCCACTGTTTCTCTTTTGCCTGGGCCAGGCTCTTAGCTGGGGTAAGTTGGTGTAATGTACACAGGCCTGAGACACTTCTTCAGAGCCACAGCTGGCAGGAAAACTGGAAAAGAGAAAGGGCTGCAGTTCCTATAGAGGAGGAACAATCCAGCTGTATCTTTAGACACATAATTTATTGGAGCATTGTTCTTCTCTCTGCAGGAGCCAYACTTCACTGCCATTCAGCTCTAGCCATGTCAGCTGAAGGTTTGGGTCACTCCTTGGCTCTGGTTACCTTTGTGACTGAGTGTTGAAAACTTCTGAAACTCAGATGGGRTGTGTTCGTGCTTATATGAAAATCAGACCTAACTTTGTATCTCAGAAATAAATCCATAAATGTTTCTAATATTTAGTCTGCTAACCTGTCTCATTTTGGGGGGAGACAAGAAAGAAAATGAATATCCCTTCTAAATATTCCTTTGCTTTTTTTCATTTTCTCTCTGAAATACAAAATCAATAAGCAAAACACAAGGCAAAGCCTCTGGGAAAAAAAATTAAACAATTTGCATCATTTCTTAGGATGCTGAAAAGCCCTGGATGCCCAAAAGCTGCTGTCTGGAGGAGGAGTCCAAGATATAGCGCATTTTATCAAGCACGTATTCTTCTGGGTTTGAATTCGTCACTTAACTCCCTGATATTCCCCTTCTGATATGTGATTATGCCCTCATACATCACTCTGAAATTTGGCATAGTGCTTCTTTTCCTCCTGTGCAAGTTTTAGTCTCTTCTTTTATAAACATCATCTTCTGATTTATAAAAATCAGTTTTAAAATAGACTTTGGGCGCTGTTTTTAGGCATTTCAAGGTCAGATGTTTAATGCCCTTGGAAGCAGAGGGGATTACACATGAGCAGAGACATCTGTTCATGTGTGAGCAGCCACACCTGGCGTCTTCAGGCTGCCTCATGCCCCGGCCTCCGTGGGGCCTTTCTCAGATCATCTCCTCCATGGCCTCTCTCATGTTCCAGGCCCGGTTTTTCTTCTAATTTTTTTTTTTTTTTTTTAAAAAGGCATTCTCAGAGCATATCTGCCAGGTCAGGCCTCACACAGAAGACAGCTAGGAATGAGACTGGCTGTGTCTTCCCACTTTGCCCATTATATCRGTTAAAGCAGTGTACTGGGACATGTGAAGCCGAGGTTTTCTGCCTTGTTTGAAGCACAGGTCATTATCCTGTTGGCAGTCCGCCCTACACAAGGCTTTGGTGTAATTTTGAGGTGCGTTGTCCTTAACATCGCTGATCAGATCTCTTTTACTTTGAAGATTCACTGCATCATGGCCTTGATGCTGACTTTCTCCTTCAAGTCCCAGCTGAGATCCCCGTATCACTGTGGTGAGGGATGCTGCTCAGGGCTTTTACCGCAAAGCACCCATGGAGCTTAATCACGTATTTCCAGAAATGCCACCTCTCCTCATAACCTCTGGCAGCCTGCCTGGCTTGGCTGTCTTCTGCAGATCTCACTTATAGGTACTTCAGTCTTACTGCACGTTGTTGAGGAATACCTCACATATTAGGGCTTTGAGGATGCCTGCTGTGCAGTGGGGTGCCTTGAAATTAGGAAGTGCAGTGCTGAAAGTGGCAACACTTAAAAATCCCCTGTGAGTCCTATTGCCTTTGAAGAACATTGCCATTGATGGGTACAGTATTGGCTCCTTGTTTTCCAGTGTCCCACTGGAAGTGGCATCTTGTCTCCAAAGCCCCATACSGTACCTGACCATCTGTACAATCTGTAACATGAGGAAACTCTGAATCAGCCTCCTCAAGTGATGAGCTTACGCCCTGGAGTACGATGAACACGGAGCACTGTTTGCTTGAATAGCTGCTAAAGTTATTAATAGTCTTAAAAAACATCCTGGAAATTCTTTTCAGTCCATTCTTAGTACTCATTGACCTCAAACTGGCAACCACATGAAAAAATGTTGGGAGGGGAAGCACGGATTAATACAAGAAAATAGAAACCACATGGTTGAGGGAGGGAAGATCAACAAGGCAGTATTACTGAAACAGAAGGCTCCTTCTCATTTCTCATCCCACCTCTTCTCCTCCTCAGCATTTTTGATCAGGGATTACTCTTTTCTAACTGTTGTTCTTTCTTATTCCTGTAAAAGGGTGAGCCTGTCGTGTTTGCTTGTCTTTCTCCAAGCAACAACACAGCAGAGATGATATTTTTGACTATTATTAATTATTGCCACTGTTAATTAGAAGGAAGGCCTGTCTGATCCTTCGTACTGTTCTTAGATGTCTCATCCCCTCTGCTTCGCCTTGTCAGTAGGTTTCAGAGGGGATTTTGGGGCATTTTGGTATCTTGAAGAACTGGGCCTGAATAGAGGCACATTGCATCTAAATCTGTCAAAAGACTTTGAAATGATATTTTGCATTATGAAAGCTGCACATTTGTACTATAATTGAATAGTAATAATGATAGCTTAACTAATAAAGATGGGATTTCAAAACACATTTTTCTTTTGCAGCTCAGCCTATAATTCTTAAATGGCTCCCTGCCAAAGCTTTGAAAGCCAAAGATTATTATTTGTCAGCTATTAGAAATTGTGTAGTAAAAGTCTAATCTCCTGTGTTTTGTGCTGTGTGTACTACAGAGCTAACAGGGCTACAGAAATATTGCTGCAGAAATATTGCTTTGGAGGCTTTGCATGTATTGCATAACTGCTGGGAATTTGTTGGCCCTAGCCATAAAGCGGCTGGAAATGGCTATTTTAGCATGCGTTCAGAATATGGTTTTCTGGCTGAGCAGTAGAGAGGCAGGTATAGCCCTTGTCTAGTGCAAGGATGGACAGTTGAGCTGCTATCACCACATTATGTGACATCAAGGTGTAGCCCATACTGGGAAATGATAAAAGTCTCCCGTCCTCTGTGCAATCCTCACTTCCTTTCAATACTGCTGTCTTTTATTAGTGAATGGATCAAACTAGTGTTAGTAATTTCCTCATACTACTTTGTAGGTGCATCTTTAAACAACTGATGGAGCTCTGATATTGACCTCAGCTTCTCGCAACAGTTTCCTTGCCTTTTTTTAGATTTACAAGTCTGCTGATACAGCAGGCCRGTAATGGCCATTTTGATACTACACTTTGTTCCTCACATATTTCAATAATTAGACATTTGATAGCATTGCTTAACAGACGAATGACTCTTACAGTCTGAGAATCCTCTTTTATCCTGTGTTATCTTTATTTTACCCCTCCAGAGATGCACAACAGACACACCCTGCCACCTTTTCCACCTTGTCTTCAGCCTTTGGTAGTAATGCATGCGTCACCTCTGTGCCTGCTTTTGTTACACTCTATAGCAGTATGCAGTCAGTGTACTTTTATACATTCTTGACTTACAGGGAAGCTTTGTCATAATGATGTCATTTGTTTTGTCATGTGACCAAAAGAGGAACCTTCTGGGTGTTAACTGATCAGTATTGGYAGACTGGTCTTTCTGGAAAAATATTGCTCTGAGTTCACCAAGTTAAAAACAAGGCAATTAAATTGAACAGGTGAGGGATAAGGCACCCTTTTAGATTTGTTTCATGATTTTTTTCCACAATCCAACTTACTGTTTGCACTATATTAAAAACGTGAAGATAAAACATTTTTATCATCCAGTGACTTCACATTTTAACAGAAAGTATGGTCTTTATAATGAGTTCTTGATCTTTTCCATGGTTTTCTAATATATCAAGCAGAAAATAGAAAAGAATAAAATAAAGAAACCAGCTCAGGCCTCAGGTGATCCCAAGACCCCAAAGGTTGAACCACAGGTTGAATATGAAGGGGATAGTGAGGTCTCGCTCATCTAGTTCCTTTCCCTGAAAACCAAACATACGGGAAACAAGGAACCATCCAGCGCTATTAGATATTGGGACATACCCAGTCAGCACTTGCTTCACTTCTGAATTATGCACATTTCTGGARCGAGCACAAGCAGCAAGGACACAGGATGTGAACCTAACCAAGGCAGAGGCAGAAGAACATACAGATCCTTTTCTGAGGATTAGCTTTATTTTCATAGAAACTCACATTACTGGTCTCGATCACTTGAGCTTGTGCTAGCAACCCCAGCCAGATGATTAGAGGATGCATTTTGCTCTTTTTTCCAACTTTGCTGGATAAACCAAACAGCTCTACTCAGGATCAATTTTCTTTGCTAAAGAGAATTAACTGCTGTTTTCTSCTGGCTGTTCAGTGCCACCAACATAGTCAGACTTTTGCCAACATTGCGGGCAGAGGTCTTAAGAAATCACCCCAAAAGTTGCCATCAGAGAAGAGTGGAGATGGAAGGCCAACATCTGAGTTTATGTGGGCTTTGCATTGCTGTAGATGGTTTGACTTCGTTTGATCTGATCTTCCTCTGAATGATGGTGATAGATGTTGCGTTTGGGATCACCAGGCACTTCAATRCAAAACCAGTTGAAGGCAGTGGGTCTCCAACCCTTAGCTTTGGTTTGCTTTGGATCTAGACACTCCTTCTATTTCTAAGTAGGTACTAGCTTACAATGTTGAGGTTAATTTTTTTTCCTTAGAAAAAGAAAAAATATTTGACAATGACTTGTGATCTTTATGGGTTTCCTCTAGGTTAGGCTCTCCACTGAAGAAGAGTAAATGATTACAGTTCTACGCAGCAGAAGTTTTACAAGCACATAAATTGTCTAAGCATAGCTGTGAGATGGTCTGGATTCCCCGGTTAGGAATTTCAAAACTGATGTTCACAGAGGTCATGGACCTGTTGGCTAATTGAGAACTAGATGTCTCAGTGCCATAACTAGCCTGGAAACAAAATGCTCAAAAGAGATGTGCTRAAGGGCCTACCCACATAAATTTCTWTGTTGTAAAAAGTTGGAAGGATSCATTAAATCTTATCAATTTAATGAAACATTTACAAAACCTCCGAATGTCTAAACAATTTTCAGTTGCYTAATTTATTTAGAGTGCTTGCTTCTACTTCTACAAATAAACTGTTACCCTCATTCCACTACTCTTCTTGTTACACATGTAAAACTTACATGTAGCTGGYGACTCATTTTTGTTGAATCTTGGCTCCTGAGAGACAGATCTGGAACACATTTGCAACAGGGAAATCCACCAGGGAGAAATTTGCTGGCTTCACTGGAGAAACAGAGATCAGAAACTTCTTCAAGGAGACCCCTTTGCACATAAATGCAGTTTGAACAAAGCCACATATGGGTAAATGAGTAGAGAAAGGCTTGTCCTAGCAGTGATGCGCATTTCATCTTCTAGAACTTGTGAAAATAGAAAATACTTTAAACAAATGGACCCCCTTCAATCAGCTTTTGTTACAAAGGTAAGTCACTTGTATATTTTAAGTAAGCATGAAGACTGAGATGCAACAGGACTCCTAAGGATGGCACTGGTCACAGGTGTAACCAGTACCACTGGATTTGAGGGTTTTATTTCACATCTTTAAGCCCACTATTCTTTGGGCAAGGAGTTTCTACCTAGGGCAGGATTTCTGCACACGGCAGGCATGTGAGATTTGGCTCTGTGTTGTTAAATGCACTGCACAGGCAACTAGTATGCATTTACCTAGCTKCACATCTTTAGAAAATGTTTTAATTAATTGCATTGATCACAAGGAACAGCATGGGGCAGCGTGTGTGGATTTTGTTATCACCAATGTTCTGCTAACTCATGACGGAGTTGGAAGAGTCAAGTTTCTTTTTGAAGTCCACTCTGAAAATCTGGTTTTGCTTTTTTTCTCCTTTTCTCACTTATTCTTACCAATAAGGATTGTGGAGGCCAAATTATGCTCACATGTACATCCCTGTRACTGTATTGCCATTAAGGACACTGAAACTTAAGTGAGATGGGCTGTTGAATCAGGGAGTTCTTTAAAAGTACGTGCCCATCTGAGCAATGTGAGGAGTGTCTAAAATTAGCATAAGTATTTGAGACATCAGACCCAATTCAATCATGATAGCAATCTGTCAGACGACCTTGACCTTCAGGTGGGGGTCCGATTTGGCTGTGTGGCTCTTTGTGGCCTTGTATGAAGCCTGGAGTGCCAAAAATTGTGGGCAGGTTTATRGCTGTAAAGTATATTTGAAATTGTATTTTCTTGCTTCTCTCGCTAATTTCAAATATTCTTCAAGTGCACAGTTTAAACTGCTGGTTTCTGTGAACCTGTCTCATTTAGACTGAATTGGGTCAGGAGCCCTTGCACTGGTAACAACGAGGGAACGGTGACCTTGGGCAAGAGAGCAGCAATGATCATCTGGGCCAGGCTGTGAAAGGCAATCTCTTCCACCGGCACAGCTGGACCTGGGAAAGGACATCTGTCCAGTAACCGATCTAGCACTTCTGCTGCACACTAACAAGCTAAAGGTAATTAGGGTGCTGTCATTAAAGACCTCCTAATCGGAGAGGGGAGCCAGCTCGTTTGTGAACAGATGGGGTCAGTGTGGCTTTGACCTGAAATATCTCACTGTTCACCGTGTGGTGCACTAAGACCCACAGGTCATGCCCAGGGTACACTGAAATCTCCCATAGCTGCTTTTACTCTGCCTTGGTTACTCTGATTGCATATTTGCAGAGCATTTAAGGCTGGTTTCATGCAATGACTGCTCACAGTTTATGTATAATGCTAACTTGCTTTATCTTCTGGAATTTTTTAATTGGGCAATCAAAATACTCTTCTCCCTGTAAAATCCATATGAAGGCTTGTGGGGAGAATTGGTATTCACTCTGCAAATGCTGGTGTTCAATTTAAACAGGTGTCAGGCAAACTCATCTAAAGAAATTATAAAGCTTAACAGTGTCTTCATTCATCATTTGTCATTTATGTCATCCCATACAATGAAAAGGCATTGCTGACTCTTAACTGTCCTCAGGATCATTCTCCATTTGAAATTGCTTCTGAGATGACTGAATATTATTTAACCAGAAGTTTAAGAGCAATAAATAGTGCATTTTAGAGACTGCTGGGAAGATTGATGGGAAAAGATCTTGTTCTCATTCAGACTGTAAACAAGAAGCAATAAATTAGCTGGACTGACCTCAGCGATAGGAGATAGATTACACTCTATCAATCAGAATAAGTCTTGCTCTTATATGTAAATGGTCTTTGAAAGAATGGACAAGTTAAAAAAAAAAAAAAAAAAAAAANAAAAAAAAAAAAAAAAAAAAAAAAGGCCTGATGCCTACTGATGCCTATGGAAGAGGCTATGTACTTCCACTTAAAATATGCACAGAAAATTGGTAAAGGCAGGAAATATGCAAGGCACAAGATCTGAGGTGAAGTAAACGGTGACAGAGAGGTTCTTAGATTAATACCTTTAAACTACTCATTTCTGACCACACCAATAATGATATACCAAATACAAAGCTTGAACTAAAAAAATATACAAAGCCAGACAAGTTGTTACCAGTAAAAGTAATGGCCCAAAGAAATGAGTTAAACCAGCCTAGCCAAACAGGCAGCATAATGGACCTTTATTATCGCTAATGAAGAATGCAGAAGAAACGACCAAGTAATTGGTAGATACTAAACAAGGTTCTCTAAACAGAGAACTGCCAATAAAATAACACACTTCTATTTTTGCTCATCTGAAGTATTGAAAAATGATGAATTGGGTGATTCAAGCCCATGAGATCTTACAAAGATAGTAAGTTTAATTGCTTTCTGGTATCTGAGCTCTTTTGTACAGTCCATGTTTTTGTAGCCAAAAGGCTTGAAGCTTACTTTAGAAGAAAAGAAAGAAGGAAAGGAAAAAAAAAAAAAGAGGAGAAAGCAAAGTTTCTTCTGTAATGCTTGGTCTCCGGAGCTGAGGCTTCAGGAAAGTCATCAAAAAATGTGAGGCTTCTGATTAAAAGCCACAAGCACTAGCAACGTCTGGTGCTTGAGCCAGCTGAAGGGAACAGTTATGATGGCAAACCAGCTTACGTCAAGGACGTRTAAGATGTCCAAACAGATAGGCAGCACAGGAATCACCATAAACATAGCCAGCTCTGTAGAAGGCAGAAGTCCATGTCCTTGCCTCCTCCGTCTATAGATATGCACGCATATAGCTGTGTGCTATATATAGTTGTATAATAGCATATATAGATGTGCACACATATAGCTGTGCATGCATAGGATAAAATAGCCTGAAGAACAGCATAGTCACGCTGTGAGGCAGCAAGGGCAAGAGCTTCAACAGAAGTGGAAGAAGCAGCTGAGAAGACGGCTCACAGGAGAGAAAGGGAACCACCGTTTTTTTTAAGCACGGAGCTGAAAGATCTATTTCACATTTGTAGTGACAACTATGTTAACAACCCCTATCTTCACAAGTTTTGAATGATCTCTAATGCTTTGAGTGAAATTTTTGCTGGCTGTAAAATTATGGTTAAAAAGAAAACCAGTTTAAGTGAAATCCACTGGCTCACTTGTTTGCTAAGCACAGTTGTGTGTCTGCTTCTTTGGCTGCCCTCTGGAACAGACCAGGTCTTCCCCACGTTAACTATATCACCATCAGGTACCACATTTGCTCCCACGGCCTGGCAACACCCCTGGAGAAGCCCACCTCCCTAGACATCCACAGCACCACAGCCTACTCCTGTACATGAAGCCATCTAAAGCAAGCCCCGGCACTTTGGCACTTCTCAGATTGGAGGAGAGCAAAGAGAAACTTGAGAAAAACTGTTTTGTCCTGTGGGGGACACAGCCCCTTCCAGTCTCCTCTTTTTTCTTCCAGGAAGAGCCAGCTCTTATTAGTCACAGCAGGTATGTCACCAGACCCTTGGAGGACAACCTTTCCTGAGCCGTGACTGCTGTGTCTGGTCTCTGTTAAATGCCATAAACATGAAACCCAAGTTTTTGATTGTGCAAAGCAGCAGCGCGGATCTGTGACTCACCACGGTCACGAAACCGTGGCACCCCAGCTCCCCATGGCAGCAGTACGTGGCTTCCTGCACCCCGAAGGCAGCGCCAAGTGACGGGGGAAAGAGGCAAAGGAGCCATCAGGCTGTCGATTTATGTGGGAGGTGACACCTGCATGGTGCAGGAGGTGACACCAGCTGTCCATAAGGCTCCCAGCACACTCCCCCCCAGGGAATGGACACGGGGGAGGTTGTATTTGACTCTTCTTGCATGACTCAGTGTGTCCCACCTTCGCGGGAGCTCTGGAGCAGGTTTCCGTGGCTGGATGCACCTCCTTGGCCAGGTGCACATCTTCACGGGACACATATTGTTTCATTGTGCTGTCAGTCATAACAGGTAACTGTGGATGTTTTACTGCTGCCCACACTGGATCACCTGGCAAGGTGCCTCCTTCCCTCGCCTTTCTTCTCTCTGGCCAAGCAGATGCGAGCCAATAGGCAGAATATGATTTTTTTTCTTTCTTTCTTTCTCCAGATGCTTTTGCACTCAGATGGCTGTTTCCCTCAGCAGCACCTCCTCTCCCAAACCTGAGTGCATGCCTACGTGCAGCTATTCTAGCCTCACCGCAGCACGGTCAGCAGTGACCCACAGATGTAATACAGGCAATTGCCCCATTTAGTTCAGAGTGGGTGGAGGGGGGATTGGGTGATTGAGCTGGCACAGGTGTAATGGTGCTGAACAACAGTGTAGCATATTTTTCCTATTCCCCGACTCACACACACTTAAATCACCTGCAACGTTCATAATGTGGCCACACTTGAATGCGTTTTCACAGCTTTAGCCTGGAAAAACCAAGGCTATCGCCTCCCCCCCTCTATCACCAGTCGCATTTCAAGTCCCTGCGGCACAGCAGGGAGATGCTGCAGCTGTTCAAACAAACCATTTCTGGAAACGCTAACACAAGCAGGCAAGAGGAGAGCGTGCCGATCCTAATGCTGCTCTTTGGAAATGGCCGAACCATTTGGCTGCAATTTTCCACTGAATTTCAGCTGGAGGTAGTACCACCCCCTTCTCTTTCAGAATAAAAAATTTCTACCCTTACTGTTACAGAATGGTAAGGATTTGGGATTTGTTATTTTAAGTCTGTATAATAGGATACAGAAGCCTGCCATCAGCCCTACCTAAAGTGATGAATTACAAGATCCTGCCTAAACTCATTTACTTAYTGTACAGCACGCACAATTCTTGCCCTGCAGAGTTTACAGTCTCAGCTGCGTTTTGTACTTGTCAAAGTGAAGTGCTCGGGACTTCTTAGCATGTAAGTGATGTCCAAAAATGGCGTTCATGAGCAATCCCAAAATGTAAGAAATAATAAATGATTCAGGAATGCCACTGCAAAAAAATCTCTGTAATGAACCCTTGTAAATTTCAGGGCTGGACCCTGAAAATCCTAAGTTATGTTGACCGTAACAATTTTTAAAAGTTCATTGTAACCAAAACTACAGATTTATGTTATGTTAATTTTACAGTCTTGATGATGCTGGGTTGCCATGTGTTTGTTGTGCTTGTGCCACTTGTACAAAGTGGCTGTAAAATGTTATTTTCCCAATATGATAAAAATTAGCATCCTTTTAAGCCAAGGTGAAATGTTCGCCTTGAGACACATTGCTAGAAAGTTAGACCTGTAATTTATGTGGCCAGTTCAGACAGTATTAAGAGATTATCAGTAGCGCTGTATTGCTCCAGGCTTGTTCAGAGACTTTGGGAAGTGAATTTAAAATTATTCCTCCCTCACTTGCAAAGTGGTTTTGGACCTTTGTCTGAAAAATACCCAGATGCACAGCTCACTGATTCAGGGATAAGACTCATATCCCTTTAGAAGGTTTTGAATCATCCAATAAGTTTTAAATGCTGTACAGGGAAGGAAATAGGCAGGTTTTATATTGTTAGCAGGCTGCTTCCCATTTCTTAAGGTTATTTGTTGCTTCTGCATCCAGTTTTCCCCCGCCGGACGAGAGCAACTGTGACTCTGATGACAGGTTGTGACATGCAGGAAGATCAGCAGAGCCCTCAGGGTTAGCAGGCAAGTTTAATCCCTAAAGCAGATGAAAATCAGAATGAAAACATGTTGCTGGGAGTAAACAAAGATTCAGTTTATGAAGAATACTGGAGAGGAAGGAAAGGATGTCTTAATATTTTTGGCTGTCTCAGTTGCAGTGTTCGATAGCTCACTCTTTTTCCAGATGAGTTGAGCTACGAAGGTCAGCTTTCTGTGCTGTCTGCGTAGAAGAAGTACTTACAGCAAGGCAATTCTAAGTTTTCTAAGTCATTCAATATCTCTTGACACTTTACTTAATAATTGCTTCAGATGACCCAAGGGTGAAGTCACTACCAGCATTGCTACAACAGCTATAATGGCACACTACTGTCACCTTAATGACTTTATGTATTGCTAAGTTTAATGAAAAATGTGCCACTTCAGTGAGGCCAAAGATACCAGAAAATAGGGTTTGGGAAATAACAGTATTATTGCGGAAATGTCATCTCCTTGGTGGTTGAAGAAATTAATTTAATAAAGTTATAAAAATCCTCATAAATGTTCGACAGCTTTATGTAAATGCAATAAACCAAAGGCATAGGGAGAAGAAGTGAATCTCATTTTGCATTTATGATGCGCAACAAAATTATAATGCAGATGAGGACAAAATGACCTATAAATGTTAAACACATGGTTTAATATATAATATGGCAGCAGTAGCCCTGCTGGGTGGACATGCACAGTACTGTGACATTATGGGCAGTGTAGTGTGGTCAGTGCTGGGGTGGGTGGTGAAAGAGCAATGCACAGCTCTCCAAAGTAAGTGTTGGACTTTGTGGGCTCACTCAGCAAAAAAATGAGAAAATGAGGCATATTTGTAAGTCTAACTCTTGGAAGCTCAACATCAGTAAGAGTGTGTTTACTTCTGTTGAGAGTTTTTCAGTAAAGGGTTGAAGTTTACCATGTGCTGAAAGCCAGCACAAGGTCTTTTTGGACCGCAGATGCCTTCAGAGTGAAAGCTGCAGACTTCTTGTCTTTGGGCTAACTTGAGTTCAAATTGCTGTGCAGCTGAAATCTTACCTTCAGGGCTCTTCTCATCCCGTTAAGAGTGGAAGGATAGAAAGCTGCGAGGTGTCCCGCTGAGGACCCCGCAGCACAGCTGGACAGACGGGTGGGTGCTGCCCCCCTCGTCGGCTGGCTGTCCCTCCCTGTCCCCTCACCCCCTTTGCCCACAGACCTGGGCGCATGCAGGACCTGCCGCGTCCAGACCACATTCAGTTAAATCTGCAGATTGCTGCAAGCTCCAATATGCTTGTACATTGCACAAGCACATTGGGGGAAAAAAACCTCTTTGCTTTAAAATATGACAATGGTAAAGCAGATCACTGATGCTGTTCTTGAACATATGTAATGTAAGCCATGTAGCAAATAATATTATAAATGCCAGCATCTTCTCTCTTGATAACGAGTTTCCTCATCCTGTTGACCCCTCAGCACAGGTTTATTTTGAATATGCATTACATATGTGCCGCCTCCTTCAGTACAGAGCGTGGCCAGTGCTGCTCAAGACAATGTTGCTGGAGGTCAATTTACAGCAGGTTTTATTTCTGCCTGTAGGGGACGTCTATGTGCAGAGAAGCTTCTGGTGATGATCTTGCCCTCCCTTTACTACTGATTTCCATGGCGAACTGGGACCTTTGGCTTGCTACCCTGTCCTGCTGGCAGGAGGAGCCGAGCCAGAGGCTGCTCTGGGTAAACCACCGCAGGGTATGGGCCACGACATGGGAGCTCGGGGGGGTGACAGCGCTGCAGCCCCAGCTGTCTGCCCTGCTCCTGGCATACGGACAGCTGGACTTGAGCTGCCCGTGAGCTGCTGAGGTATTACTGACCGTGAAGTGCCGCTCTCTAAGCCGTGGCAGTCGGGCAGCTGCCGGGCGAGCAGGTCGGGCGGCCGTGCCGGGGCTGGCACAGACAGCCGGCACTGGCAGCCCGGCAGCTGTAGCTGCCCAGGGGTGACAGCCCTTGCAAACCTCCTCCGTGTATTAAAGCTGACCAGTCAGCAAAGGGTGGGTTTGGGCTTTTCCATTTGTTTTGCTTCCTTGCCCTCCTACTACAATCCTTTTCTGTCATTTCCACTATTGCAAATCATTTATGAGCAATAATTTCTGAGTGTAAGTCAGAGCAAAATCAGGCCCTGGCAACACGGGTGAAAGGAAGCCAAAGAAAGATAGCAGAAACTGATTTGATGCTGTAACATCAGCAAGCCTGCCAGATTTCCAGGCAAAGAGCTGGAGACTGCGTTAGACTGACTCATCACTATGTTTGCGACTCTGGGGAGGTTTGCAGCTGGTTGGGTAAGTACGCTGAGCAGAGAAAAAAATGTTGAGCAAAGAAGAAATGATATCCATGCCAAAGGCATACTGGCTTTGATACCTCATTCCCATGCTGAAATTTAGACAAAGGGCTGTTATGGAGTTGTGTTTTCTTAATGTCTAGAGCCTGTTTCAGACCATGTTCAATTAGATCTGCAGATTGCTGCAAGCTCCAATATGCTTGATAATGAGTTTCCTCATCCTGTTGACCCTTGAGCACAGATTTATTTTGACATATGTGTGAGATTTCTCCAAAATCCACCCATGGCCTGATGACTAGAGTACCCTTTTGGGAAGGAAGAGGTGTGAGACTGCACACCCATCAGCTAGGGTGAGCCTAGCTCCCAAGCCTCTCTGACTGTGACATTACTGCAAACACAGGTGACATCCCATTTGGAAACACACATCCCATCAGGAGGCTGAGCCACAGGGTGGACCTCAGGTGCCTTGAGGTGTCCAGACAGCACTGGGCGTTCAGGCAGAGCACCATCTTCACTAACCCTGGCGTCAGGGACATCTTTACAGGGGACTTTTTAGACACGGAAGCATCCATGCAGTGAGTGGGGAGCCCAGGGCTGGGTCAGGGTGGCATTCCAGCAAACTTTAGTTTTCTACTATTTAATGTTCTTTTTGCTTTAGTGTTGTACTATTTAATGTGGGGCAAACAACTTCCTCTGTACTGCATAGGTGGTAGGGTTACCGATTTGGGCACGTGTCTGGTCTAAGTCCTCTGCCATCGGTCKCATAGTGCCCTATACAGCGGTGTAAGGCCACATGGCCCACATGAGAGAAACAGGCTGCAGCTCATGCGGAGGAGCTGCGTTGTGTTCTGTTGTGTTCAGCAAGAGGCTGAAATAGATAGGATGGCTCATGTTGGTGTGGGTGTGCACAACTCAATACACACGTTCCTCACCCAGCCTGTTAGGTGGGTGCTTGGAGCTCTGGTCACAGACTCCAGGCTCACCTACCATGTAGACATACCCACCTCCATTTCTTTGGATCACTCTCCTCTGACTAGGCACTCAATTTTTTGTGTTGCAAAGCCGATGCTGGAGGACACTGCATGCATTCTTGGCATCTCACCTCTTCTTCTTTTTTGTACATATCTTATTTAAACATGAAAATATGAAATAAGCTGCAGCTAGCAGTTTTCTCAGTCTGTGGAAGACTATGTTACAAGGAAGCGGTGATATACGAATTGCTTTCCTTTCAGGGAGCTTTACTGGTAGAGTTTTGTTTCTTCAGTTTTTCTTCATTTTTTTCTTCAATTTTTTTGTTTGATTCTTGGATTTTATCCAGCTGTCAATTGACCAGGAAACTGAATGTAAATATACCAGACTTTCAGATCATGAAATGATCGTGTTCATTTATTGCATTTCCTTACAGTTTGATTCAGCTTCATCTCTGACCTAAAGCAGAAAGAACAAGAGGAATTGCTTGAAGTGAATATGGGTTTCTAGGTCAAACAGACCTTCGGGGCTGAAATTACATGTATGCGTCTTATTTGTCCCAGCTGTTGAGGTCTATGTTTGTTTTGTAATGACTATTTGTGTTCTGGTAGTTCCCATTAGGCAAGAAGATACTGAAGCACAAGAAGTCCTGAAGAATTTATAGTCTACTTGTGGCTGAGGTGCAATAAGCTAATGACACAAGCAATAGGAAGGAAGGTGGGAGGAATGGCAGGGATAACAAAAACAGGATTGCGTGGTTATATAGATGATGTATGTGGGTAGACTGTGGTTCTGAATCACATGCAGAACGGACACTGCTGAAATCCAAAGAGCTGACACAGCGTTGCTCACCCTTGTACACCAAGGGTTTTGTGGACAGCAGGGTCGGACACTGAGGGCATGAACCTGGTAACACAGCTCAGGAGAGCTGCAGGAAGCTGGCAATGGTTCCCGTGCTTATAATGATGCTCTGAGACACCTGGGAATAAGGGAACACTTCCAAATCAAATGGTAGTTTTCCATGAAGTTTTTTTGGGGGGCCACTGCTGACATGAGAGGGAAAGGAAGCAGGCTACCAAATGACCTTTAGTTTTTGACTTATGAGACTTTTTTTCCTGTTGCTGTGTTTACCAGCTAAAGGTATAAAGTCAACGTTGCCTTTGATGTGTGCCAAGATATTTTCAATGGTGTACACAGTAATTTATTCAGGTGGGAGTAGGTAATAGTCTAGGAACAATTTTATCTATCCATGCTATAGTTTATAAAATGGCTGCTGCTCATTCATACTGCTGTTGTTTGCCTTACAGTGTTTTGCCGTTTGCCTATATAGCGCTTTCCTAAAGGTGGACTCATCTTGATGTGTGAAGCCATATGAAACCCTAATCAGGAAGTTTTATATCCTTACGTAATCTCTGATGTCCATGGCAATCTTTGTTATTGAAACTCTTGCATGTAAGAGCCATAGCTAGTCATGGTCCATTAGGAGGAGCATAAAGACACAGCATCATTTCAGAAGAGTTTTGTCAGATTAGATTTGACATGAAATGATGCACAGAGATGTGCTGTCAAACAAGGAAGAAGCAGAGGTAGGTCTTTATACCAACCAGTAAGTTTCTGGCTTGCTTGTTTTTAGAAAGTGCACATCACATTTGCTTGTGAAGTCCCTGAAGCAACTCTTGCAAGTTTTGGCAGAGCTGCTCTAGCTGGAGACCCAGTGAGAAGGGGCTGGTACTGGTGGTCCTGAGTTTTCTCTCTCCTTGGCAATGTACCCTTTTGTTTCTTTCTCTTGATTTAGCTATCTGGGGGAAACAGTGTTTGTGTAATAGCAACTTCTTCTTGCTAAATTCTAAAGCCCACATATTGCCTTTTCCTCTCCCTGGGCAGAGAGAGAAGTGTGAGGACAGGAGCACAGTATGGACTGTTCAGATTTAGCCTTCTCTGGGGCGTATTTCCCTTCTGGGTTTGGGGGCAGGGAGAAGCTGCCGGTCTTTTTCTCACAGGTGTATGGAGCATGTTCAAAAGGTGCTTGCATGCTTGACAGATGCTTTCCTTTTCTCGTTTGCTTTCATTATTAAAAATAAATAGCAACGAAACACCAAGGGCCAGAATTCCTGTTTACATTTCAAAATTCAAATATACAAATATGATTTCTTCTCACTTTGAAGGGAGGAAAAAGAAATTATGAGAAATTCACTCATTTTGCATCTTTTCAAAATATTGTAGGTGTGAATTCAGTTGTTCTTTTCTCCCTCTTCAATTTTTGTGAAGCCTTAAAGTGAACCCATCAGAATACCCAGTGCAGCAGAGTTAAAAAAAAAAAAAAAATCAGGAAAGGGGGTACCATGCCTTACCATCAATGCTGTGCCACCCCGGCAGGTTGAAGTGCAGCTCCAGCTGCAGGTTGAGCCCTGTCCCATTACCATCAAACCTTGCTTCCTGGGCCCAGATTTGATTTCCATGCCTGAGTAAACCCACCCACATGCCAGACTAAGTCCCGCTGCGCCTGATATTTCTGTTCTGAGCAGGCTGCAGGATTCAGGAGCTGCCTGGGAAAATACACAAATATGGTTCAGCCATGCAGGTCTGCTTCCTCACCATTTGTGTTAGCAGAAGGGAAAGCCAGAAGGGAATTCAAAGGCAGCCCCGCTGTGCTGAAAGCACGCTTTGAGAGATCAAGAGTCACAGCCTTGTAGCTGGACACAGTCAGTCCAAATCTTTTCTTTTTTAGGGAGCCCCACCAGAAACTAAAATGGCTCATTAACAATAAAAATAGACTAGAAGAGAAGTGCTAATCGCTGCTCAGATTTTCATGCCGCAAAGAGCACGAGGACAGCTACTCGGGGGCTGCTCCCTGAGCAGCTTTGGCCCTTGTGTGAACTGCCACCACTTTTTGCAGCCTTCTGCAGAGTTTGCAGGAACGGCTCTTAATCGACCATGGTGTCTTTTGGCCACGTCCAGCACCTGCAAGAAAAAGCCACAGCTAAGGACCCAAGCATCTGGAGAAGGGCACAGATATCCCCCTGGTGCTGCCTGCCTCTGGGACGCAGATATTTAGGAGCTGATATGCTGTAGCTGGGGTCTTAGAGATATGGTTGCTTCGGGGCATTATTAATTATAAAGGCTAAATCTCTAGCGTAATAGGCAGTCAGACCAAAGCGTTCTCTTACGAGGGGAAGATAGGATACTGCAGGCCATTTCAAAGTCTCTCATCAGCCTCAGAGGGATTTCATTTTAGGATTGCCTGAAGTTAAACCACCAGATGAATGGAGTGGGGGAAATTTAGGCTGTTTTCTTACTTAAAAATTCAGACTGTTGCACATATTTTGAGGCTAATTGCAAATGCTGCTTCATTTTCTTGGTTCATTTTTCATAAGGGGGAAAAAAATCCGATGCAGTTGCTGTCTCTTTCCTATCGTACCATTAATGTGCCAGACTGGAATATGAGCAATTAATTCCTATCCCTTGTTCCACAACTGTAGTCTGTGTCTCTGAGCAAGTCAGATCACTCCTCCAGCCCTTTGTGTGTTTATCCTGCGATTTTCAAGAGAACAGTTGGTACGAGGCAAGTGTTTAAGTCCCCTTCGGGCCTTTGAAACCCTTCCCTGGGGAAAGGACTGCAAATGCCCTGGGCAGGGACTGTGTACCGATATGTTTGCAAGGCTGCAGCACAAAGGGGCTCCAGTTTTCACTGGACCTTCAGGTGTTAGTGCAAGGCTACAGAGTCATCACGATAATCCTCCTTTTCCCCGCTCAAGTGGAAAGAATAACAGGAATTGACAATGAAAATGGGAAGAGCAGGGGGGTAAAAATGGGAGAGGTACACTGAAAGGAGGGAGAGGTTGTGAAAGAACGACCCGGGATGAGAACAGCAAATAGAAAAAAAGGACTTTGCATGCAGGAAGGAGAGAAAATGAAGCAACAGCACAATGTGAAAAATAAATTAAAAAAACCCAGAAAGATGGCTATTAACAGGTGGAATAGAGCAGATGAAGCAGAAGGACAATGGAACGGTTCATGAGGGAAAGGAGAAAAGAGAGAGCGAAGGGAACAGTGTGTACTGATAGCTGAGCACTCAGGAAAATGCAAATGATGGTGTTTAAGAAATCTTTCTGTGTTGCTTGGAATTAGGATGCTTCTGGCTCTGCCGCAGGATTGAGAGTGAAAGCCAATCTTCTTTGATCTGCTCCAGTGGTGCAGAATGACTCTAAGGGAATGTATCAATTAAGAAAATATTGAAATTGCTAGTACAGCATTTTACATATCTTAGGTTTCACTGAAAGCAGGGTGCACTGGAAAATAAATGAACCATGATACTGGCACTATGACAATCCACTGAGCTCTTTGTGGAAAAGGGTAGGAAAAGGTACAATTGTGCATGTTCTGTGGATCTTAATGATGACCACTGTGTCATAAAAATGATGGGCTTTGGTTGCCAGGGCTTGCCTCCCACAGTACCAGTGTAAAACAGTGCTTCATGAATTTGGTAACCTTTTTCCCCATGAAACTGTATGCCAAACTCCTACCAGTTAATTTCCTTAAGGCATGAGCAAAAAGCCAGAACCCATGGTGCGAAATGTCAAATATGAGACAAGATTGGTCATAGGAGGAAAACTGCAATGTTTACAGGCTGGTGGTGACACAGACTTTAAAGACAACAGAGAGAGATGTAGAAAAGGAATTCACCTTGTCACTTATTGGCTCAAATTTTATGAGCACCTTCAGGTCTGTAAGCCCCCACAACACCTAGTGCAGCACTGGATCTTCTTAATTCTTGCACAAGGCATCTTGGCACCCTGGCTGTGAGTTAAAGTCTTCTGTTCCTGGTGTACGGATGGGAAAAAACAGAGCTGAAAAACACAGATGCCTAATGGTAAGCTCCTTCCCTCATGTTTGTGCACCTGCAGAAATGCTTCCCACTCCGTGCTGTTATTTACTTAAATGGAGACACTTCAAAAGGACTTTAAACAAGATTTTCAAAAACAGAAACGTCACTTTCTTTGCCTAAGGCCGCGTAAGTCATGACTGGAGAACATTCACCAGATTCATCAGGTCCATGGCTACTCTATTATCTGGCTTCATCAAACAAGAAATCAGGAGGCTGAGGGGAGACCTTATGGCTCTCTACAACTACCTGAAAGGAGGTTATAGCAAGGTGGGTGTTGGTCTCTTTTCCCAGGTAGCAAATGATAGAACAAGAGGAAACGGCCTCAAGTTGCACCAGGAGAGGTTTAGATTGGATATTAAGAAAAATGTCTTCACTGAAAGGGTTGTCAAGCATTGGAACAGGCAGCCCAGGGAAGTGGTTAAGTCACCATCCCTGGAGGTATTTAAAAGACGTGTAGATGTGGCGCTTAGGGACATGGTTTAGTGGTGGACTTGGCAGTGTTAGGTTAACGGTTGGACTCGATGATCTTAAAGGTCTTTTCCAACCTAAATGATTCTATGATTCTATGATTCTATGATTTAATCTTCCTGCATCTTTGTCCTCTCATGAGGCTGCTGGTCCCAACTTCTGACATTCATATGGGCTATAACGAGCACCATGTATACTGCAGAGCATTAGGTCAGTCCGGATCAGAGACGAGCGTTAATGTCATGAGTCTTGTACTAAGACTGCAGCCTGTCATAGCTGTGCCTCTGCGTCTAGACACATACGCACTCACTTGCATTTTCCTGGCACTGTATAGAGTGGGAAGATCTTGTCAAATAGCTTGATTAATATTTCTTTCATCTTTGAGGGAGATAAGAAAAGGAGATGGGGATCCGGGTTCTTTCTTTTTTTACCATAGCCAAGTAATGATTGTAGATACATCTTTTATTATGTGATTTTTGCCTGACTCAAAAATGAATAGAAAAGAACATCAGGTGCTGCAATATGCAGTAGCATATCCAGATTTATTCTGCTGTGGAAATAAAATAGGGAAATAACACTCTCAGGGCAATGTGTTATCAGCTTTCAAAATTCCCATGAGGAAATTACGTAAATCTCTATTCAGTCAAAGTCAACAGACTTGTAGGAGAGTCAAACRAGGGTAATTCCAGATGAATCAAACAAGGGCAATATATGAGTACCATGGATGGAGAAACAGTCTGTCTGCCTTCCTGGTTGCATGCATTGTGCACTGGACTTTCAGAGGCAGTTTAGAGCAACGGGAGGAAATGCTGCATGGATAACCAGTACAGCTGGGAAGCAGTTCCAGAAAGCTGGAAAAGAACTGTGGTTATTTTTGGTTTTTAACTATCATTTCTGTATTTTTAACTATACGTTTGTTAAGGAAATGCCATTTTAATCCAAAAATGAAAACAACTTTTTTTTTTTTAATGTAAAAATGATAGAAGTTGAGGACCATTTAGAGGGGCAACTGTGTCATGATTTTACTTTTCTAAACCAAAATAATTTGATGAAATAAAAATCATTAAGTGTATGTGTGTACCCAAACTGGTGGGTTTTGTACAAAGAAAAAGTTTCAGTCAAAACCTGTCTCCGGCCCAGCAGATGGTTTATCAATAGAATGGGTGTTTGCATGCCTGGCTGGAAGTTATGAAAGGGACTCACAGGGCAGAGGACAGAGACTGTGGAGGGAGGTTTCTCAACAGCCCATTGAGAGCAGTGACCCAACATGGGCTGGAGAAAGATGCAAACAAGCGACAACAATAGAGCTGAGGATTAGGATCTTTTGACCCATCCGTTTGCTGTAGGTGAATGCAAGAGCTGAGCAGCTCTGCTCAGAGTTAGCCACCTGTTTACTCAGCATTGCAGAGAGCAGCCAGCTTTTCAGCATTGATTAGATAACCAGAAATGTGGCCAACACCTAACCGCATGCTAACGTCATGCTGCCAGGGTGCAGTGTGGCACTCCTCTCAAAAAAGGGTCACCGCCATCAGTGGTGCCCCACATTCCTGTGTGAAATATTCCTCCATCCCTCCCTGTAGTCTTTCAGCTCCAGGCCATGGGTCCCCCCAGGTATGTGCACGGTTCCTTCTGCTCTTCAGGTCATTGTCTCAAACCACCCCTCTCTCCCCAGCATGGTTCCCCTTTCTCAAGTCATTTCTCCTACTGGCAAATGGTGGCCTGCTGGTCACTGCATTGTCTTAATTGGTGAGAAGGTATGAGTGGGATCACCTTCCCCTTTGGAGATAGTCCCTAAAAACACTGCCTCCTTGTGCTTTCTGCTCAGGATAGACGAAATCCCCCTCCTGCACCCAAAGCCAAAGCTGTAGCGGAAGGGGCTGCTCTGGTCCTACCCATGCTGCCTGCAATGAAGAAGCAAAAGGCATCGTTACMTACTGAAAAAGCTTTCTGGCCTGTATTTGCGCATTCATCCATAGGGACTTTCATTCCTTTATTGTGTTTATAGGTCCCCAGGCTTGGGAATATTGGCTTCAATGATGCAAATGGTAACAGTCGAAGCTAAATCCCAACACCTGCTCTCATAAGCTGTAGCTGTCATCTCTGTTCAGCTGTTCTCCATCCTCCTTCACAACGGGTCTGTCCATTGTAATCAACACACAAATTCTCACTGGCTTCATTGGCCAGGTCCAATCTCCCTAGTAAAATCTCAGGGGTAGGAAAGCTCCATCACTGACCACAGGGGCATGGGCAAAACATTAATGTTTGTGCATGGTGTTGGGCATTATTGCACAATGTTTGCTTTTTTATCTTCTCTTGTTTGACGGCAGGTGGAGGTGTGGCCAACATCTCTTGAAGGAGGGGCATGTGCTCTTGTAATATTTTACTTGAGCCTCTTGTATCCATAGGAGGGAATGACCTTTTAACAATGTCTCTCGTCTAGTTTCATTCTCATGGTCAATGAATCACACCACAAGCTTTGATCGACTGAGTGTGAAAATTACACCATAAGGTCATCTGTCTCTTTGAAAAAGCAGCTGTTCCATTTTTTCTGTCTAATTGAGTTTGTCCTGCTGAAAAGGACATGGAGTTTCTTTCATATTTCAAAGCAATGAGTTCTTTGCATAATTTCAGTGAATTTTGGGCAGAAGAGGGGCTGCTTCTGCTTATTGCTGCTTCATTCTCAGAGGAAATTTAGCAGGCTGATTTCATTATCGATGAAATGTAACTCACGCCAGGCTGCTTAATGGCATTCCTGCACCAACGTGATGTGTGGTGCTGAGGGTTCTCTGTATTTCACCTACTGCTGTCAGGTTGGCATTAGCTGGGACTGCTGCAGAGGCAGCATTTGAATTCCCCTTGAGTAAAGAGCACCTGCACAAGAGACAATTCTCCTGTTCCTGTTTGGCTGACTAAATGGCAAACTGGTGCCTAGTTCTCACATTTCCCTGAGGTATCATTCTGGGGAAAATAGAGGAGAAAGAAATGTAGACAGGATTAAAAAAAATCCACAACAAAAAAACAAAACAAAAAAAATACAAACAAAAAGCCAACCCCCCCAAAATCGAAGAGCTGCCAGAAGGCCCTCTCCTTCCCTACATGTTAAGCACAGCCTTGAGCATCCGATTTATAGCAGGGAATAACCAAAGCTGAACCACAGCAACTTCTGACCACTCTGCCTATACTTAGGCAAGTACATAGATAGAAGCGGTGTCAAGGCAAGGTTAAGACTGTGACTCAAGCCATTTTGAGATAGGGAAGCAAAACTGTTTCTCCTAGAGTCATAAGAGCAAAACAAGGTCAAATCGAGGAAACTTTTATTTAACTCATTAAATGAAAGCAATACAGACTATGTCAAAGCACTGGCTGCAGCTTCTTTACAGAAGTGAATTTTTTTCCTGCTGAAGCTAATCAGCCTCAGTTCCAGTGATTCATATGCAAGGTTTCAGCCAGGTGAAATGACCCTGTGTGCAGACTAGAAAGTGAACAGCCCCTTGAGTAGTGAAGTACAGGTTTATGTCTATGTGTGCAACAGTATTACGCCTGCCCAGAAAAAGGCCTGTTATTGAGAGCAACCGTTTTCTCAGTCAATAACGGTCAACTATTCCGGTTAGCACTATGATTCAGCAGTGACGGACATGAGGGAGACCACTGTGGAACCAGTCCTACCATAAGAAGGGATGACGGGTCCCTACCAAGGGTCCATCTAGCCCCATTCTGCTTCCAACAGTGGCCAGGTCCGGATGCCAAGGAAGAAGCACAAGCAACTGGATACATGATCTTTTCCCTCTCCATTTTTACTTCCAAAAAAAGTGTGTTGCAAACCTTTTGTACCATCATTTTTTAACAGCCACATTTGCTCCAGTAGCAACTTCATTGTTAAAATAATTTAGTTCATGATCCCTCCCTTACTGCTTTTTCCAGCAAATCTCCCAGCTTCAGTGAGGAGGCAGTTCAGGGCCCAATCTACATAGAGACCTTTGGAGATGAAGAGTGCCAGGCCCTACTGCTGGTTATAATAAAACCATACCGCTTTTTATTATTGTCCTTAGTTTAGATACTTCATCTGTGCTCAGGTATAATGCAAGTATGAGGTTGTTTTAGGGAAGTGAATAGGCTACAAATTCCACCCCGATGCCTTTAGCCACACCATTGCTATTGAATTCTATAGAAATTTTCTAGAAGGACTGATTGTCGTTGTTGGATATTTTTGGCTAAAATCATCTGAACTCTCTTCCCAAGTCACTGCATTCTTGGGTAGCCAATAAGCTCTGATGCTCATTAATAGCGAAAACTAGCCTGAGCTTTAATCAAAGGTGCATTAACTCACATCCTGTTGTTTGGCTCTATGATTGCAAAACTAAAATGATTGAACACAATGTGGCAACATACGTTCTTTAGTAGCACTGATGCCAACTGTTCTTGGAATAAAATGAGTTGACTCATTTTGAAAATAGGCCTCTCTTACTTAAAACAGGGGCAGAATGCAAATGCCTGCCTTGCTGACCATCACTGACATCATTGTTACCAGTGGTATTTGTGGAGCACTGGTGCACACTCTCAGAAGGGATCTGCAAAGGATATGTCCCGTTAAGCTGATGTATTACAATAAGATGAAATCACCTGTATGATCTGATAAACCTGCAGACTACCAGTAAATCTAATGCAGACTATGAGTGTTTTGGGAGGTCTGTCTGTGTAAACAATCTGTCTGAGCTGAGCTCATTCTTCCTGGCAAGAAAAATACACTGTACCTATTTTGCTGTTCCTTGGGGATGTGCACTCCATTATCCTAACCTTGAAAATAACAGGTGTGAGGAGACAGAAGGCATGTAAGGGAGAAGAAGGGCAGTTTGTATAGGGAGAAGGATTATTAGTGAAAGGTGCCCTCCTGAAAAGGCTCACTCTGGACACTGGATACATGGCTTTTCATTTCTTTGTAATCTTAGCTAAGTTATACTATGTGAGAGAATAGATTTACATTTTCCCACCCGGTTTTATGCAAAGAGGATGGTACCTATTCAGTTTTTGACTGATTTTCCTTCATTATTTCATGTCACAAAAGCCTACACATGTAACATGATAACGCAGAAGGTCTGTAATTGGACCTGTGCTAAGTGCTGGGTT
The DNA here is from genome assembly GCA_035582835.1 of Phoebastria nigripes. Taxonomy (NCBI): domain Eukaryota; kingdom Metazoa; phylum Chordata; class Aves; order Procellariiformes; family Diomedeidae; genus Phoebastria; species Phoebastria nigripes. Next base: position 440,750 of record JAYKAV010001245.1, on the reverse strand, counting down.
GAGCGGGATATGGCACGCATTACCTCCCCATGCATGGAAGCTGTGCAAAACCTATTCTGGAGGCATACAGCATCCCTTTCTTTCATAGCAAAGCTATACTTCTTAACACATGTAATTATTCTGATTAATACAATCCTGAGTGAGAAGCAAAGGAGTTGGAAATGACTCTCCATCGTTATTCTGCAGCATTGTTATTCTGTAGACTTGCACCTAAATCACTGTCTTAAACATTGGAAGAGATGTGGTCTTCATTGTGACCAAATCTTCCTGGCACTGTCTAAAAATCCATTATCCTCCATAATAATAAAGACAGTAGTAATAGTAGACAAAGTCCTGCTTCTGTCAGAGTTATTTAAAAAATAAAAAAGTAGAAGAAGAAGAAAAAGAAGAAGAAGAAGAAAAAGAAGAAAGAAAAAGAAGAAGAAAAAGAAAAAGAAGAAGAAGAAAAAGAAGAAGAAAAAGAAGAAGAAAAAGAAGAAGAAGAAGAAGAAGAAGAAGAAGAAGAAGAAGAAGAAGAAGAAGAAAAAGAAGAAGAAAAAGAAGAGGAAAAAGAAGAAAAAGAAGAAGAAAAAGAAGAAGAAAAAGAAGAAAAAGAAAAAGAAAAAGAAAAAGAAAAAGAAAAAGAAGAAGAAAAAGAAAA
>JAYKAV010001245.1:384706-439997 GCA_035582835.1 Phoebastria nigripes | reverse complement strand
GAAAAGGAAAAGGATAAGGAAAAGGAAAAAGAAAAGGAAAAATAAAAAGAAAAAGAAAAAGAAAAGAAAAAGAAAAAAGGAAAAAGAAAAAGAAAAAAGGAAAAAGAAAAAGAGAAAAAGAAAGAAAAAGAAAAAGGAAAAGGAAAAGAAGAAGAAGAAGAAGAAGAAGAAGAAGAAGAAAAAGAAAAAGAAAAAGAAAAAGAAGAAGAAAAAAGAAAGGACCAGGTAAGGATCCAAATACAATTTGGTTAAAACAAGAATTCTCTTCCTCACCCTAGTCCCCTCCTAGACTCAGGGCAGCCTTTTGGCACAACCTGGAACTAGGATGACTCAGTAAATCTTTGCTAGCCTTTCCTCCCTTCCTCCCTTCCACCCCCTGCTCCATCCTCCCAGTATGAGGAAGCCTTAGTAGCACTGGCTTGATGCAAACTGTTCTTCACATAAAATGTCTGAGAGTGGGAAGTGGCAAATAGCTGGGCAGTCATCCCTCTGGCTGAAGTAATAGTGTGCTGCAGGAGCTCAGATAACAAGTGACTGCCTTTAAAGGCACTAGTTTCCTCGATCGTTTTTGGTTAGTGCTCCTCATTCAGCTGGCAAAAACAGGKAGAGATTGTTGGATGAGTCCCACAGGAGCTGGGGTGTTACTCTCCCCGGCTCTTTCTGGAAAACCCTGCTGTTTGGGCCTTTTGAACTCATTTTTTGTGCACTGCCATGTGTTTTTGAAGCCATACCTGTATTGTGGACCTTTTTGAACAGTGGCTGGGGCAGACTGAACTCAGTAGCTCAGGATGATCTTTTCAGTCTCCCCTTTCCACCGTGCAAAATGACTGCGGCTGCAAACAAGGAAACGGATGGAGAGCAGAAAAGAGGACTGCAGGCGCCAGGATGTTGGGCGATCCCTCTGGCTTATCTGTGCTTTTGTGGCAATTTATAGAAAGAGTTTTTGGCTTCCGACTCACAGATAGTGAGGCTAAGCATGTTGGTTTTTTAAAATTGGATGCTAGACTGTGCTTTTACACTCATGGCATCCCGCTGCCTGGAGATTTGGCAGGTGTAAGTTCTGCAGCAGTGGACAGGCAAGCATTGCTTGTTTAATAAAGAGTAAAGTCTTGAACATGGATATTTATACTGCATGCCATCACGCACATGGCTGGGCAGTGTGAGCATAGTCATATAAACTCCTAGAGAATTTTGTCTAATTCAGGACAGAGCCCAGGCAGCTTTTCACCAGGGCTGCAGAACAGCCAGCCTCAGCTGCCTCAGTAAGGCCAGTGCCCTTCTGTCCCCACCAGTCCTCCCACCAGAAATGCACACTGGGGCTCGGCATGGGTCTCCTGGAAGAGGCCTCCTGCGCTGTGGTTGGGCGACTGAAGGGTGCAGAAGTGCCCTGTCCCTGGCAAATGTGTGAATCAAGTCATCCTCCTGGTGCAGAAGTGTTCGGGGAGTGCAAGTGCAGCTTGCTGGATGATTCAGAGGTGTTGACATACCATGGCAGCAGGTTAAGATTGATCACCATAGCTGTTTGCCCCATCTTTCTTCAGGGAGTCTTGTCCCCAAAGCAGGGGTGACAGGAAGGCTCATGAGTCAGCTCCTAAACCACCAGAGCCCGCAGCCCAGTGTGTTATGAGAAGCTGCCATTGACCTGGGGTCACACTGCTAAGCCGTACTGTAAACTGCAGCTGCTTAGGAGCTGATTCACATCCCTCTCATCTCCTTCTGCTGAAACCTTCAGGGATACTTTCGGTGTCCTTGCTTCATGTGCCATTGCTTGTGGGTCAACCTGAAACCAGGAATGAAATTCTCCTGCAGAAGCAGAAGAGGGTGCTCCAGTTCCCCCTGGTACAGCAAAGGTATTTCTTTTCCTTGGTCTAATTGTCCTTATGACTGTCAGTCTGACTGCTGGGTTATGACCTAAAATCTGGGCCTGATGGATGAGCTTTGAAGAGGTTCTGTGTGCTTTAGAAAGAGTCTTTCTATTAAATAGAAACATAAGAGATGTCCAGTCCATTCTTTGAAATTACAATCCAAGACTTGCTTTTCTTGGGCCTTTCTCTGGGCCTTGAGGGATGGGCCTAGAGAAAAGAATGGCCTGATTCTCTTCAAACACAATAAATTTAAAGTCATTGTGGTGTAGCAGGGAGAACGAAACCCAACATTTTTTCTTTATTCTTGGTATTACAATGGTATTCAAAGACCTCAGCTGACAAGAGCCACTGCACAAGTACATAGTGGAAACCCGTCTCTCTTGCAAAGAGCTTCAAGCTGACAGACAGTGAGAGGATTAATATTTCATATTAATGAAATTCTGCAGAGGGAAGTAGCTGAAGCAGACAGAGGAGAGAATTACCTTACCTCATATGAGCTACCTAGTTTGGCTAGTCAAAGAAACTGGCATTTTTTAATGGTGATTTATTTGAATTTTAGACCAGCGTTGAAGACCAGCATTTGTGCCTCTCCATTGACAGGGGAGGAAAGCCTGCTTGACTGGCATAGASCAGATGCCTAATTTTTAGATGGATAAATTTAAGTGAGAGTGAGTCCCAGTCTTGTCTCCAGTTGCACTGCAGTAGGGTTAAAAGCTGTAACTGGAGCACTCTCAAAGGACGTAACCAACTCTTGCTCTGTCATCTGTTAGCACTTGGTTCCTTTAGTAGCCTTTGCATAGTGTTCAGGTGCTTCCAAGAAAACATTTTTGTCCTGTCCATCAAAAGCAACACCAGAAAAATTTAATCATGTGTCTTGGTGTTAGTAAGGCTTTTGACATGATCTTACATCACAGGCCAGTGAAATATTGTCCAGATGAAGCTATGGTAAGACGGGCACCAGAATACCTTAGAAAGGGGAAGTCAGATGGTAGTCACCAATGGTTTGCTGTCTACCTGAAGACTACATTGTGTGAGATTTGGCAAGGGTCCATCCTAGTGATCTGGATGATGGAATAAACTGTATATTTATTCAATCTTCAGGTGATGAGAGCCTGGAGAGACTGTAACCACACTGGCGATATGAGTGTAATTTCAAGGGATCATGACAAATTGGAGGAATAGTCTTAAATAGCCAGTATGATGTTCAGTGAGGACATAGGCTTAGGAACAATCCGTTGCAGGACAGGAAATGAATATGTAGGCATCAAGTCTGCTGAAAAACATGTGAGGGGGTGGATAATGCATCATAAACTGAAATAAGTGCTATACTGAAGAGAAAAAAACAATCATCAAGTGAGGACACTTAAATGGGAGGTTTTTAATGTAAAACAGCTAATACAGTTGTTCCACTTCACTGGAGTACTGTGTTGTATACCACCCTTGAAGAGAGATGGAGGGAGCCTAAAGGAAAGCAACAAAGATACCCTAGAAAATATAACTCATAAAAAAATTTGAAAGAACTGGGACTGCATAGTTCAGAGGAGGAAAATCTGAAGGAAATGTAGGCTGCAGTCTTCAAATATGTAAAAGATCATCACAAAGAGGGTGGTGGTTGATTTCCTCCCCCCACCCATAATCTGCCTTAGGTGAACAAGGAGCAAGAAGATGAGATTACAGTAGAGGAAATACAGCATGGATGTTTGGGCTGCAAGGGCAGCAGAGCAATAGAGTACTTCAAGAGACTAAGGAGCTTTAATCACTGGCAGTTTTTAATAACAAGGACTTTTCAACCCTATTTTCTAGGAATCTGTGATCTTGCCCACTTTATGGTGAACCAGCACACATGGTCAAGTGCCTGGAATAATTGTCAGAAAACGGCAATTTATTAGCAATGGCAGCTCTTCTTGCTAGTTGCTCTAATCTTTTGCCAGAACTTATATCCCTATCCCCCCCACTCCCACGTTCTTTCCTAGTTGCCAGAAAGAGTGATTCGCGCCAGCTCGCACCCTGCATTTTAGCTTAAAGTGGTTAAACAGCTGCTCGTGCTGTCCATGCACGCACGCTGGCCTTGGAGACTTGTTGGCAGAGCGCTCGGCGGGCAGTGCAGCCCCTCTCCATCATGGGGTTCAACTTCTTCAGGATCATTTCACCATCTCTTCAAGCAAAATAAAAGCAGTTCTGGGGGTGGGGCCAAGGGGTGGTTGTTCTAATCTCTCTTTCCTCAATGTAAGCAGCATCTTCATGAGGACAGCGAAGTACTACCAGCTGGAGAATTAATTTAGAAAATTTCCTTTTACAGAAGAAGTCTTTTTCTAACACTACCAAAGAGAAGCTTTTAAAGAACGTCACTAATTTGAAAAGCTTACTGTTTCCTTTTAGGCTGTGGATTCAGTCTAAATAAAGTGCATCTTCCCATTGCAGCGCAGACATTTTCAAGCGCACCGACAGCAACAGGGAGATTTTGGTTATCAGTGAATCTGTCTGTATTTTATTCGCCTAACAAAATAATTTTGTTGTTCAACATTAAGCATCCGTATCAGATGGGAAGAATCTGATTCTCCTCATCAGGGACAGATCCAGCTGTGCCGGTGGATGGAAGAAAGGGGGAAGGGAGAAACAGAGTGAGCTGTGTAACTGAACGGCCACAGCTACACCGTGCAGCCGAGGGGGGCTGTGCAGGCTGCAGTAGTGATGCTAATGCGAGAAAGGGAGACTCCAACCACCTTCGCTCCCTCCCGCTTCGGTACGTATGTACCTGGTCGGTCCATGTGGTCGGTCCATGCGAGCCTCCAGACAACCATCCTGCTATTCACACACAGTAACGCAGCTCRGTCTGTGCACTCCTGTGCTGATGTAGGAGTCCTGTTTCAAAAGACAAGACACTAATTAGATTTTATTCTGGATTCTTATTTTGCCAAGCATGGGTGGTTTGCTTTTGATTCTTCCTAAGGCCTCTTAATGCCAAGCTGTTTCAGCCTGCATTTGTCTTTTATTTTATGTCCTTACTTGTATTTGCCATTTAGGCTGGCATTTCCATCAACTTTGCTGATTTGGGACCTAGCGACAATTTTAGGAACTGTTTAGCACCCAAAACTCCAGCTGAAGTCAGCTGCAACTGAGTGGAGCCTAAATTGGGGCTAATCCATGCAAGAAGCTTACAGACTGTGTTGGGTCCGATCTCCGCTGTGTTCTCAATGTCCTGGGTCTCTCCAGCCCTAAGTGCTGCTGTCACCTCCCTCCTAGTTCATAGAAGACCTGGATTCAGACAGACAAAACATTTCCTTCTGATTGATCCAGAATGATTTCCTGGGGGCTGGCAATGTAGCAGACACAGCTATCTGCTAAGCCTTAGACTGACGTAGACATTTTCAACTAAAGCAACAGCCTGTTTCAGAGGATCACTTGAGTGTTGGGGTTGGACTCATTTAATCAGCGCAGAGGATCAATGCCCAGTTTCCATTCTTCTAAGGAAGGTTTTTTGCTCTTTTCACTTTATGTCAACAAACCATGAACCTGTCAAATTCCACTGCTTCACTGTAATTACAGCGTGGGCATGAGAAATGATCCACAGAGTCAAAGGCAGAGATGTGGCTCCATAAATGCATTTGTCAAACTGACCTCAAGCTGGCAGGCAGCATCAGTGCCAAAAAATATTTAGCAGGTGCAAGCATGCCAGCCACTTGTGGTATGCAGTATGTTTCTTTAGCAAGTAGATGGTTCTATGTGCTGTTTTAATATCTGTGGACAATTCTCACGTGCTTCTATTTATTTACCATGGTATTTTGACTGATGCTATGCAGGGCTGCGTTTGACAGCCAGGCACCTCACAAACCCATTCCCTCTTCCATTTTTCACTTGTGCCCCAACTGCAATGTTTGTACGTTTTTCTTTTTCCAAGTGATTGGAATCCACTCAAACTTCAGAGAATTGAACATCTGACGTAAAGAGGATTGAGTTCATGCTAAAAGACAGGGTACAAACGAGCGAACAAACAGGCCTATCCAGCCAGACCTGATGGAGACAGGTCAGGGAGAAAAAAAGGCAGTGAAGAGTCAGGATAAGAAATACATGAAGGATAAATGGTTGCAGCAATACATCTTCTAATGTGTAGAAAAATCATTCTTGATTGTGAGGGGGAAGCTTGATTAGATGGCCAGGGGAAAAAAAAAGAAAAAAGAAATTAAGACTATTTAATAAGAATCACAAAGCCATGCATGTGAGGCTTGCTTACCAGTATTCTTTATATGTCAGCATCTTTATTTAAGCAAGTTGGTTGTGTTTCACTGTTTTTTCAGCCTGGAAGGAGAAGGACAGAGGGATATTAAAGCACAAGACAGCTGGGATAAGAAGAGGGGTGTGGAGCCTGCAGAACACTGGCTTTGAGTATACTTGAGCCTCTGAAGGCTTCACACATGTATTATGAGATGCATGTAAAAGGTTTGGTATTTGTTCAGGGCTTGTTTTGGTGTTAACACCAGTAACTTGCCTGTCTTCTTGCAAGCCTAAAGGATTTTTGGCACCCATATACCAGGTTTGCTGCTATTATGAAGAAGAAAAAGGGCAGGAGACCCAGCAAGCTAATGGCAGCAAGCCAGTCCTGGAGCCAAAGCCAAGGAAGAGGCATGAAAAGCTGTAAAAGCAGAACATGATTGTAGCTAACACCAACTCCAGCTCATCTTAAATGTCCACAAGGTGCTTCCCAGTAGTTTAATGCTTAGGGTGACTGAGGCTAAAGTTCACTGAGCACTTTAACCTGCTATAAGATGACATTCTTGCTGAAAGAAGCTGGTTTTGTGCTTGTTGGCAGGTGCAGTTTCCTTCCTCATGTGCAGCCAGCAAGAACGGAAACGTGGGAACAGAAGAGGAATATCTGGAAAACATGAAAGGTACTCTGTTCAAAATCAAGATCTGATTCTGACCAACTTGGGAATGAGAAAATTGCTGCTTCTACATGTCTCTCACCCAATAAAAATGGAGCAAAAGGTCTGTCTTGCCAAATTTTATTTACTTTTTCATTATAAAATTGTTTGAAAGAAGCTTTCCTCACAGTTTCCCTGTGTGAAAAGAGCACAGGACTGATATGCAGTCTTGTGCCACTGGATCTGAAACTGGAGTCGATGGTCCTCACAGAAATAAAGCTGAAGGCAGGAATGAATGAACATGATTGCAACAAACTGGTGAACAATGGAAGAGTAGAGTTCTTATTGTTGCTTAGACCAGATCACAGAAGCCTGGCTTACATCAGCTCTCTGCTCCTGGCTGCATCTCGCTTACCTCCTCTCCCTCCTCCTGCAGCAACAAAATCTCTGAAGCTGCGAGCACAGCACATTGGGGGAAGATCCGTCAGAAACCCCACCCAAGCTGTCATGGATTAATGTCAACTGGATATGGTTGGTCACAGTCAATGAAAATGCGTGGAAGGTAATTTAATCAGTTCACAGAGAGAAATAAAGAACAAAGCTTTCCCTCCTATACATGACATGCATAAAAAGCCTTTGGAGCCAGGCCTCCCCCATTCCCCTCCGCAGCATGTGGCTGCAGGGGCAAGACTCCCCTTCTCTCCCTTCCACCCTTGCACTCACTCCTGTCAGTCTGTATTTCCTCTGCTCGGCAGCCCAACGCTGCTGGGGTTTGGAGGGGGCACGCACCCGGCCTCGGCACTGGGGAGGTGCACATCAGCACGTGGGAGAACCTGAATTCGGGCTTCCTGCTCCCTGCCCAAATCCCCTCGCCAGCAGGATGCTGTGCAAAACTTGACCACGAGCGCTTCTGCCCATCACTTGCTTGGAGGAAAACCAGAAATGCTTGTGGCATCTTGGGCATAGATGCTTGTTGGGAGGTTTTCACAGGCTGTTGTAATACTGTGATACCTGTAACCCACCTAACCTACATGCAAGTGCTCTTTGGATCCTGTCCTTATTATCCGCATGGCTTTGATCACATCGGTGGGTTTATGCCCACCTAGCTTTGTCTTTTACGAACACGTAAGATACAGAAGACATTTTTACAGAGTATAATTAATGTCATCCATGCCAGCAACTGCAGTGGCATAATTACTGTAATAAAAATCCCATACTTGTTTCTAATTTTAATATTGCCTAATCTCTGACTTTAAAATTGCATATTGTGACRTTTGGAGCACAAATCACAATTTTTAAACATATTGGTGTTCACCATTGGCATTTATAAAGTGTTTCTACACACTCACTGTTTTTGTCCTACTCTGAAGGTTGCCCGAGAGCTGCATATTTCATTGTCAACAGTTCTGGAGAAAACATGCTCCTCTATTTCTAAACCTGTCTGCTTCAGAAAGTTGGTATGTGGAATCTGGTGACTATTTCACAGATGTCGAGCAGGACCTCCCCATCAGCCATCGAATCTGACCAGATGAAATTCATAACATCTGCTGTTCCTAGTCAGACACAGCTTTCTGTTATTCCAGCTGTTGCTGAGCATGCATTAAGCAGTTCCAATTAGTTAAACCTCCTCCTAATGTTACAGCAGCTTGTTTTTTGCTGCAACTGAAGAAATATTTTTCAAACCTTAAAGATTTATTTGTAGCTGTGGTATTGATACACCCTCTAATGGGCTTTCAGTTTTTAGGCCAAAATACCAGAAGCCACCAACTGCCAATAAGAATAACAGATTGCATAGCATCGCCCCTCTCCAGAATTCAAATAGTGCTAGAAATGAGTAGTGAATTCTCTCTTCTGCACTTAGGAAGAATGAATAATGGTAGGATTAAGACTGGAAACAGGCTGCCGTAAATTAAGACAGAGAAACCCAAACCTTTTGCCCTGGGATCTACTAGATAATGCTGCTTATTATTGGCTATTTTTAGCTGATGCATCTTTTGCTTCAGATACATTCAGTTCCTACCATCATTCATTGTTGCAATGCACATGCGGGGCTCATTTTAGCCATGCTGCAGTACTTTAATTCAGAGGGCTGCGGATCAGTATGGGTTTAAAGCAAGGGTGACTGCTGGAACAGACCTTTCAGCGATGTCCCCCAACTCTAATTCAGCTTGACACTCCCGCCAGTGCTTCGCGGGACTGCGGAGCTCTGCAGGGAGCATCTCCCGGAGGCTTTGCTGGTTAGAACCTGTGGCCAGCAGCACCATAAAAACTGTGCCTCTGATTTACAGGAACATGAAGACTTTTAATAAGGTCATTTTTTCTTGTTAGTGTCTCTGTCAAGAGAATGAGGCATCATATTTTAATGGCCAATATATTTTGTTAATTATGGCATTTCATTATTTTTCTTTGACCTTGTCAACAGTCAGCATTCTGATCGTGTATATACATTAAATGCATTAATGTCCCTCTTTCTAATGATCCAAGCTGTCAAGCAGGGGTTGAATAGTCAGGCAATGACTCTGTGGAATAATGAAAAGATCAAAGCACTGCCATGAACTTCCCCAGTTCGTGGAGTATATGAAGCATTCACTTTCCGATATTTCATTCCTGTGACAACAGCTGGAGGAGGGCACCAGCCTCCTCTCTGCACAGAGACCTGCACAAACGGCAGCGGAGTAAGCTCAAGCAGTTGTCACTGGTACTGTAGTAAACAAAAGCAGCCAGCAATAAATGGCACAGAGGCATAAGGTCGGCGGATATGGCCTTCTGTGCATTGTCAGGGAAATGGGAACACTCTCCCTGATGTGGGAGAGCGCCGAGCGCCGTGCAGGGGCCTCTTACAGCCCAGCTGCACATCTAAAATAGTTTTGCTACAGTCACTTACCTTGTGCCCCTCTCCCTTGCTGTGTTCAGATCCTCCCCTCCTTTGTCAAGACCTGAAGCAAAGAAAATCCCTGAAAAGTCTCAATAACTGTTGTCCTTTTTTTTTTTTTTTAACACTACTTCTTTGAAAGCACACTGATTTGTGCACTTTTTGCCTGAGAATATTTTCTCCTGATGATTCTTCTTCTTCATCTTCCTCATTTTTTATTTTGTTTCTTAACCTAGGGAAATCAGTGCCCCTTGATAAAGTGTGAAGTTATAGTGGCTTGTCAATAATTTGTCACTTGATCCTTTGGTCAGTGTGGCTCATTATCTGTGTGGGAGAGGTGGTATCTTCTGCCTTGTGTGAGTTATGAAGGGGAAAAAAGCCAAACACATCTAGCATCTGTTATGGTTTTCCTTCCCAGTGTTTGGGATCCTAAATCGCTATTAGCACACATTTTTTCTGCATTTTTTCACTAAGTACAAACAGGCAAATAAACACATAAACCTGACTGTTGGGCTCACTTACTGCAGTCTTACTGAGCTAATTAAAAATGGAACAATGCAATGATAACATTAAGGTTATAATTAAGCCAGAATCTATAAATCAATGGGTTCAAATTATCCAGCCGGTAAATTCATCACGCATGTAATGAAATCAAATCATGAAGTTAACACTAGAAGCAATGGGGTTGTATTAATTTGTTTTCAGAGTGTTTAAGGTGGAGCCAGCTTCCTTTCAGTGCAAGCCCACTGGCAGTGACGGCCCATATGGCGGGTGCCCTAAGCCCACGCACGGAGAAGARCCATTGACATGAAATGCCCTGAGAAATCCAGCATTTGCACCAGTTCCCTTAGACACTGGTGGAGCGATGGTGCCCAGTTTGTGATGATCCCGCACTCCTTTGCACAGTCAGCAATTCCACTTTGACAGTCTCTGTTACATATTTTTGTTCTGATTTCTCCCTTTCCATACAAAAATGCAAGCTTTCCTCAGCAGTGAATCAATCAATGTTTGTAGTAGCTTTTGAATAATTTTACTTTTTAATCCAGAAGCTAATGACTAGTTTGATGGCACCTTGGTGTTTATTTCTGGGGACCTATCCTCAGGTAATGCATACCCACATGCGCACTTAACAAAGGTGTCTCTTCATTAAACAAAGGCAAAGTGATGAGTCTGTATTTCTCCCGCTCAGATACTCGGGACCCGTGAGCTCTCCCATGGCAGTCACTGGTTGCTGTCTGGAACTGGGAGACAGAGGCTCTGCTAAGGTTAATTCCTCAGTGAACTGGCTATACCAGAGGACAAGGTCATTCACTCTTTCTGCCTAGGGAAGGGATGGGGTGCTCAGCTGTAGGTGTTGTTGACTGATGGTATAAGCAATTGAGACAATTATTTCTCTTCTGTTTCACCTTTGCTTTTATAGGGATTGATTCTAGTTTCATTGAGCCCATTTTTAGAGATGCTTCCTATTTTCAGTGCTCTCCTCTATGAGCGAGTCATGCCTGGTCACAGGTTCTTCTTAGGTGTCACTCATCCCAGTAGTTCATCTCTCTCCTCACCTCGCCTGTAGCCAAAAGCACAGATTTCTTGGCCTGCTGGGCACTACAGTGACTGGACCAGGCTGAGTGTGACTTCTTGGTGTCAGTGGTGGCCTCTCTGGCTAACCTGGCTCTGCCCACTGCCCCGTGGCTTGGAGCAGCACGGCAGCAGCCCCCAGAAAACAGAAAAGCCAGCAGCAGGCAGGCGAGGGGCCGAGGCCACTCTGGGCAGCGGTGGGGAGGAAGGGGTTGTGTTGGCATGGCTGGGTAGCAGATCAAAAGAAGAGCATGGAGGAAGTTCATATTGCAGGTGTTTCTGGAGCCTCTTTGTGGTCCAGAGGGAGCAGCTTCCAGGGGGAAGAAAAATGTGAGTAGAGCTGGAAACCGTCTCCTAGCCTCCTAGCCCACACAGCACCCTGGCGTGACAGGTGGAGGTGCTTTCCAAGAATGTAGGGGAGAAGCTCTTCTGGGGCCCATCAGAGCCCTCACAGCTCCTCTCTGTGCAAGGTAAACAGCCTTTTGTCCAATGTGTTGCACCACCTGTCCTGTTCTTCAGTATGGTCTGACTCACATTTTATATCCAGTTACTATCCCTTTAATTCCCTCTATATTTAGTTTGGTTTATTTTGGTTTGAACCCTGATGCAGAAGGATATTTGCCTCGGGAGTGTCCTCTTTCTGCCCCATCATCACCACTCCCCCAACAGCTGTTTTCTAATCTCCCTGTTTTGTTTTTAATCTCTTTTTGGGGGTATAGTGATACTATTTACCACCCTCTTAACAAGGCAGCTATTGCCAGCACAGGGGTATATGTTGTTTGCATTCATCATGAGGAGGAGCTATGCAGAGCCAAATGCAGGCTTGGGAGAGGCAAAAATAATTCCAGCCCAACATACGATTCAGGTTATTGCCAGGGAAAATGACACTTTGCTGATGACCATGGCATGTGAAAAATACTCTAGAAATATAACTAAAGTATATTCCTTGTGCATATTGGTAAATGTCTGGGGGACTGTATGCAAAAGTTACTTCTTCAACAAGGGAAAATGCCAAGTCCTGCACCTGGGGAGGAACAACCCCATGCACCAATATATGCACCAATCAGCTGGAAAGCAGCTTTGCCAAGAAGGACCTCGGGGTCCAGGTGGACAACATGAACCATCAACGTGCCCTCGCAGCAAAAAAGGCCAATGGTACCCTGGGCTGCATTAGGAAAAGCATTGCCAGCAGGCCAAGGATGATGATCCTTCTCCTCTGCTTAGCGCTGGTGAGGYCMCACCTGGAGTGCTGTGTCCAGTTCTGGGCTCCCCAGTACAAGAGAGACATGGACATACTGGATTGAATCCAGAGCAGTGCCACTAAGATGATTAACAGACTGAAACATCTCTCCTATGAGGGGAGGCTGTGAGAGCTGGGAGTGTTCAGCCTGGAGAGGAAAAGGGTCAGGGGGGATCTCATCAATATGTATAAATACCTGATGGGAGAGAATGAAGATGAGGGAGCCAGACTCTTCTCAGCAGTGCCCAGTGACAGGGCAAGAGGCAATGGGCACAAATTACATGTGAAATTCCATCTGGATGCAAGAAAACACTTTTTTACTGTGAGGGTGATCAAACACTGACACAGGTTGCCCACAGAGGTTGTGGAGTCTCCATCCTTGGAGAAATTCAAAACCCAACTGCACACATCCCTGAGCAACCTGCTCTAGCTGTTCCTGCCTGAGCAGGGGGGATTGGACCAGATGATCTCCAGAGGCCCCTTCTAACCTCAGCTATTCTGTGATTCTGTGATTCTACCTGGTTACCACAAGCATCTTCTGGCACAGGCCCTAGAAGGTTTCACTTTTCTAACAAATTATTTCTTTCCTTATGTTCTTGTAATCACGCCCTTCTTTTATGGTTTCTCTAATTTTGCAATCTGCTCAGCTGGGTGCAAGGTGCATTAAAAAAGATCTCCATTGTTAAGGGGAAAAAAGTACACATCTCTGCATGTCTTGTTTCTCTCAGAAGACAACCAAAAACGCCAGGTTCTGAGAGCACGCTTAGAAAATGTGAGGGCAGAAAGCACTTATTGCAAAAATTACACAGACCAAATACACCTCAGTGTCAGCCAACACGTCTATTTTACAGAGCTTATTTAGGCAAGAACCATGTCCAAATCAGTGGCATGTTGCTGGAACAAGGAGCAGGTCCTTGCAGTTATTTTTCAGCATAGTCTGACATGAAACCTTGTCTGTGAAGCCAATCTGGGCTGCCATGTCACTAGATATTTTGAACCAAAGAAGAAGTGCTTTTCATGTAATCAAATCCCATTGACTTCAATGACTTGAAAAAAAAAAAAATGGCTGTTTCAGGGGTTTTGACTTCTTTTTCAGCCTGGAAGAACAGAGGCACTGGCGTTTGCGCCACTTTCGGTGCCTGTTAGAGAATGGGCAGTGGTAGGGTCTACACTGAAAATGTCATTTCTCCTTACCCAACTGGAACACACCAAGCAGCAGCAGCGATTGCATTGTTTAGCTTTGCACTTGTGTGTGCTGTGATTCCCTCCATCCTCTACACAAATTGGTTATTTCATTTGTGGAAGAAATTGCCCTTAAATAAATGGGAAAACCAAATTTTTAACAACAGGTACAGCTCAGTTTTAGAAAGAAAGGAGGGAAGGGAAGGGAAGGGAAGGGAAGGGAAGGGAAGGGAAGGGAAGGGAAGGGACGGGACACGTAGTTGGGTATTTTTTAAAGCAACAATAAGGGCTTTAACACTCTAATCTAAGAATCCGTTTTATGCAGGTAATGTCATTTCCACTAAACAGAGCAGGGTTTTGAAGATGTGGTCACATAGCACTAGTGATCTCCAAGGCGATGCAAAGCGGTACATGCACACCATCTAAACAGCTGAACGTGGGGCAGAGCACAGAATCTGTTACTGCCGCCAGTGCTGCTGGTATTTGTAAAAACTAAAAGTGGGGAGCCCTGAAAAAGACAAATCTCTTGAACCTCAGAAGAATAGGAAGATAGAAAAAATCTTAAATGACTAGTAGAATAAGCTATGGCAGATTCACAGTTGAAATTAATCTGGTACTATGATGAAAAAAGTGTGAGTAACAGAAAAGACAATCTAGGGTCCCTACTGGGTCTTGTCCTGCATTTATTTCCGGATGTGTCAAATTGACCAGCTTGTACATTTAGTAAAGCTTCTGAATTAAAAACCAATCAATATCTCAGTTTCTTCTCAAAGCTAAACAGCGTTCTCTACTGAGAAAGAAAAATAAGTGTATACATTAAAGGGTATGTGTCTGGTTTGTCTGAGGTTGGGCAAAAATGTAAAATTTTCTATGCTAGAGTCATTAAGGAGGAATATTTTTATATTCTACATTAACATAATTTATTCTTTAGAGGAATATTCCATTTAGGGGAATATTCATTCCTCTGGCATCCTCATTATGTCTTTTAGAATAAAAGAAAAATTAAAAATGGGTATGTGTACATGAAGTTAGCTAACGGCTTTTGTTAGTCAATATAAACATCCAGAAGTCTGAATATTTATCAGACTCTCCTAGATCTGGGGAAAGGAACAAGAATCTCTAGAAGAAATATTTTCCAGACTCAGTAATTAAATCAACTTTCTTGGCTAGAGCTGTGGCTGTTACTTGCTGCTGTATATAAAGAAGTTCATTGCTTCACTGGTACCAAGGCTTGTTGTCAGAGGCATAAATACACCATTTATAAAGTAAGGTAAAGCCAGAGGAGAGGGGTTGAGCTAAATCAGTAGCCCCTCTCCTTCGGGAGTCTGATTTACGTTGGTGGCTGGGAGCTCCTGCCGGTCGTGTCAAACCCCTTGCCATGTTGACTCTGCAGAATGCAGGATTTCTTCCCAGCAGGGCAGGACAGTCCAGTGATGGGTCGGAGGTCAGCTGTGCTGCGAGCCGTTAGGGTTAGGAGCACACAGCCCTTATGCTACCGGGGAAGAGCTGAAATCCCTCTTTTTCAGTGCGCACAAAGCATTACCTCCTATTTTCTAGCAGTTATAAAATATTAATCAGAGTACCTATATTAAAAGAAGTTGAAGGACAGCAACAAAATGATCTATATAGTGTTCTGAGTTCCACTATCTTTAGCTACTTTAAATCAGCAAGCATTTCCCCCCCATTTTCCTCTGTCACCGGTGATATACAGCCTTCACCGCAGCGGTTGCTAGTGGTGACTGCTGTAGCTCAGGCAGATCAAGGCACCTATAAGAGTGCTATTGCTGCTGTACTTGTTCATCTGCTTCAGGGCTCACAGTTCACTAGCTGCTGGCTTTGAGGTCACTGAGATAAATATTTGCTTTTCTTCCTTTGTTCTATCCAGATTATTTTCTGGCTCTTCCTGATGATCATTGTGTCTGATGATGGAGCAGAACAAAATAAACCTGTGACTTCAAGTGACCGCAGAGCTGTCTGTATTCTTCCAGGGTGATTTAATAAGGGGTAGCAGCTCAAAATAACATGAAAAACCTGATTTTCAAGACGTGGGAAAAGGCATGGTGTTCCAGGGCAGTCCCACTTCCAGGGGAGAGAGGAGTCTTTTCTCAGCCCTGTCACCAGTTCCCTGCTTGATCATTGCCCTATATCCAGAGCCGCTATCAGACTAATACTTGTAAAATTGCTTTGGGTCCTTAAACTTATTCCAGAAGCATAAAGTAATATTGTCTCTGTGTCATACGTACAGAAAAACATAATGAAAGGAGGAAATGGATGATGCATGCAGTAGTAAAATACCTTACTGTGTTGGACTTAGTACACCCTCAGTTCTGTATTCTTATTTTTTATAGTGGTGAAAAACATTCTCTCTTCACTTTTTTTGCATTTATAGGACAAAATTCAAGACGTGCTTTCACTCAGCCTTCCTTTCTCTCACATACACAGAGACAGGCATACAGCACTCTGGGGTCTAGGGAGGAGGCATTCGGTGTTAATTAGATGTGTTATGTTTCACAGTATTGGCACAGTCTAAGAACCGGTACAGATGTGCTCTATTGACAGGAGAGATTTTTCTTACTTTGCATCAAAGACATTTACACTGGGGTTTACAAAAGGATTTAAGAGGGTTAGGTGCCCAAATCCCATCACAGCTTAGGTGGAATTAGGGGCCTTGCTGCCTCCGGTTCTGTTGCATAAAATGGTGCATGCATGAGTGCACTTCACTGGTGTCACCAGCCATAATGTGTCCCCGGGAGCAATGACAGCTCTTGAAATAGTGGGCTGACCTCTTCCCCATCCAGAGCCTTTTCGCTCCAGTGACTTCTTCTGATGCACCCAGCCTGACATAAATCATCTGTCGTGCCTTTGCACTGCTTCTTTCAACTTATTTTTTTTCAGTGTGCATGTGTGTGAGAGAGGAGGAGAGACAGGGAGAGACAGGGAGACTAAAGGATTCACGAAGGGTGGGTGCCTGAGCTAAGGAAGACCGAACACGGAGGGGCTCTGCAGGGCGGCTCTAGGAAGGCTGGGGGAAAGCATGATTTCAGATCCAGGTAAATGAATATTTTATGAAGGCAGTGGTCCTTCCACTGCAGGGATACGGATTTCATAACACGTTAAGGTACAGTTGGCTCTCTATGCACTGGCAGCCTCCTGAGGGAGAGAGCAACCCCCCTCGCTGTGTTTAGTAAGATATAGGGAGGCGTTTGAGGGAGAATGAAGAATGTTTTCAAACTGATACAGTCTGAAAGATGCATCCAGTTGATGGCAATTTATGCATCTTCTGCCTCAAATTGCTTAAAATGTAGTAAAGGAAAGKCAGAGGTAGGAGGTCAAAGGGTGGAGGGAATGCAATTACGGGAGGTGAAGTGCTGTGTCCATGGGGTTGTACTATGCCCCTCTCTCTGCCAGGACCTTCATGCCAAGTTAATGTCCTCAGGCTCACATTCAGCTGCGGCAGAGCTGAACGGTGCCCACGGCGTCCCACCAGACTCCTGCAATTACAACTACTATAACTTCAGTGTGGCTTTGCGRCTTCTTCAGCCTTCATATGTCCTATTGTGCATGCGCAGCACATGGTTTCCTATTGCTTTGCAGGTTGGAGGTCATTTGAAGAGCTGCCTGAGGGGCTCAGACCCCCAAATGTAGCCCCAAACTACATTTGCCCTGGTACAAACTTATTCTTAGCACAGCTTTTAATTATATCTATATGTGCTTGTATACGTGTGTAAAACTGAAATACAAAAAGTTTTCAGATGAATTCATGTCAGCCTGGCATGCCTGGCCGTCAGCGTCTGAGGTTAAATACCCCTTTCTAMTCGCAGGGGCTAATTCCAGCAGGCGGGCAGCCTCCCTTTCCCAGGAGGCTCCGGCTGAGCAGTCCCATCTCCTCTTCTCATTCTCTCTCCCCAAATCGGTGGGCTCTGCCTAGACCACATTACAAACTGTCAGGCGCACCCGGAGGATTGCAGGGAGATGGGGATGGAGCTGACAATCCCAGCACCCGTGGGGAGGGATGTCCCCGCCTGCTGTCCACAGAGTTCCTGGAGATGCCCTAAATAGTAGGTCTGACCATAACCATATGTTTAATTGGGCACAACTGTGGTGTTGATGCATTGCAGAGCAGGCTGGTGGTCAAACACCTCCGAGGGCAGAGACCTGGTGTCTAGGTGACCCTCAGCCCAGGGGGACCTGAAATGAGAATTTCCACAGCTCAACATCTGGGCAGCTGTGGCCTTGCTGGCTCCTGGGTGGGATGTTAAGAACCTGGCAGTGAGGGCGGGAAGGAGACCAGAGGGTAGAGACTCCAGTGATCTCTGTTTACAACTTGCTTTATATCATCTGTGTTTTAMAGTACATTCTTGATCTCAAACACAGCCTACTTGAGAAGCTAAACAGCAGCTCTACTAGCACAGATCAATACCTGCACTACTGCTTCGTATTTTGCTGCTTGCGTGTAATAATTAAACGACTTACCTTGAGTGCTGAGCCAACAACAGTTTAGGCCAACTCTACTAAACCTTTTTCATTTTTCACTGCTCTTCCAATTGTCTTCTAGCCTGACATGCAAAATCTATAAGGCCAGTCGTGGTCTCTGGAACAGATTTTGTTACCCGTGCTAACCCGCACCCTGACTGCTTATGMATTCTCTCTGCCACAAACTGTGTTTGCATTACAAAGCAGACTTTTCATTTGAAAATGTGTCATCTTCCATATCTGCAGATGTAGAAGGTATGTTTTCATGAATAATTCAAACCTGCAATGAGGCTGGAGGGAATATACATTAATAATGTGCATAAGCACAGAGCCCTGAAGCACCCTGAATGTCGTTTTTTGTATTAGAAAAGAAAAGCATCAACTGATTTGACTTTGATTTGATATTAAGGGAACATTTTATTTGTTCAAATACTTAGGAAATTCAAAACTTGCAGAACCCAAAGCACCTCCCTGCGTGCAGGACTTTGAGCATAAGCCTCCCCAGGTGTACAGAGCTTGCACCGCACTGTCACACTGCTGAGAGGGATTTGTGTGACTCAGACGGCATCAGGAGTAATGGCTGGATGCAGAAACAGCTCCTCTCCTCTACAGAAGTTGCTGGGTTTTCAGAAAGCTTCTTTTGAAGAATATTTTGGCCACGTAAACATGTGCCATGTCCAACGGGGTTGAAATTGCACCTTTCCTGATGAATATTTCCAGGGCAACATTCCAACTGTTGTTTGCTTCCAAAGCCAGAGGTCATCCTAGCTCTTTACGCTAAGCTGTAGGACTGAAACGTACCCACTTGCTCTTCCTGTTCGCAGATAGCCACACCAGATGTGCCAAGGACGGTCATGGCTGTCATGACTAGAGCGAAAACAAGGACATAACCCATCATGCAGAGGGAGCTTTTTCATCGATTACGAATACTTCACATCACTTCGTTATACACATGCTGTTTGTCAGAGTTTTGCCTTTTGTGTTCCATGTTTTGTGCTATTTTTGAAACCTTTTTATACTCTTCACCTTAACAAATGCTTTGAAAACTCATTTACTATTGCAAAAACGTAAGCCTCTCAGCTCTGCCCTCCTAACCTGCTGATTTCACAGTGTCACCAGTTTTGCTAGAAGTTATGCATTTGCTCACCTCTTTCATACATGTAAAACTTGCAAGACCTGGGACATAGTTTGGTAAAATGAGCTTACTGATTCTGTGTAGGTGTCAGCTTAGCTGATCTGACAGGGCACTGAATGCAGACTTCCCAATATCGCATGGCTTATGTGTCCTGACCGCCAAGGCCTTCTCAGCAGGGTGCAGAAGACTGGCACAGGGAGCTCATGTTGCCTCATTTTGAACAATTTGTAAATACCATGGGACAAAATTCAAGAGGTGAAAACTGTATTGTTCTTTATTAGCACGAGTCTACCACATCTATTCTTTTTTATTTTATCCGCTTGCTACTTCCTGGAAATATGAATTATAAAACATTTTAGCAATGCAGAAATATTCATTTTCTCTGGAGCCAGAACATTGAAAGCAACCAGCAGAACAGTAGTAGTCATGCCTTCATAAGCACAATAAATCACCATGTAAGCAGCTATCTAACCAGAAGCTTTGAGAATACATTTAAATTTTGACATTAAATTTAATCACACGTCTTATGCAGAGAGTAATACCTAGAGGATCAGATTTACATAACATGAAAAGCAGTCATTACTCAAAACTGTGTATGAATGCTTGCATCAGAAACCACTTGCTTCTCTAGACACAGTATCTGACCAAGTATTTGCACAGTTAAATCAGATTTCTCACCCTTCTTGTTGAACTGAGGAAATGTGCTATTAAATATTTGTTTAGATACTTATAAACATACCTAAAACTGTGTACACAGCTGGCCCATGGAAACCATGCCAGCCTCACTCTGCTTCTTCCTTTGTGTCGGTCGTGTTTTCCCATCTCTTATTTCTCAGCTTAATCTAAAATTATAATCTTGTAGGCAGGTGACTACCTTTACACCTACTGCCTCTAGCACAGTACTCCTGGCATAATTTGGGTCTTTAGGACTATGGTAGCACAAATATTTAAAGAACAAGCCCTAGTAAGAGATTAAGAGTGCTAGGAAATTATTCCCCCCCCCTCAAAGATAACTACAGCAAGAAGTAGAAGGGTTTGGCTTTCCCTAGCTGGTCTGACCTTAAAGAAAAGAGCCTTTGAAGGGGGGAATACATTTAGTCTGCTTTGCCTGGCACTCTTCTGCTGAGGAAGGTCTTTCCAGTGGCCTTGGAGAAGCAGCTGGTCCCTGGGAAGAACAAGCTCAGGACAACCAGCCCTGAATCTCTGAGCGCAACTGCAATTTGTTAAGATGAGGTTCAGTGGAGCTTTTTCATGTCGCTCAAGGAAAATGATATCTTTGGAAAACTACATTAGGAACCTAAATAAGTGTATGATCTTCAAGGTTGCAGGTTACTTGCCACTCAGATTAAATGTAGACAGTGTTAGGCAGGCCTCATGCCTGAAAATCAAATTTGGGCTCATAGATATGGTTTAGGGAACTGAAAGGAAGCTCCATGACTTAGAAAGGTTGTCCACTCTTCCCTCACTGTGGTTTATGGAGCTGTTTACAGGAACCCCCCAAAATGAAAGCTTCTTAGAACCAGAAGCGTAGTATTTTTTGTTTTCAAGTGCTTTTGGCTTTTTTTTTTAAAAAAACTTTTTTCCTTGCAGCCACCCACAGCATCAAATTGAAACCCTCCATCATTGGACAGCAACTCCAGAATCTGCAAAGCAGTATGACCGTGTAACAGATCCAAACCTAGCTGGCTTCCCTCCGCGTGGAGCACACAGGGTCTGAGAGCAGGGAGCCCCCCTTCTCCCACTGCTTTGTCATGTAGGGCTGGCTGACGGGAACGGAGCGCCCCGGGAAGTAAGGGGAGCCCAGACTAAACCATAGCTGTGTCTCTCTGTTTCTTGACTGTGGCTGGTATGGAGCAAGGGGGTATAGCAAGCAAGCTTTCTCAATCCAGCCGGCAAACGTAACACCTCCAGAAACTTTCTCCACCTACCCACTATCTCTTCCCAATGCAGCATATGCAAGTTGAGGCTTTAGAGAACATGCATGTATAAGAACTCCTTTAAGGAGGTATACATGCTATTTGTGTGGCTCACTGTAGTAGCAATTAGGTAATACTAAGTTACATTGCTTATCTGTCAGTTGAGGGAAGGAGCTACAGAAGCCAGATATCAATTGCACGCAGGGATTAAGGACGTGACCCCAAATGAACCCCATTYATTTTCTTGGCAGCTCAAATGTCATGAGTCTTAAAAATCAATAGGTAACTCTGAATTATGAATAGTTTTCAGCTGGAAAGTTTGAGAAATATTGATGTGGCTGCTGAGCAGTTGGTACCACAATATTAATGTGAGCTGTGAATCTAATTAGAGATACACACAGCAGAAAATTGACAAAGACAAGGTTAAAGCATTGCCTGCTGCCTTTCAGAAAGAATTGGGTGATTTGTTTTAAATTTCAGATTTTATATTCTCTAGGTAGGTTAAAAATGCAATTACAAAATAAACTAATAAATCCAAAGCTAAAAAGCTGTATGCAAAGTAGACACCCTTTTCTTGTCCACAAGGACAAAGCATTTATATGATTAAATTTGATTTTTCTTTTCTCTTGACGGTCTCCATGTCCTTCCATCAATTGAAGTAACTTTTGTTTTTCATCTCTCTATTCAGACTTCTTCCTGTTCC
Organism: Phoebastria nigripes; assembly: GCA_035582835.1. NCBI lineage: Eukaryota > Metazoa > Chordata > Aves > Procellariiformes > Diomedeidae > Phoebastria > Phoebastria nigripes. The sequence continues at coordinate 418,180 of JAYKAV010001245.1, read as the reverse complement.
CCAATTATATTTTCTTTTTCTTTCAGTCTTGAGTGCATTTATGCTTTCCCAGTCTTTCAATATCTCTATCTTGACCACATGTATGTATAGCCCCTCTGTTAAAGAATACATATCATGCCTCTCCACCCCCTTCTAATACAGGAGAGGAGCTTCTTGTTCAAAACACTTTATAACAGAGAAGTAAATGACAAGTAATTGTTGTACTCGGTCCTTTCAGTTGCTGGTGGACAGTGGGAGAGGCTTTTCCTGGGAGGCACAATTACTGGCACAACATAGCACGAGTCCTACCAGCTGTGGTGTGGCCCTGCTGCCTTGCGAGAACAAAGATGTAAGCACGCACTGTACATGCCCCAGCCCATGAATACCTTAGGTTGTTACAGTAGAGGGGATAGGAGGAAATTTGATTATAAATGGAGGCTTGTTTTCTTACCATTGCCCACAATAAACATATTTGTAATTCAGTGGTGTAAGAAATCACGGATGTTCAAGAAAAGCCTGTTTGTATCTCAAGCATGGTGGACAATGGGTGAAATTCAGCCCCACGTTGAACACATTGGAATCAATGGAGTTTCTTCTTCTTTGGGCTATTATTTAAGGCCAGTTGTCTTGTCTTTACCTCCAGATCACTCCTGCGGAGCAGCCCGCAGTGGGCGCGCTGTCGACTTGGCAGCTGTGCTGGTGCTGCTTTGCCCGACGTGGCACAGCAGGCAGCACCCACCCGATGGCATCTTTCCACACAGTACCCCCACCCCGCAAGGGCTCACGAGCCTCTGAGGACAGTTTGACCCAGGAGCTGCTAAATATCACCTGGAGGTTTATGCACATGGAAGGGAAGTCCTGTTTTCTGCAACCGCCCAGTGCCCTTGCAGGGCTTATTTGGAAGGAGCCAGGCTGTGTTTGTGCCCTGCATGGAACAGATGAGTAAAAAGTCCTTTATTTGGACTGAAGTGGCATCTGTGCCACTTCCTGTGCCGAATTCCCCTCTGCTCTGGCTGCTTCATCACAGGAGCTGAGCTCTGTCAGAGCTACAAATCACCCTGCAGCCAGGGGAGGGATGTCGTGCCTCGGTTCAGAGGAATACCCAGATGGGCACGCATCTAAATAATGTCTAAAGTCCCTGCAGGCCTACTGTTGGAGCCCCGTCCCCATGTTCTGTCATGGTGGAGGTACTGCATCCTTCTGAATGGATGTGGTACCAGCTGATACCCAGTTTGCAATGCACGGATATTGCCATCATAACAGTGCTCTGTGTCACCCTGTGCAATTTAGCCTGATCCTATTTTGCATTGCACAGACCCACTCTGCTTCCTTCGTTACCTGTCCACATACTTGAATGCTGGACACTCAAGTGTCCAGGACCCATCAGAGGACACAATTCAATAAGATGTTCTTGTTTCCTGTTTCAAACATCAATCTCAAAATTAATGGATCCAATAAGGTTTCTCTTTTTTCTTCTTCTTTTTTTTTTTTTTCCTCATTTATTTCCCTGCAGTAGAACACAATAGATGTCAGGACATGCAATATCCGCTTTCACGGCTGTGGAATCACAAAAGGCCATAACTCTGGTTTTCAGGTTCACGGACAGTGCACCTGGGAATTCATAGCTAGCTGCAGCTTGAAGAGTGAGGGACTGCAGACAGCTACATTACAAGTCACTACTAAGACAGAATTATTTTAACGAGGTAGAAACACAGCTTTTAAAGTCCAACAACGAATAAGAATATCTCCAGAGAGAATACAGAGGAAAAATTAAACAGTGATGTTGTAAGTACAGTTGTGCACCTGCTTTGTTCCCCAGTTTAAGTTTACCTGAAGTGTGATAAAATATTTGAAAAATCTTGCCTTTGAAAATTAGAGTCTTACATAATTTTCCCCAAGCCAAGCAACGTGAAATGATCTTCACTGCTTAGGCATCCGGCTTTGGTGGGGTTATTACTGAGTTCACAACACAGATGGGCAGTCTCGTTATATAGAACAAATGGGAATTGTCTTTATTACAGTATTTAATTGGCCATCCCCAGATAATACGAGTTAGGGCAAGGCATGCTCCTCCATAATAAATATTGATGCTGGAGAACGATTGCCAAGCTTTCTAAGAGCTTTCCTTTTGTCTGAGGACTGACTCTTCTCGGTGGAACATGCTCTGCTCTCATCCTCTGCCTCTTCGAAGAGAGCAGCTTCCCCTCCTTTCCCTCTTCCCCTCGCACACTTTGATCAGTGTTTGATATCATTGACCACTAATTCTGCACAACGTTCAGTGCAGAAGACGTCAGAACTGCAAATAAGCAATGTGTCAGCATATCAAAGAAGGAAGAGCTTCCACCCACTTCCCTACAACACTGTTGTTTCCTGGCCCCTCTCTTCTTTATCCTGCTGAGCTGGCACCGGGTCCCCTGCCCACAACCCCCCCGCTGCTGAGCCCCCAGCACAGGCTGTGCTCAAACCCTGCTGTGTCCGGAGCTCCAGGTCACTCCTTCCTCCGCAGGCAGCCTGCTTTCACAGGGAGGACAGGAGGCTCCATGCCTCCTGCCAGGGCCACATGGAGGTCCAGGCAGTCGCATGGGAAGCAGGAGGAGGTTTTCATGCTCCCAAGGGAGAGGAGGGAGTTCAATGCATGAGCTTCAGGAGGGAGGCAGGCTGCACTGCACCATCCAGCTCTGGTGGTTCTCAGCACAGGAGCAGTTCCTGGGACTTCCCTTTTTAAAGAAAAAAAGCCAAGTGCTCGGGGATGCTGGCACTGCCAGCGCTAAGCAGCAGCTGTGCTCTGGCATCTCATTTTTGGACTTCTGTGCCTGCAACTTCCTTGCAGCCCTCAGCTGAATGCCATGACTGGGGTTTTCATTTGCTTTCAGGCAGTTGCACCCTCTGAGCATCTTGGGATCATCCTTTCAGGCATATCTGCACTTTGTTGTATGTGTCCTTGGCTGAAGGAGTATACATAGAGGCAAGAGGGAGCCACTGTCTCAGGGAGATACTGCTGCTCATCGCCTGCTACTGCTGAATACTGGAGTGCAGCCTGGCAGAATTAACCTACAAGATCACAAATTATGCACATTGCAGCTAGGAGTATAATTGCACTACTATTATGTACCCGATTTCTGCAAAATACCATTATTTTACTGTTTAGAAATGTGCCCTTAGGAGCAGCTATAAATATACTTGTATTCCACAGCAGGTTAATTAAACAGCAATTAAAATATTTATTGAGTAACTTATTAATTGACTATAACTACCATGTTATATGAAAAATTGTTTAGAGATGTGAAATTATATCTTAGACTTGTGTAGTTACAGCTGATGAAACTGTAATTTTATATGGTACGTTGAGAAGAAGCAATCACACACTTTTTTTAAGCCCTCTGATTTTTAAGCCCTCCTACCTTATGAAACATGACTATTTGTTTAGATGGTATTTTAAAATATAGGTGACAAATTGAAATGCTGCATAAGCACTTTCCAGGTTACGTTTTGAAGCAGCAGAGGTGAAGCAGGAGATGCAGTATCTTGATCTCCATAGCATTAAAGCACTTTAACCGCTTTTGTGGGGGAAGCCTTTGGTACGCACAATGGACTGAGGAGCAAAAGACAAAGAGGAATCTCTAACAGCAGGACTCATAAATTATGTTCCCAAACCCCTCCTCTTGGTGACATGCTCACAAACAAGCCAGCCCTGCTTTCTTTGGAAGCATCCTCAGGGTTGCATGACTTTTGGCTGCCAGCCTCTCCCTCCCTCCTYTCACCTCAGCATCACTCTAACCTGCCCTTTCCTACCCTCATCTCTCCTGCCTTTCGCCTTCTCTCTTTTTTTCCCCTGCCACACCACTCTCCTAACCAAACTTAACTCGTCAATGGTGATGATAAAAATTAAAGCAGCAGAAAAAAATACCACCACCCCTACCGAAACAGTTGGCAGGTAGCTGAGCCAGACACTAGCTGCTCCTACTATTCCCCCTGCTTCCTTTGGCAGGACTGTATTTTCAGATGTATAACCCATAGGCTATTTGTGAAAAGAAACACAAAAGCAATAAAATCAGTGAATGCTGCGATCCAACAGCCATGCGAGTAATTATTTCTGTAGGGTTAGACCTTTTCCTTTCTACCTCCAAGCACAGAATTGCTCTGTTCTTGGTGCCGGTCCAGGTTTCTAGAGTTTATTTTGAAAGCATTACTGGGAGTTATCTCATATAAACGTTGCTGCTTATCAGCTGCCACACTTTTAATGGTGAGGGATGTCCACAGGAATTAACACCATTTGCACAGAAGAAGTGTGGGCACCGCGTTTGCAGCTTGCCAAGCTGCACCAGATTGCATGTGAGCGGTGACGTTCTCCAGACACACACACACACACACACACCCTCTCCCTCCTGTAAAAGATGTCAGTACCTCTCTGCTAAACTCAAAGCAGACCATTTTGCTTGTCTCTGGCTTGGGATTCCCCCCCTGCCCCTCCCAATAGCATCAAGACAAACAATAAAATGACCTTTATAATGAGAAAAAAATGACAGGCAATTAGTATCCTGGAAGGGAAAATATGATGCTATTRCTGTTTCTTTCTTGTTATGCTTAATAGATTAACTATGCCTGTAATTTAGTAAAAGGCTGTTTGTGGAGGGCATGTGACAGGGAACAGATGCAGTGAATACTGTTTTTAAATTCTCTTCTTTATTCAGTTACTGAGACTGAGACTCTGAAAGAGATTTCCCCCCAGATCTCCATGGGTTTGATTACTGCATTCTGGCATTTTCACATACTTTAGGCTGTAGTCATGCTACCATGCAGATTTTGGTGAAAATCCCACTTTTTGTTAGACTTTTTCCATTACTTAATATGGAGGCCCCTTTTCCTGTAAGGAAAGCTTTGTCACAAACTGGGGGCAGACATAGATTTCCTCATGTTTGGCTTGTACTTCTATGAGTGCCTCCAGAATATTTAGAAACTGAATTTAGGTAAGTAAGCATCAAAAAACCCCAACTTTTATTGAAACCTTGGCGCCTTTGAGATCAATGGAAATCTCCTCTTTCAGCAGGGCCAAGGCTTTCTCCTTAGATCTCTTTGGCTTTCGGAAAGTATGAGGTTGGCTGTTTGGGTTTTTCAACAGTACTTCTTGTGGTGCATATTTTATTTTAGAAAGGTTTGTGCCTCTCTGATCCCTTGGTACCCATTTCCATTGCAGTAAAATGACTCTCACCCAAGCAGCCCATCAAGAGGCTTCACCCCCTGCCTGGTTCCCCGCAAATTTAAAGGGAGGAAGGTATCAGTGTGTTTCTGGCTAAACGTGAGAGCTGTTTGGTGGGAAAGAAGGTTTCAGTATGGGAAGTACTGAGAGCCCCTGATGAGTAACTTGATCTTCTTCACACCAGAGCAGGAGAGGAGGAAGGGGATCATTAGGACTGTGAGTAAGTGCCATTGGTTTAAGCAGTTATTACATGCTACTTGAGCACTGTGAGAAGGAAAGTGTGTCTGCTTTCCATGCACACATGCAGAATTGCTTGTGAGGGTCCCCACGCGGCYGTGACTTTGCTTGTGCAGTGCCGTGGTCAGCAAGCAGGAGCTGGGTATTCCATTCCTGCACTAAGCAGCACCCGTGGGAGCCGGCCGGGAAAGAGAAAACTCATCCAAGCTACTTTCTCCTGACCTCATTTCAGCTTTACGATCCATGTGGGTGACAGACRGCTTGCAGCAGCATTGCAGTGGCTGCGACCAGCAATTTAGATAAACAAACGTTAACTCCCTTTCTCTTTGGATGCCTTGTCAGATGGGTCCTGGTCCGAAACAGGCCCTCTGCAATGGTCTTACAGAGCTGGGGACCTGGGGGGACCTGGGGGGGCCTGGGGGGACCTGGGGGTCACAGCCCATCCACCTGCCACAAGCACGGCTGCCATCCRGAGCTAGGATGCAGCGTTTGTACCTATGGCTGACCTGGCTTCACCCAGCTAACTGGGGTACAAGCAGCAGGGCAATGTTGAGCCCTGCTGTGTTTTGCAGGAAAGCAAGAGTTGTCTTCTTCATCTCTCCCCAGCTAGGGAGAGGAAATCAGAAGGTGTGAGGGGCCTGAGAAATGGGCCCTTTAGCTGCACTGTAGGGACTGAAAGCTTTTGTTTCCTCCTAATCCAAAGGACTGGTGAAACTGGAGACTCCCAGGTGTGGAAGCCAAGCAGCAGACTCCCCTGGGGAGTCTGTCCTTCTTGTCAGGGGACTGGAAGATAAGAGAGGCCAACTGATTTCTAGCTCTCACTCATGTTCCTCCTGGGTGTTGTCAACTGGAGGTCTGATGGTGGGCTCTCTCCTCTGTATTGAGCTGAGGAAAGCCAGGCTCCCAACTAAACCAGCCTAACAGAGCATCTGCCTGCAAAAAGGTGTGGCTTGGGTTTCTTCCACCTCCCTTCCCTCTCATCTCCTGCCTTCCAGCACTGCGTTTTCAAGCCCCCTTCCAGTAACGCACACCAGCAGTGGGCACACCTAGCGTGGACACGACTCAGCCCAACGGTGGGCTTGTCTAGATCCCCTCATGAGCGATGGCAGTACAGCCATCCTTGGAGACTTTCTGCCAACCTATTTGCTTTTCAGAACAGCTCTCCTAAGATGGACAACCTGCCAGCCTGGGCCCTGGCTGTTTCTAGACTGTTCAGGATTTCCCACCTCTGGTTTGTGGGGTCTATGGCACCACCTCATGCAGCATTGCTGTTCTCCCCTGACCAGAGCTTCTGCCCTGGATGCTTCCTCCCAAGTTCTTCCTGCTCTCAGCAGGTACTTGGTTCTCACGGTAAATTAGGAGAAAGGAAAAAATAATTGCCTTTGCCTTCTCTTAAAGATGCTCTTTGACAGGACTGTGATACAGCTGGCTGCCTCTCTTGGGAACTGGAAAGAGGAACTGCCATTTTGGGATCTCTGTTGAGCTTAGAGCTTGCAGTAAAGACTTGTATTGCTTTGGGATTTTCTTCTGAAAATGAAGCTGATGGTTTCAGGCGATGAAGTTTACTAGTCTCAAAAAAGATTAGATTAAGAAGTATCAAAGCTTGAATATCAGACAAAAAGGCAGGAAAGGGGCAGAAGCATGTAGCACCTGCAGGGCATCTCCCATCTCTTTGTTTCAGCTTGATGTGGGACTGGGGGATGCAGTACATAGCAGAGATCTGTCTTTCAGTCCTATGTTGTATCACCTGAAGGACCCTAAGACCAACAGCTGCGAGTCCTGAGGTGTGCAGTTATCAGCAGAGTGCATCCTGCTCTCGTAAGCACTTCGTTAGCTTGGGCTCTGCACTGGGGCCTCCAGAGAAATTCCAAGTGTGAGGGGAAGAGGGCAAGAGGCAGGAGGTGAAGTCAGGTTTGGGGAGAGGTGGGGAAGGGATGAGGGGAAAGCAGTGGGAGTTTGGCAGAGCCAGGGAAAGGAGGAGAGGGATGAGGAGCCCAGGAGAGCAAGGCTTTCCCTGTGCTCCAGCGTGCTGAACTAAGCACACCACGGTTTATGCTGGTGGGGTAATGCCAGTTCATTTATAAGATCTGCTGACTGGAGGATTCTGCACGTGTGTGTGTGTGTGTGTGTGTGTGTATATATATATATATAGCTTTTGGCTTCTGGGGTGTTTTTCCCAAATAGCTGAACAGACAGAAAAGCCCTAACAACAAAGGGGTATTTACACATTCAGATGTGCCCACTGATGGTTTCCTAATCATAATCTGGCACTCCACGCATTTGTGTGGTATTTATGGATAGGAATCAGTTACATTTTGGGAAGAGGAGCTACTAGAGCAGGAAGAATAACCACAAAATGGTAAAACATGACAGAGGGGGGAAAAAAAGAAGGAAAATGTGAACTGTGTTACCACAGCAGCTAACAGCTTTATCACACGTGCTGGTAAAAAGAGTTTAAAAAGCAAAGCAGCCCCACTGCCAGAGTGATCCGACCCCCTGGTTTGGCCGGGATGGGGCTGGAATWCAAGACTGAAAATAGCAAGAAGCTGTTTTGTCCCAGACCTCTGTCTTGTCCTCGTGCCCGTGTCAGGTCACACCATGTCACCCAGCACAAGGAGCATGTCCCTGCCACGTCCTTCCTCTCTGGTCGCCCCCTCTTATCCTTTCATCTGCATTACCTTCTCCAGTCAGCAGGTAATACTTGGTCTTCTCATCCCACAGGAATTCCTTTCATCCCAGCTTAGGAAAAGAAGCATACATCCTTAAGTAAAGAGATCATGTACTTAAATAATATTGGTACATTTTAAAAGAAAATTCCAGATGCCAGTCTCACTCCTCCTGTCCATGTGTTATCTACATCCTGCCTGAATCACACGCAGCACAAAAGGGCTCCTGTCTGATTTTCCTCGGCTCTGTCATAATAGAAGGTTAATGACAGTGAAAAACATAAACCTAAAAACCCTGCTAGCTAATGTCATTTAAGTATTTAGCTCAGAAAAATAGCAAGGTACCTTTCCAAGCAAATGCAAATGACCTTGATTAAAAAATCCTGCAGAAGGCTGGTGTATTTGTTCAGGCCAATGAAATTCAAAGTATTGCCATAATACCTGCCTTATAAAAATGCATGTATTTCTTCAGCTGTGTGTATTTAAACCTTTTAGCAGTTCTAATGAGCTTTCAGAATGAAGCTACTACAGCAATCAGCTTCTGTGTAACAAGCAACATTTAAATATTAAAAACGTAAATTAGCTAAGCTGGTTAATTACAATTTTCCAAATATTGCAAAAAGTGCAAGTAAGACTATTAACTGCTTTGAAATTCAGATATCAGTTCCTCCCACTCAGGGAACATCTAGTTCAGTAGCGAAGATGAAGTTACAGAACAGTCTCCTGAGCTAGCCAAAACAGTATATCTGCTTACTAGAACTGAAAGCCCTGCATTTCAGATGCCATTCAGAGACGTTAAAACTACACAAAAGGCTCTGAGAAAGCTTTTTTTTTTTTTCAGATCAGACTGTACCAGTTTGTGGAAATAAAAATGTCTTCCAGGAATCATTTCCGGTGAAACCCAGGGAGATTTCTACCAGAAAACCTGGCTGGTTTCTTCCTTGCTCCCTGTGCCCATGCCCAAGGATGCTCTGACGCAGGGTGCTGTGGCCRCCCATGCCGAGAGCTGGGCTGGCTGGGTCCCACCTCCCCAGCCTCCCGTGCCCATGAGGAACTTCCCCTCACTGAGCACACGGAGAAGCATTTGTGTTGGATTTATCCACAGCTAGAAGTGTACAGCAGGCAGCGTTTGAGCTGCAGTTGCTTCTGTCCCAACTTCTTCATAACAGTGACCCTGGCAGCAAAGGTAATATCAGGAGAGTAGTCACAAAAGCCAACTGATGAGGACAATCTCTTCATTTTCTCTACACGGGTGATTGTAGGCTGGCACTGAAACCCATCCTGTGAACCCACTTCCTTTAGTAGAAAAAAAGTAGCCCGAATGCTTTTAGAAGTCACCCACTAGGAATGTCCCCAAAGTGCCAGCCTGGCCCTTAGACCCCCTCTGTTCTGCTTATAGCAGTCAGCCACTGCACACACCTCCATTTACTGAAACGTGTGCAGGCATGGAGTAAATGGCCTAGCAGGAAGATGACAAATAGATCCAAAATTATAAATGTGCACATCTCTGGGTGTATCATCTGCCTGTACTGCTTYGCGCTGGAGACCAAAGAAGGGGTGCAGAAAATTCCTCCTCCTCAGTCTTCACTGGAACTGACCGAAACCACAAGGAAGTCATCCCTCTCAAAAGAGCTCTGAATGTTTTTAGTTTCAATACTGCGAAAAAATACATATTATTTTCTCAATTTTTACTTTAGAGATTGCTGTGATTCAAAAGCTTATAAGAGATAATGTCTTGCAAAAGTGAGGAAAACATCTGTTTGATTACACTTCTTCACAGGAGTAAATGGGTGGTTTTTGTTGTTGCTCAAGGAAACTGCTTTTCAGTACTAGCTCTGCAGTCGTTATGTGAGCATTTATGTTTCTAAGGCATCTCAAGATTTTGCATGTTGCCTTTGTTTCCTTTTAAGTAATCTGTAATTTTCCATCTGTCTCCGACCCACCCTGGTTTTGGCTAAAATCCCGGCTGGCCCGTTCAGCTCTGACTAAGGTGGAAATGAAGCTCCAAGCTATTTCTGGAAGACATCATGTATTAGAAACTATCAGCACTTGGTGGTATCTTTTCACTTGTAAACTCCTTGTTAGCTTAATTTGGAGTTAACTCCAGGCAACATCTCTCAAAAGTAAGTGAGAAAACGAAAAGGTTTGCTCAACTGACTTTCAACTGCTTAATAAGAATTGAGCTGAGTAACACTTGTGTCACTCAAGCATACTGTAGACTAGGACAATTGTTACCGTTAACAGCTAAAAAACATGTAATACTTCAGAACAGCCAACAGAATAGCTGCTTTATACTAACTTGATCAATCTTTCAGCTGAATTAAGAGCAAGTTAATAGCGAGTTAGTCATTGCAATGATAATCTCTTATTTATATTAGCTTAGTGTCTGCAGGTTCCCAGTCTTGGAAGCTACCCTTTGACATACGTGCACATGGCATTTCACCGCTTCAGCAGAGCAGCCGCTTTTGAAGGATTTGGTGTTTTTGGAGGGGTGTCTGTGTGTAACGAATAACAGCTTCTTAATTAACAGGCCTGATGATCAGAGTACAAACACCTCAAACCATATTTGTTACCAGTTTTTTCTCTGGCAGCAATTCCAAGTCAGCTATCTGCAAGGAGAGCCCTTAATTTTCCTGAACCTGATTGATGGCCCACCATCAGTGGGCTCGGGGTGTTTACATTTTGTTTGCTGTTTAGGTCTTTTGAGTCACAAAGAAAAGTACAGGCTAGCTTCAAAGCCCATCGTCTTATGCTTTGCTTAAGCCTATGCTTATGATACTTGTGCTATCTTTCTCCTCTCTGCTGAAGGGAGGGTAGGACCAGTGTACAAACCCATTGCTACCTTAATGAGATATTTAAATTACTTTGAACGGGATCAAGCACAGTATGTGTGATTGATCCCCTGCACCCTGAAAGGAAGAAACCGCCCACCTGGATGGGTGGAAGAGGTGCCCCCAGCATAAGGCTGGCAGAGGACGTAGCTTAGGGACTCTCAGAGAGAATTATTTCCTCTCTCTTTTGCCATCTTGGGAGGCACAGGAGACCCCTGCAAGTCGGCTGCTTTATCCTCTTTGGGAGGAAGCCTGGGGGTTCCTCTGTTGAAACAAGAATAGATGGGGAGTGCTGGGGACCTCCATCCTCACCAGCGCCCTGGGGACCATGGTGGCGGTGGCTGCGTGCCTCTCACGATCCTGCGCCGTCGTTGACATGCAGCTGTGCTGCGTAGCTGAGCCAGAGCCCGCGGAGGGTGGCCAGCATCGCGGTGCGGGCACAGGTCAGCTCTGCAGTGTGCACAAGCTCTTTTCTCCCTCTGTTGGGACTCCATCATTGTAAGAATGGCATCAGTAAAGGGATTAAATACTTCCAAATCATGTCAGCAGTGCCTGACATCGCTTCCCAACCCACAGCAGCACAGTGCTCTTGGAGCACAGGACAAGGGAGAAAAGAAAACATCCGTGACCAGAGTATTAAAATCTCTGTCACATGCTGTTGGGCCGGGTTGGTGAATGCACTGTGGAAATGGTGGGAAGAAAAGATTGAGAAAAGAAAAGGAGGAGAAGAGAGAGAAGAAATTATGCTACAATTATTTTGTGGGGTTTTTTTAGGACCCAACCAAAGAGCTGAGATGTGAAGTAGCAACTGGGTCACCGAGGAAATAAATAAGATGCTGTGGAAATACATCATGAGTATGGAGAAGAGGGGAATTGGTCTTGTATGTTGCAGATAAACTTGAATAATGGGGTCACATACTGCAAGCTTTGTAGTCCAGTTTCATTTCCTCCACACATCATTCGGTTGTGTAAAACCTATTCATCTAGTTATCTCCTAAATTTCCTTCTACTCTGCTGTAGCCATTGATGGCCCTTATCTCATTACCATATGCTTCTCTTGGTCAGGAACCATTCTTTGTGGGCAAGATTACCCTGGTAACAAAACAAAAACAAATGAGAAAGGAGAAAGATGTATCATTCAACATGGCTGTATGAAAGATAATACTTGATTTTTTAGGTTTTTTTTTTTTCCCTGAGAACAATTTTCATATTCTACAGTGAAGAATGAGAAGGTAGTTTGCAGTTGGGATTTGTTACATGGTACAATTTCCAAACAAATATTCACAGAAAAAGGTGGGTTTGTTTTAGTAAGTGCAGGAAATGAAAGCTTGACTTTGTTGATGATTTTTCCTTTCTCCCCATGCATCTTGGTATCAAAGGAGTAATGAAAAAAAGGGACTCCAGCAGCAATTCCTATAACTACATAAAACAGCAAGTTAATGCCATGATCCTTTTTTTTATTTTTAGTTTTTTCTGCAGAAGACCTGAGTTTATCACATTACAGTGTGAGGAATGTTTATATTGGTAGCAGTTCTCCGATGAAGGAAAAATATTAGTTCAGTTATAGCCCAGGTAATAAGTGAAATCTGAATCTCACCTATGCTTGGCTAAACGTCAATCCCGTCAAAAGAAAATATCTTCAAATTTTAAGATAGCAAGCTTTTAAAATATAAATGGAGGAAATATCTTGACAGTGTCCTTTTAAACAACCTTCAGAACTGAGAGCACCATTTCTGAAAGTCTATTTAAATTCCTGTAAGCATCTGAGCGACTAGGGGGGAGAGCAGGCAGAGGGACAGATAACAAAAATCAATACAGGCTTTTAATAAAGGACAGTGGCAAAGGAGAAAGAGTGTAAAAAAAAATAAGAACAGAGAATTGCTGAAGCTCTAGTAGTATTTCAGTCGCTTTCATCTGGCTCAACCTGCTGTTCAACCTCCCTCAATTAAGACAGGGGGGGTCTTAAACCTCTTTCCAGCCAAGGAAAGGAGCTGAGCAGAGATGGAAGGAGAGAATGGAAGCAAGCAGCCTGCTTTCTTCTGTGTGCTTTTTTTAAAGTTGAGAATAATTACATTAAAACACTTCCTGGCCTTTTCAGGTTTCGAGCAGAGGCTTATCAGGAATGTTCGTGACTCTTTAGCACATGCAGGCCAGCGGTTAAAAACTACTGTACCTGTAGAGCAATGCATTCACCTTGTGAGGGCAAAAAATAACTAGTGGCTCCCTGGCATCCTTCACACTGTCATTAACCAGGGCAGCCCTTCCTGTCCAGGACTCCCTGGGCATTGATCTCAGAGCTTATGACGAAGCAGGCTTATAGTATTGCATCAGTATCACTTGAATAAGAACGAATCTGCTTCCTTTTTTTTCTTCTTTTTTTTGTGGGATCTGACACATGCGGCTGTGAATCCTGGCTTAAATGTTGCTGCCCTTCTGTGTCACTGTATGGACACAGACCAAGCAGGACCAGAAATGTGACAAAGGTGCAGACGTCTCGGCTTCTGCAAGCAGTGCAGAAGAACCTCAGTGCCATGGGCTGCTGTAGCTGTAGGCTGCTGAAGCCTAGCCAAGCCCTGCTTGGGTTCAGGTGTGCATGGAGAAGACCGTAAGTTGCATTTATGCCACTTCAGCCTCCTCCTCATCTTGGGATCAGCTGGAGACGGCCTTAATCTTGGTGCTGCCAGTGAAACAGACCGCCGGACCGCCCGCAGTCGCCCACCGCTGCAGAGGCGCTGTGCCACGCAGCTCCCCACGGAGCAGCCCTCCACGCTGGGGTGGGACGAGACCATAGGCAGGCTGTGCAGAGCCACGCAGGCTGCGTAAATCCACTGCCTGGCTTGAGATGAAATTCTGTTCCTTCTTCTCTTGCCAGGTTGGAGCAATAGCCCAGCAACCACCTCCTGCTCTACCTCCCTAGGCTGTGCAGGGGCACGGCTGCTTCACTGTCATAGCTGCAGAGCTTTGGGTCCACCTCTGGAGCCTGCTCCTGTGTCATGCTCAGCGCTGGTGCCCCAGTGGACCAGTGCTTCCTATCAGCATTGCCTCYGGGGGCTGCGCTGGGCTGGTTTCCACTGAAGCTTGAAACCAGACGTGTTTTTTTCCCTAAGAATCAGTAGTTTAAAATCCAGTATAAAATGACGCGTGGGGGCGGGGCAGGAAGGGTGGTCTCCAGGGATGTGGATTTTGTCTGCATGCACAAAGAAGAAAAGCTTTTTGCTCCATTAGTCATCCCGTAATGAAACGTCTGGCCTCCAGAGGCGTTGAGGATGTCATGATCTCATCGGAGTTGCAAGGTGGGTTTCTCCAAAGACAGTTAATAGGATCAGTTAAAGCTTTTAAACCAGCACCAGCTGGTAAAATCTTGCTGTACAGCAGCTCACCCAAGTGATGTCAGGTGCCATGCATGTGTGCGCCCAGGGGGTAGGAAGGGGAGAGCAAAGGCACCACAGTGGCTCATGGTGATGCAATGCACCACTGCTGCCTAAATATATGATACAAATTGCCCCTAACAGTAAACAGCACTTCTGCTCGCTGTCGGTCAGCCAAACAGAAAAAGAAATAATTGAATCTGGGCGCAGCTGCTTGGTGGGCTGATGGAGCTGCCCTCTGTGCTGCTCGCAGCCATGGCTGCGTGGAGCGAGCCTCCCCGCGCGTTTCCCATGTGGGCCCTCRGGAGCAAGGTCCTGCTGGCCCATCTCTCCTGCCCACGCTACTGTGTGTGCTGTGTCCTACCTGTGAGCACCAGGCAAGCTTCAGCAGGGACTCGCTTTTGGCATGCCACAGCGAATTGCATTTTTCTTATCACTGTTACTGAGTTATTTTCACTAACCGCACTGAGAGCTGCAGCCCACGGGGTTCATCTGGCTCATAAGACTTCTCTTGCCTCCAGCTGGTGGGGCAGCAGGCCGCCAATCTCCAGGCATCCCAGTTTTTGGGAACCCAGCACAGGGCTCGAGTGACAGCGGCACGGTTGCGTGGTGGCRCAGGGTGAGCCCGGCTCTGGGTCCYGKCTGGAAGAGGTGACAGTCCCCCCTCGGGTTTCAGCCATCCCAGCTGCATGGGCTCCGCGACAGGAGGGCTGGGCACTGCCATGGCAGGCAGTATGTCAGGTGCAGGCTGATATCAGGCTGATTGGGGGATCTCTGGTGGGATTTGGCAGGTTATTGCAGTTTGGTGCCAATGTGGAGATGTTTGGCAGGTCTGCAGTGAGCTGAGCACATGCAGGCATACCCAAGTGCAATTACAGCATCCAGAGGCAAATTACAAGTTTTAAACTGCTCTTTGCAGTTTGGAAAGCCAAAATTATAAAGCTTATAGAAGAGTGACAGAAGGATAAGGAGTAACTAGAAGAAAGTCATTATTAAGAAGCATATACAGTCTCATTTGCTGCATTCACACTGGGGGGACTGTAACAGTGCTTTCCCGTGAAATGTCAGTAAGCGGTCAACATCCCTTGGGGAGCAAAGCAATGCTTTAACTTCCCAGCCAGTGATTGCTAGAAATTTCTTTGTGATTGAGCAATCTCATTAACTAGAATCGATCCATTGCAGAACTAAACCTAATCTGTACGTAACCTGGTGTGTTTGCTTATTACCGTTTGGTGATAGTATATAGTTCAGTGGCAATGGACCTGCAGTTAGACAGAAGAGAAATTGGGACAGAAGAGATCCCTGAACAAAGAGCCTGTGCTTGTGCCTGTGACAGAAATATGATCCTTTGCTTCGAAGGAACATGAAATAGGTCTTAAAGCTTTGTCATCTTCCTGAAGGTTGCCAGTGATATACAGATAGGAGAAACAGCAAATGAGGCACAGATAGGGCAGTGGCACACAGCAGTCTGCATCACCTGATAGTCTGGCTGCTGTTAAAAACCATGCACTTAATGCAGCCAAGCTCAAATCCAGACACCCGAGGAGATGGGGTGCAGAGCATCCTTCTGGGGGAAGGGCAGTGCTTCCTCCCAGGAAACTGTGGCAGACTGGAAAAGAGCTGGAGGCCACGCTGAACACGAGCTGCTAACCCAGCCCTTCTGCCAAGTGATTAAAGGCAGGGGAATATTGAGTGGGAGTAAGTAGGATATATTACCTCCATGTTTGGCAGCAGCACGCTGGCCAAATGAGTCCATTTCTGGTGTCAGCAATTCAAAAAGGATATTGAAAAATTGGAGGGGATTCAAGTAAGAACTACCAGGATGACAAAAAAAATGGAAAACATGAGGAAGCCTCAAGGAGAGGAGTCTGTTTATCTTATCAAAACCAAGGCTAATGCAGCCTGTGAATATCTACAGAGGAAACAAATATTTATTAGCAGATAATTCTTCAGCCTAACAGACAAATATATAGCATCATCCATCAAGAAGAGCCAAAGACAGGAACACTTTAGATTAAAAATAAGGTGCAAGTGTCTGACAAAAAGAGTAATTAACAACTAACCTCATTAATAACTACCATAGATTGCATTTTTTTTCCTGCTGAGAGAGATGCTCTGGTTCCAGCGGGGGTTAACATGGAAGTCTGAGGTCCATGTTCTGCAAAATGCCAAACCAAATGATCTCGGTCATCTCTTCTAGCTCTGCCTTTTAATCTTGTAACATATTCTGTTCCTAATTCAATATGGGAAAAAGGTTTTGTTTCAGTATCTTTAATTTCTACCAAATGCTTTTTGCATTCATCTTCCAGTGTTTTCGACTTCCTGTAATGAAATTTTGGCTGAGCTTTAGCTCTGTGTGCATAAACATTGCTGGCAGATAATGGGTAAGGACTTGTTTCACAATCAGGCTGCAACATCCAAAGCTTCATAGGAGCACTCCATAACATAGCAGGCAATTATGAAAATAAATGATTAGATTATGAATCTGCTTCTTGTCCTGAGGGAATTTCAGCCAAAATCCCACCCTTTTTTAAAAAGAACAGTCAGGCCTTTTACCAAGGGCTTGCAAAGTGGGGATTGAAAAAACAACTGGTTGAGCCCCATCTATCACCTATAACCATATTTTGTTGTACCTGTATGTTGCAGATGTGTATTCAGGAGTAGATAACTTAAAAAATAAATCTTTCATTGCTAGTTTGTGTGAGATTTTAATTTTTCAAAGCCTTTAACTCCCTTTCTTCCAGTAGCCACGTTGTTACGGCGCTGGAAGTTCAACGCAGCTTTCAAAAGCTGCAGGATCCAGACTGGTACCTGGTACTGCGATGAGCCGAAAGTGAGGTGGCATCAGGAGAGAGAGAGGAGCTAAAAAGAGCAAGTGGGGATGACAGTAACAGGTGTGTTGGGTACTGGTTTGCTCACTGGAGCACCAGTCCTGCCAGCACTGCAAGGGGTGCGCTGTGACGGTCCCCGGGGCCGCGGAGGCGCGCGACAGCACGCGGCAGAGCTACCTCACAGCAAAGCTCTGCTCGCTCATGTTGGCATCAAGGACGGGTGGCATTTTTTGACGTGATGTGACGTTTTGTTTAAATGTGGTGCTTGCTGCTGAAATGCATCTCTCTCACCTGGTTTTGCCTAGGTTAGCCTTGTACGCTGTGAAGTCCACACCAGGCGAATGTTAAAAGCTACTGAGCCACATGTATATTTTACACTCGTTTTCTGGGGGAGGGAGAGCGGGGCGAGTATCTGAGCTTAGGGATATCTTAAATCAGGCCTTGCTAGGTACAGTGACTCAGTTATTCTGTTGTCCCTCAAACAGGGTCCGTCACCCGGTGTGCAATAAGCCAATCTCACACACAGAGCCAAGATATTTATTGCATGTCTGTGTAGAGATGGGTGCTAGGTGGTAACTCCACAAGGTTAGCACCCCTCAGTTAACACACAGTAAGCATTGTATACATTCCGAGCAACAGTTATCAGTACTTTTTACATCCACATTTAGTAATCCTTGCTTCTACTGGTTCTTGTAATGCCTCGCCTCCACTTAAAGTCGCGGTGTCCTTTCTTTTTACTGCGCATACTCAGTGGGGAAGGGGCTTCGCTGGGCAGTGGGCTTTCCTGCCTGTGGGTGGGGTTTTTACTGTGCTAATTAGAATAGGTCAGAATAGGTCAGACTACTCTAGAGGAGTTTGCGGGGAACAATGGGGTTAATTGGTAGCTCTTATCTAGTTTCAAGGATGTACCTCTTCACTTATCTCACCGAGCCCCCCCGGGGCCCACCACCCCTGGCGCCTCCAATCCCCAAGACAAACAATGCCAATGCAACCCAAAAGCCAACCCAAACATATGGATCTGATCAGACTACAATTCTACTGCTTGCTATGCCTAGTCTGTGCCTCGTGTTTAAGAGAGCTAGAATTTCCTTTTTTTGAGGGATGCCTGGGTTAGACCATTCACTGGTTTTAGTATATCATTGTCACTGTTTTATTAGAATAATATTTTAATAGTTATTATTGTTGGTATTAGCCAAAGAGTTTACAATGCTATGGCATGTGGACACATAATACATAGCATTTACATCACCATTATGAACTGACCATATGCCTATGCTAAAGCAATAATAAAAAAGCAGCTGTGTTTAAGGAGCTAATGTTGCCAAATGCTGCATGTAAAATTTGAGGAAAGAAGATTTTTATTACGGTTAGTTCAAGGTGTTCAGTTGGTTTAAGACCTCTGTTTGAATGACTTGTACGACTCACTTTTCCACTCCTGACACGGAACAGTCAGAAGCTCTTCTAGTTTCCATTTTTAAATAGTCTGGTATATGCAGACACGGATTGATAACCCAGATCAGGCTGATGAATTGGGGCAATGAACTCAAATGAACACATTTTCTCCATGAATTTGGACAGTACATGTGTGTTTGACTAGCTAACTTTGTCATTTTTTCAACCGAAATGGAGGAAGTAGAGGGGAAAATCCAATGCAAAGAGCACGGATTACGGTCTGGACTTTGAGGGCACCCACAAAAGAATTTGATATTTACAGGGGTTTAGATTCAGTGTTTCAGTGCTATCAACTCCATTATTAAAGTCAAACTTTGTTTTCGGATTTACCATGCACAAACATGCAGTTGACATAAACCTTCTGTATTTAAATAACAATAATTTGAGGCACCAGTAAGCACAGACAAATTCTACTGAAAAACCTTCAGACCCTTTTTCCACTCTTGCTTTAGAAATCACCCCAAAGCCTTGGCTCAGACTTGCATTTCTGTTCCTCTGAGAAGCCTAAAACCTCACATGTTCAAAACATGCACACCCTAAAATCAGAATTTGAGGCAGATTTAGTCTACAGACACATGGGGGCTGAGATTGAGTCTTCTGCCAGAAAAAGACGAATCAGTTTGGTTTTGTCAGGTGAGTAACCAGTCCGGTCTGGGTTTCTGTCACATGAAGGCAGATGCGGTTTTGTTGTTGCTTCCATTTCTTTATTTTTTGTTTCTTTTTTTTTCTTCCCCTTTCATAAAAGGTGCCTCATGTCTAAGGCTGTATTTCAAAGCAACACTCCCCACTACAGGTCAGCAGTGAGAAAGAGAAAAAGCCATGGCCATCCCTGAGGAAGGCAGATAATGATTGGGAGTTTTTCGTCAAATGCTCTTTCCCCTGAGATGAGTCACCCATTGGGAACATAAAACAAAATAAATAAGACAATTCTGTGCTCTTATAAATTCATAGTCAAGCCAATTTACTAGTAAACTTTTTCTAGGTCTAATTACTTAAACGTTTTTGAGTTTTTGAGACTACATTAAGGCTAGGCTTTGGATGAGCAAGGGTACACCCCAGAACTAACAGGGGTAAGGGATGAAGTCAATAACTGCCTGTGTTCACTCTGTAATTCATCAAGTTTTAAATTCTGAGCCCTGCAAGAGAAGCTGTTCATATTTCTGAATATGGAACTTAGGGAGGTGTAATTTCGTCCTCAGCCTGCCTTCCAGCTGGTCTCCCTGCTTCTGGACCCAGGCAGTTGGCAGCCCTTTCAGTGTCCCTGTTAAGGCAGGCAGCCTTACACTGACTGCTTTTATAATCTTCTTAATGCCATGATAAGACCTGCTTTGAGGTTGAATGTGTATGAGTAATTAGTCCAAAGCAAACATGCATTTGCCCCTTGCGTTCGGGGGAAGAAGAAAATGCTGGGATGGGCCATGCCTGTAACTGGTTTTTGTATGCTCCAGCCACTGAAATGTGAAAACAGGACAAATAGCAGCAGCAAACAAAAATGCCATCCCAAGAAAGTCCATTCTGAGAAACCCCTACAGATAAAAAATAGGAGTATTAATGAATGTATTTTTGAGGTACTACTTTGCACAGGACTTTGTTCTGCACGCATGCAAGTCACTAAAGCTGCTCTTATCCAACTTTCCCCTGGAGACGCTGTCATTTACTGTGAGGGTATGTGCGGGAGGTAAGTATTTCAGCCCCTTTTATTCAGCTGTATCTTCCTAAGGCTTGTTAATATTTCATTTGGTGTTAGATGTATACATGATGAAGGTGGGATTATTTCCTCAGGACTACCACTCACTAAAATGTCCTCTATGAATCATGGAAAGTGCATTGAATGCTCCTTGGTGCTTCACAAATCAGTATAGGAGTATGAGAACCAAAGTAAAGATGTGGTTGAGCATCTGTGTCCATAAAGACGTGGCTAAGCTGTTACTAAGAGGGTTATATCTGTTAAAAACAGACATAATTCAGAAACACGGCTTTGCTCTGTGTTTGCATTTGTGTTGAAGGAGGCTGAGGTAATTCACAAGGAGGCTTTATTTATCCAGTAATGACTCAAGACAAAAAAAGGATCTTTTAATTACACCCCAGTGACAGAAAAGTATGAAAGCACTATTCATGATACCCTGGAGACCGCATGACATCTTGGTGGCAGTTGTTCTGTCCAAACAAAATTATATAAAGGAAACGATTTACATTTTATCTAAATACGGTCCTCCGAGGATTAATATTTACAGGGGATTTGAGAAAAATTGGTTTCATATCAATGCAGATTATTTAAATGAGAAACTGGACATCACAGTAAAGGATAAAGGATCCCAGAAAAAGGTAAGACCAGTGGCCCTGTTTGCAAGGACAGAGAAATGCAGGTGTTGGGAGTCAGCCTGGAAACCTGACTCTCAGGGCTGGGTTTGAACCAGTGCTGGCCCTGGTGAGGATGCAGATGTGGCATAAGCAAGGACGGCCAGACCCCAGGGAGACCAGGAGGGGCCATGGCTGCTCTCTTTGAAGGAGGACAACGCTGGGTTTTTTGCAGTTGCTAGTTCGGTGGAATTGCCTCACTCCTTTGTTTGAGAGAAATGAAGGCATTTTGAATGTATATACCTGAAATCCCGCTGCTCATAATTACTGGCCTGGCTGGCAGGAAGCTGCAGCAGCCCCAGAGATGGGCATTTGTTTTGTCACAGGCAGTTCTGGTAACACACAAAGCTGATTTTCATAAGAAAGAGAGGAAAAAAATGATAGGTGTTATCCTTTATGTTCCTTATTAGGTTTGCGTCCTGCCCTCTGGGGGTTTTGCACCTTTTTTCAGGGGGAGCTGGGACCGGTCCCTGCTGCAGGCAGGGTGCTGCTCTACAAGGAATATGGGGGTGAGCTATTTCGGTCATTTCCTATACTTAAAATGTATAGCTTTGTCGATGTGATTTTTTTTTTCTAAAGCYGGGGGGAGGGGGAGAGAGACAATGGCAGCCTTTCAAGGAAGGAAGGCCAATGGGAATTTTTGGTGTGCTCCCAAGTCATTAATTAATATCAGCTGATGAGTCAGAAAAATGTGGCTGTCTGCTGACTTGTAACGCGTCTTAGTAACAAAACAGGTTCCTGTAGCAGCAGTTCACCATTTCTAACGCAGAGCCAAGCCCTCTGTCAGCCCCACATCCAAATAAAGGGCTGCCTTTTGCTTCCCGTTTGCTTCTCCGATCTCTTGGTCCCCATACCGACCTCTGCGGGCAGCCTTATGAAAACAGTGTTTGTACAAACATGCAGCATGTTGTATGTAAATATATATACATTCAAATTGAATCAATAAGGACACTAGATTGTGCCATATTCAGTGTATTTAATAAAATAGTATTCATTTTTAAGTAGTATGACCCTCAGTGTTGAAAACTGCAGGGGTTTTGCAAAGCAGTTTCAGGTCATGCTCGCGGCAAAGCACTCGAGGCAGTTGCTGAAGGCATCCCTTACCCCCTGCACGACGTGCCCCCCAGCAGCCTAGCACTGGTTCTTACTGCCCGGAGAAGAAAGCAGCTGCACCGACTGGGATACGCCGCTGCAGGGACCCGGCTGCATCTGCTGCGAGACAATCTGCTCCTCAGGGTCAGCTGTGAAGGAGCAGAACTAGGGAAAGGGAACGGCAGATGGCAAACGGGCTGATCCTGCTCTGGGCAGGAGGCTGGGCTACAGCGACGACCTGCTGAGGTCCCTTCCTACCTGAATTACCCCATGATCCTCTAACCCACACCAGGACCGCTCAGGATCACAAGCCCTTGCACCCACTCGCTTGAGTCAAGTATTTGGCTCTCTGGCCAATTTCCAGCCTTGGCTTTTGGCCACACATTTGCATCTATATCATCATTTTGTGACTTAGAAGTCTGCCCCCTTCCTCTACCTCTTCTGGCTGCGCAAAAAAAGAAAAAGAGCAATTTAGGTTAGGGAAATTATCCAAGCCCATGTTTTCTGGTGGATTTTTACAGCTTGAGATCCAGACTTGCTATCTTCTACCAAAGCTGAGAGACAGGATTGTCCTAAGAAAACTTAGGAACCAGGGCAAGAGGCATTCAGGGAGCCTGAGCTGGCAGCCGCTGGGGTATTTGTCCTCTATGCTGCTGCTGCATGGCACACTTTGCTTCCCAAGACACAAACTGTTGTGGCTACCCTCTCCTGACCAGAATAATGCCGTGGTAATGTCGCTGTGAGAGGTCGGGCATGTAGGTCCTCGGGATCACAGCAGAGCTCCCAGCCAGCCTGGGGTCCAGCGGCATCGCACCCTTCCCTCCACAGTGGCTGGGAAGCTGCACTGCCTGTTTTGGCAAGATCCACCGTCTGTCTGATCCAAGCTCTCACCGCCTGTCCCACACAGTCATTTCACTTGTCTTCATTCCTCTCTACATGCTAAAAGTAACACATGAAATCAGGCAGGCAAAACTAGGAGAGACCGCACACGCAAGGTGTTGAAGGATCTCAGCACTGACAAAAAGGAAAGGAAAGGGGAGGTCGGCCCCTTCCCTCGCAGGGGCTGGGATCAGGGGAGCGCCCAGCAGGAAGCCCACTTCAGGTACAACTCAAATCCATCACTCGTTCTCCTGTGTTCAAGTAAAACAATTTGGTATTGCTCCCAGCGGACACACTTCAAAAACACACCAGTGTTTGGTTTTTCTAGCAAACGGGGACTGAAAGGGGTTTGGGAAGGCGCATACAGACACATGGTTTCCTCACAGCTGCTGGTTCACCTTCTCTGCTCCTCCCCAGAAGTACCAGGAGAGACCCTGTCATGCAGATGGGCTTGTACATCTTGCAGCCATTCCCCCAACCCCAAAGTTTGCCAGCGACCGTGCAGCTTGGAGGCTGCGAGCTCTGACAGCCCATCTCAGGACCGATGTAGTGGTTCCTCCTCCTGGCTGTTGTCTCATGCCCCTCGGCTGCCAGCATGCTTGGTCCTTGGCACGGTGCCTGCTGTGGAGAAGCAGCAGCCAGGGCTCACTGGGAATGGCCACCGCGGAGCCGGACGTCCCTGCTCACATGGCAGGACCCAGTGCCCACAGGGGTCCTGCTGCAGGAAGAGTTGGCATCCACATCCAATGGCTGCTGCGCTGGGAGGAGGATGAAAAATCTTATTTTCCTTTGCAAGTGACTTTTAGATATATCAGCATCAAGCAGTGACGCTGACCTTTAAAGCCCCTTTTCGGGGCAGCCTCTGCAGGGCTCCCTGCAGCTCGGGGAGGCAATGGCTCTGGGCTGACCACCGGCTGCTGCGGGAAGGGCAAGGGGAAGGAGAAAGAGAAGGACAAGGGAGAAGGGAGAAGGGAGAAGGGAGAAGGGAGAAGGGAGAAGGGAGAAGGGAGAGGGAGAGGGAAAGGGAAAGGGAAAGGGAAAGGGAAAGGGAAAGGGAAAGGGAAAGGGAAAGGACAGTCCAACCCTCACTCGTGCCTCAATCCAATGGCTGGCTTTGGGTGTTTCCCAGGGCCTGGCTCTGCTGCATGATTTCATCTGGCCACGCATGTTGGTCCACGGTGACTTTCCCTAGCCTGGCGAGGCCACATTTACCCTGAACAGCCAAGGCTTTGCCACAGCCATTACAAGGGGGTGATGAACACCCCGGTCCCCAGTGGGATGCACCAGCCCGGGCCACCACCACCTATGCCAGGAGGCATCTGAGCCATCTCTTCCGCAGCTTCCCTGGCTCAGACACATCCCCACCAGCGACATGAGCTGCAGGCAGCTCACCACCCATCGCCCTCCTCCTGGTTGCCAGCCCACAGCAGCCCAGCAGGCTAGTGTTGGGTGGAGAGGGCTTTGGCCAGCGGCTCGTCTTTCTTCACCCAACCTGACCTGACCCATCTCCCCGTGGGACCATGTTGCAAAAGGAAACATCACCTGGAAGATGGCTGGCGGGTTTCGGTTCCCTTGTGCCCGTAGGTGGCATGTCCTCCTGAAGCCTGTTAGTTTTCAATATGGGAAACTTTTCATCTGTATTTTAATTATATCCTTCTGGTGATCATCTTGGCCACAGTTTGATGGGGAAAAAAAAGCATTGCAAAATGTTTGCCCACATGGTATGGCCAGTAGTATACAATGTCTGTATTTCACACTGGGATGTTGAACTGCAGTGTCCCCAGTCAAACAAAGGCACTGTAAATCCATTCACTCCTTCATATAGGGTAATGACTGCTCATGAATTATCTAAATTAGTTAATAGCTCCGATCAAACATGTTTATCTGCTAATGTAGTAAATAATTGCTGGGCCACAGCACCATATAAGTGATCGCTTAGCAAAGGTAGCTGTGTTCCAGGTACCTGCCAGTCATTGCTAATAGTGTTTCAAGACCTAATTGGCAAATGAATTGTGTTTTTTAATGTGAACTGGTTTTATTGCTTGTCTGATTAGGCTTATTTTCCTCCTGGTGAAGTTCTTGCTAGATGAAAACCAGTTAAGCTAAAAATCAGCTTATGAGGCTGTTCTGTTTAGCTTCACAGGTTTCTATCTTGCTTTTTTCCAGCTAGCTGCATATTTTTAATCAGTCTTGTTTGACAAGCTCAAAGAGAAGAACCTAACTGCCTTTTATTCACATTCAGTGGAAACTCAGGCACATCTCAGTTTAATCATGATCACCGAATCTGGTTTTGAGGAAAAAGGCTGCTCAGAATACGTACAGCATCACGATGCGTGCAGTGTTTCCTGTAAATATAAAGCAAACTAGGGGAGAGGGTAGGAGGGACACAAATGTTTTGACACAAATAGACAGAAAAAGCATTTTTTCTAGTAGTTAATTTTCGAAATAGAAATCCTGTGGGATTTCAAAATAGAAATCACTTCTACATAATTAAATCTTTTGAGAGGTTCATCTGCATGCTTGTCCCTGCTGTGGGACTGGTGTTTTGCTGTCCATAATTAGGCACAGTTGGTCCCCCCTCAGCAGCTCCCAATGTGTTCGTGAGGGACGTGGCCGCAGCTCCAAGCTGCAACCCACCTGGGAGGGGAAGGGCATTCGAGAGGACCAGCTAAAATAATGAGAGAAATTACCACATCCCCCAGGGGCCAGATTTTCAGAGATAAGCATACAAGTCCCGTTTCCAACAGTGTTGCACGTGTAGCCAGTATTGTCCACCCAGTCTTTCAACCTGGAAATACATTATCTGAATGTAAGGAAAATGGAAATGATGAGCTATTACAGAGATTTATCCCCCTCTCTGCATGGACTTAGGGTGGGAAAAAAAATACGCCTGCAAACATGAGTAGTACTCTGCACTAAAAATAACAGGGTAGTTTTTGAGCAGACTGCTTTCGTATGTGGGTGTCTCCTCTTCCTTTCTGTTTCTGTCATCAGGCTCCGTGGATTCCTCTGCTCAGCAGAGAACAACGGCCTGTTATCTTTTGGAGTGCCTGCATGTTTAAGACCTCAGCTGCAGGTATCTTGGGTATAAATTATCCCAAACACAGTGTGCCCGAGCCTGCAGAAGCAATGCAAATGCCCCTAAGCCGAGCACTCAGCATCGGGGTGACATGGGAAGCCATTTGCTCCCATGGCTGGGGCGACTGCTGGCAGGCAGCCCTCATCCCTGTGCAGGGAGGGGGAACGGAGGCGAGATGCTTACGGAGGGGTGGCAGGACCCTATGGAGCCAGCTTCCCGAGTGCCCCGGGAAACATGTCCCATGCACTTGGAGGTAGATCAGTGCTTGCAAGGAGGCTGGGGTGAGGGGAAGCAGCCCCCTTGCCCAGTGCACTCTCCTGAACGAGCCTCAGACCTGGGGTGAGCTGCTGCAGGGCAGGTGGTGGCTTTATGTATACAAAAATACACAAAGTGCTTCCTAGTGTGCCGGGCGTTGGACCTTCCCAGGCGGAGATGGAAGGCCCAGATGCCACGAAGGCACTGATCTGTGCCGGTGCTATGGGGCCAGCAAGCATCAGACAACCATGGCGTTGGAAAGCTCATGGAGGCTTTCAACCATGGGGATGCCCTGCATCAGTCCCGGCCCCCGTAGGTGTCTTTCCCCAGGGTGGCTCCACCGAGGCAAAGCCTCACCAACACCACCACACACCGGCTTTGCCCGCTGCCCTCATGGGCAGGAAGGAGCCGCCTGAGCACCTCGCATCGGGCCAGGGCTGATTTTCACTGGTGCCTTTTACATGCTCCAGGAGCTCAGGAGTAACAGATGGCAGCGTTTATTGCGTTGCGGTGGTGTCCCCTGCCAGCTTCGCATTGATCCGAGCCCAGCAGCGCAGGACAATCCCTCCCATTCATAAAACCCTGTGATTTTTATTGTTTCCTTGGACATTTGGTTTTTGAATGATACTGATTTATGCTCATGAACGTCTTAGTGATCTTGTGAAAAATAACATGGTGGCATGGGGTCAGGGGCAGGGAGGCAAAACCATTTTTCTTTTTGCTCCAGTTCTCTCCCAAGCTGGGTGTGAGCTATGTTCTGCAGTTAATGATGAAGTGCTGAGGCTCCTGGGACATTCTGCTTACCCAACAAAAGGAACAAAGCACATCTTTTAGCAAAAAGCAGTATTTTTTTGTATCTGAAAGACCGATGGCACCCACAAAGCACTGAGGCTTTGAACTTGGTGTTCGGAGGAGGGTTAAGTGCATGCGGCAGTAAAGCTAACTGACAGCTTTAGAAGTAGGGACACCTAAAAAACCTTCTCAAATAGAATAGCGATGCATATAAACTGTCCTGGATGGGGCTTTCATCTCTTCATGTGCTATTATTTTAGTCTTGTATTTGGATTTGAAGCTTACAAGGAAGAAAATTACTTCTGCTGCCATTGCTTTTTAAGCAGAAATTAAAGATTATATTAACCATGTGTACAAAGTGTGGAGGCTCATTTCAAGTGTTTTCTCAGAGATTGCTTGAAAGAAAAACATCCTCTTCCATAGTGCGTATGTCTAAGTCCTGCTCATAGCTGTGGTTACAGCTGAGAGTAAATGACTGTCAGAATAAAATGTTGTTATGGCATGGTGCTTACATGATCCTGTATGCAGCTACAGCACGGTTATAATCTAAAGTCCTGGTGTAAGGGGACTGTAAATGTCAAGACCAAAAGGGTCTTGACAATATAATACAACAATATAATACGATTTCTCAGTACTAAAGCTGCAAGTCTGCCCTGGATTTCATAAACATATGAATTGGTATCTTCTGGCACGGTAATTCAGAGAAACCCTAGGCCATCAGGCTTCTCAGTGGGTTGTAGTAGCCTTGGATGCAGCTAGTATCCCCTGAAGTGCCCCAGCACTTTGCAGGGAGGAGTGCTCGCTGCCCCGAAGCACCTCACTCCCCTTCCAGAAGCGCCCAGCTCCAGAGGTGGGACAACTGGGAAAGCTGCTGACCCCCACAACGTGATAAATACCTGCGTCCTACTCATTCAGCATCCTGCACGGGGTCCCTGCCGTTACCATAACTGCGGATCCAACTCTCTGCTAGCCAAGACCTGTCCTCCTCCGTTCCCTGAGCACGCTGGGTCATGAACTCATTACTTGGCCTCAGGCAGATGCGGTGGAGGTACACAGCACTGTAATGCCTACCATGGAGGGATAATAAGTAAAATGAAATATGATTTGTGATTTAAACAAATATGGCATATTGCTTACCAAGTATTATTAAATATAATTTTCAATTTACATATTGACAAACTCACATATTATTTTTAACTTCACTTTTTTTTTCTTAAAATAAGTGTAGATTTGAAATTTAATTCACAGTCATGATGGCCTATTTTAATGTTACCATAGGGTATTCAAATAGCATGAACTGAATAAACACTGATAGATAATATTCAAACAATACTTGTTTGCTCTCAAAGTCCTTGAGACAGTTGGAGCTCTAGAAGAAGGAGAGTCACAGCTGATC
The DNA here is from genome assembly GCA_035582835.1 of Phoebastria nigripes. Classification (NCBI taxonomy): domain Eukaryota; kingdom Metazoa; phylum Chordata; class Aves; order Procellariiformes; family Diomedeidae; genus Phoebastria; species Phoebastria nigripes. The sequence goes on along the minus strand of JAYKAV010001245.1, from coordinate 389,768 downwards.
ACCTTGAACCAGGGTTTTACCGAGGAGATGTACCAGCTTTCAGCAGCTGCAGCCTCTTCTCCAGGTACAGAAGGAATATCCGCTTTGCTTTGCTTTAGTTGTTTAAAATCCTTGAGTATGGACAAGGCTTTCAGTAACCAAGCCTTTCATTTCCAGTGCAAAATGTAATTTGAGAAGAGTAAATGATACATATGAAACAAATTTACCATAGTTTTAAATTTCTGCACTTTTATTAAATCCCACTTTCCATCCAGAAACAGCAGGATGCAAAAACGAGTTGGCTTTTTCAGTTTTCATTTGCTGTTCTCTGTCATACAAAATGAAGAACCTATGCAAGGAATGTTAAGTTGTGTAATGGCTTAAATATGTTCACCATGTGTCCTCCTGGATAGCAAAAACAAATGCCAAATTCTGTGCAAAGACCATATACAACTCCAAATCAACACATCTTCATGGCTAGTAATCAGCAAGGTCTCCCTCTCCCTTGCAAAAGAATCAAAGAGAAGAAATGCAGAACAAGATTCAAATCAATTCTTTAAAGGAAAGTGTCTTCTGCTAATGTATATTACATTTAAAGCCACTGATTATAATCGCTTTGGTTGAAATGAGTCTATTCATATGCCCTGCCTTCTGAAGATGCCTCTCACTGTCTCCCACAGCTAGAAGTCACAGATCTGGGTGGACAGAAACTATGAGGAAAAACCAATTGCCCTTGAGCCCTCTGATGCAAGTGGAACAAATCTGAAGACCGAATCTGAAGCAGGATCTGCTGGCTAGGCAGGGAGGCCAAACTGGGCTTCAGGAAAGGAAATGTTCTTGTTGTAGGAGTGGGCAGGCATAGCCGAGCTCTCTTCTCCTAAGGGCTTAAGGACCAGGTATGAAAATGTTCCTGCATCGAAGTGTTGTCCCATTGCAATGTATGCCCTGACTTTACTGCTCTGAGGCAGAGATAAGAGCCATGGTCTCTCTGGAAGGGATGATTGAAGGGGTACGTAAAATGCCCTTGCTGCTCCTTCTCATGTGCTACACAAATTAATCATGAGATGGTATCTGCTCTAAGGTTCCTCATTCCCCGTAGAGATGTCACAGCCTGCTTGTTACCAAACACAGTCTCGTAAATTATAAAAAGATAATTTTCCTCCTGGATGAGAAGGAACAAATGACGTACTGCGGTATTCAAAACGTCGTAGGAGTCTTTCTAGCACATCCATGCAGAGCTTTGTCGAATGGGCAGACGTTGCCTTGCTGAGATTTCATAAAATCCCTTTAGCAACTTGGGGTCCCTTTTCTGACGTGCATTGCTGTATGCAGAAACCAGCCCCATCCTGCTTTTTGGTTCACCAAAAGACCAAGAGATGCCGAAGTACTCTGGAGACTTTCAAGTGATTGCAAAATACTGCTAGGTCTCAAGTAGACCATTTCACCTGACCTGTCYGTATTTCCCATGGCATTTATCCCTCTGATTTTGCAGTTGCAATCACTCCTGAGTCTCTGTGCATCGCCCAGTGTCTGCCCTGAAAGACGATGCTCTCCTGGAGTTTTATCTGGGGCACCGAGAGCTTTGCAATCCTGTCCCAACTGTTGAATTCATCACAAACTGAAACCAAGAGAATTTTGCCTTGGTTTGGGAAGCAGCAGGTGCTTGTGAATATTTTGGATACGGTTGTCTGTAGGAAACCATGTTTCAGCCAAGCTACTGAAAGAGAACTTTTAAAATTTAATTTTCCCTTTAAAAATGATGAGATGAAATAGCCATCACTTACAGTTCCTGCTGAACTGCTCCTTCAGATACTGAGGAAGCAGCAAGAGAGAAACTGCTGGGTTTTGTGACTTTATGGGAAGTGCTGCTTGTTTGCTAACAGTGAATAAGGAGATCTTTAAGATAATGGAAGAGCATCAACCCTAAAGCAATACAGAACTTTTCCCTGCACTACAATTTTTTTTGCCCATCCTTCACCCAGTTCTAAGGATTGTCTGATCTAAATAAACAGTTCAAACTCTTTCACATCTTTATCCCATTCCCATTTACTCTTTGGTATAAGACATTTTACATGTTTTAAGTATTTTTTATCAGTGATGTAGAGTTACTATTTAGCCATTCAGCTCCGATCACCTTTTGACCATCATACAATTATAGTCTGATTATTAGATTCCTGCAGGGTAGATTTTGCTAAGTATGTCTGACTCTTCTCATTTGAAAAACAATCCTCTTAGCAATATTATCTTCCTCTTTTCCCCCCTTTTTTTTTTCTTTTTTTTTTTTTTCTTTGTAATGAAGCAGCCTGTGGTGTCAATACAAATGCTGTGACATTTATAGCAGTTCAGCTGGGAACATGCTGCCTGCCTGTTCCTTTTATACCTAATTTGCTGATGATTTCCAACAGTGTAAGAGCACAAGCAAGCACTCTGATAGCAGTGTCTGCTGGTGCCCTTTTCTTTTTTTTTAACCCTTATCTAATTTTGGCAGGACCACAGTTCCTGCTCTTAAACCTGACAACAGGATCAGCACACAGCCCAAACGTACAGAAAAGGCTTTGAGACCCCTCAGGCAGGATGTCTCAGTCCAGCACATGCTGAAATGGGGTCATCTGACCCATGAGACTGGCAGTGTCCTTCGGTCCCCATGAGCTTGCTGGGTGCCCACAGCCCTAATAATCCCAGCGCTTACTATTGCTATCAGCATGTCTTATCTTTCTTGCTGACTCCCTTTGTTTCCACTCTCCTGATTTGAAAATGGTCTCAAATCCTAAATAAGAAGTGCTGCTTAACCACAGTGATTTACAAGGGTATTTTCTACTCTATTTGTGGTTTCCACAGCACAAGCCTTAATGTGCAGAGCAATGTGGGGAGAGAACTGGGAGGGTCACAGATCTGAAGGCAAGAAAGGACCCTTAGATGTAGCACACTTGCCTGCAGGGAACAGATCATTACATTTGTTTGAATGTCCATATATTGAACTAAATAACTTGTGTTAGACTAAAGCATATCATCCAGAAAGGCACCAAATCTTCAGCTGATGCCATCAAGAAATGGAGAAACCATTTATATCTCAACCCTTTGATAATCATTCTTCTTTTTGAAAAATGTCTTTGTGTAAAAATTGCATTTCTTATTACTGCTACCTAAAACTGATAATTATTATCTATTGATAATTGGAATATTACCATCGAAACCTTTATCTGAATTAATACCTTCTTAATACTAGGTATTCTGAAACCCTATAGAAGTATTCTCTACAGATTTTGACAAGCAAATGACATTTTTCTYGGCGCTTTTGGCAATTTTCCTGTCTTCCAATTATTTGGTGGGTCTCTTCTGCAAGTTAATTTTATTCTGTAAGAAATGTAGTTGCTAACTTGACACAGGTTTCCAGGATCACCTCACCAATGTTGTATATAAGCGTTTGTGCCACTGTGGTGCTCACTATTTTCTTGTCCATATACACATATATCTTTTTTTTGGGTGTCACATATATCTTTTTTTTGTGACACTTTTTTTTTTTTGTCATATATCTATTTTTTTTTCTGAGCACTTCAGTTTTTCTCTTTTAATTTCCCAACACTACACAGAGTTGTTTCTTTCCAGGGTCCTATTCCCCACTGTGCAGGTCCAGCCAGCACTCCTCCTTCCTAGATGTTTGGTTTTGCATTCCCTTGTGTTAAAATACTTCTTGTTTGGGTGACTTGAGCTGAGCAAGTGCCCCAGCTCACTCCACATGACTGCCGTATCACAGCGTATTTCTTTTGCAACCTGGGCATCTTCAACACAGTTTTGCAGTGTTCTTGTAATTGCTTTCAGGTGCTCAGCAAAACCACTGCCTTAGTCCTACACTGATTGAGTCAGAAATCTTCCAAAAGTAGAGAAAAAGCACTTTACTGAATATTTCTGCCCTTTTTTGTCTCATTTGAAACATTCTTCTATCTCTAGCTATTGGAGGTCCTCACTCATTTTCAGTTCTTGTTTTGAATATATTAACATTTAATAATTTTCCTTGAACAAATGGTAGATTCCCACAGTAAGAAGATGCATCTATCCTGCATTGGCCATGAGATGTACTAGAGCTACCAGGACGGGCTGTCCTTCTCCGAGTTTCTGGAAAATCCTAGCACATCACTCATGCAGCTATGGAGTGATGGGACTAAAGTTGTATTGTTTTGGGGTGGGCGCAGCTGTGATGCTCTGCATGGGAAGCTGTGTAAGGTCCCCCCTTCCCCATAACCTAGTGGTTGTGCTAAAGGAAGGCTGGAGCCCAGCACCCGCTGCCTGCCCCATGCCTCCCCGCTCACTCTACTTCTCACTTTTCTTTGGAAGCTGCAACAGCAACTTTGTGCTTTACAAGTGTGAGTTCATTTGAGAGATTTCCAAAGCGCCCTGCAGCTTTTCCAACCTGCTCAGACTTGGAGTCTCCTTGTATGACAGCCTTTTGAAATGGCCACAAATATGTTTTCTCGCTACCCATTCATGTATTAAATACTCATCTCAATGATGAAATGCTTGCCCGGGTCTCTCTTAATGAACAAGTGTGAGATGTTTAGCACCAGTAGACTTTACTGCTCAAAGGCGCAGGCTTCTTGGAGCTCCTCTCAGCCACTTCCAGCTCTGTCTGACTGAAAGTAATAGGGAGGGGGGTGAGGGAAAGGAAGAGGCTGTTCCTGTCAATGGGATTCCAGCTGGTTTGTATATAAAATCTTTCCAGGACACCCAAAATGCTTCATTCACCATTTGGACATCATATTCTAAATAAAACCAATTATTTGGTTGACATCTACAACCCTGCTGAGGTATGTGATAATGGTGCCCCTTGTCTGCTAAGACAAATACACGCATTCTCCCTGCAGCGAGCAGCCAAGCGGCCGTCGCCAGCCTCAGCAGTGGAAGAATGCACCCCTATTCCCCGCCGCTTTCTCTCTCTGCCTGTCCGTCCTGGCGAGCCAAGCCTGTGAGAATACCCTGGCATAACTTCCTGGCAAGAACCATAATTTTTATGTTGCTTTTGGGTAAACTTCAATGACTTATCTTGTATTCATGCTCATCTATGGTTGGCTTTTTTTTTTTTTTTTTT